>BMAW01055807.1:0-36689 GCA_019974015.1 Nephila pilipes
TTCTAATGATTTTTGAAGAGGGGTTTTTGAACGGTGCATCATTGGTGACAAAATTACACTAATATAAATAAAGTTGTTATTAATCTTACGATAAGTATGATATATTTCTATACAATGTGGGATATTTAATGCTACAAAGTATTTCTTTCGTTTCCATATAGTTTTACTGCGTTTTTAGTGTTTCACACACCCTAGAATTAATTGTGGATATTTTAGGCGTTTGTACATGGAATGTTCCTGAGGAAATGTCCATATTGCCTTGCCTATAAGCGATCCAGTGAGCAACCAACAGACATCCTTTTAAGATTTTTTTTTTTTGGGGGGGAGGGAGCATATGCACATTGAAAGATTTGCTCTGCCATATCTAATCTAAACGTCGAAAACGCACATTTCTTGCTTTTCGGTACACCATATTTTTACAGCAAAAAGAGTACGAATTAGGCAGTGCAATATTCGCTAATTAAATAGACAGTCATAGATTGTGTTCTGCAAGCAATCTCAGTCGACGAGCCATGCTCTTTTTTTCAATCTTACTTGTCACATTTACTTTTGTTACAACTGCCTCCTGATGTGTGTAGCACGTCGTTGGAGATTGTGATTAATACATTTAAACGTGCGTGGTACGTTTTTCCACCACAAATGGTTACTAAACACAAAAGTAAATTAAGTAATTATATTTGCAATATAATTACTTAAAAATATTAAAATGCAAAAATATTTGTTCTGACCCCTAGAATAAATATAAGCTACCCCGGTATAATAGGCATACAATGCTTTTTTAATGATTAGTTATTAATGTAGCACAATATTATTGTGTCAGAGTTATATGCGATTGTAGTTAAATAATTTAAATGGTATGCAAAATTGAAACACAGTTTACAGAAATTTAATTAGTTCTTGTCAATTATTACTGTTGATATAAAATAGTATTGAATATCATAAAACAGTATTGAATATCATAAAATAGTGTTGAATATTATAAAATAATATTAAATATCATTAGTAATAGTGTAATGATCCTTGCATCAACTATTTTTATTTGTTATAGAAGATGCAATAAACCAATACTAATTGCATAAATTTTATAAATAAAGAGATTAATTTGGCGAATTTATTAAAGCATTTTTACAATTAGAGGTCGAATTGGCAACCAGAGTCCTTTGAATCGAAAAGTAATTGCGTACTAGCAACAAGTCGGATTTCGAATTATGGAATTATGATTACAGCGTTGTTTAACACGTTACAATTATGAAACTGCAAATGATTTCATTCAAGCAAGTATATTTTTAATAGCATTTATAAGAAAAATAATAATAATTAATCTACCACCATACGATATTTTCAGAAAGTTATTAATCTTAATTTTTGAAAATATGTAAATTAATATTAATTTGCTCTAAAATTTTGTCAATTTTAGAAAATGGGGTCAAAAATTACGTGGGTACAAAATAAAGTGTACAAAGTGTTAGGTTCAAAAGATTGAAGTTATAATACATTACAAAATAATGTAATTACATTTAGTTTGCTTACGATATATTTACATTGTTAAGATACATTTATTTTAATATTTTATCTTCTGCTTATACTTTAACATTTGAATATGATATATTCTAAGTATACTCTAATATTTTTTCGTTTGCTTTTATTTAATATAAACAGACGATTGGTCTGCCACAAAAGGTCGACTTTGACAACCCTTTTGGGACTTAGAATATGTTTTTTCAAAAAATATAATTGCAATAGTAATTTGAAGTAGGTGTTTTCTTTTTTGAATTATCTTTGCTTCTGTGTAGCCTGGGTCTCGAAAATACACTTACTACTTTTTCTGAGGATTTAACAGAAAACAAAATGAAAATAAAAATGCATAAATAATTCAAATAAATGTTTATTGTTTATTTGTGTGATAATAGTTTTACAAACAAAACGGATTCTAGAGTATTTCCTTTTCTATTTTCCCGACGTTGGTATTGAATTAGCTATTAATGTATACTTACTGAAGGATGAAAAATGCTGAAAATAATAGAGTAAAAAGATAAATATTTCATGATTCTTCCTTTCTTTCAAGTTAAATAAAAGAGCAGAAAAGTACAAGGATAAATTTTAAATGTGATTGCTCTACAGGATGTCCTTTTCAAATGCGTCAGCAGCACGAAAATTGTTAGCATGTAAATAAAAAATAGAATCATAATGTAAAAGAGTATCTCATTAAATTTGCCATTTCTACTTGTGATTCTTTGATGGCACTTAGAAATGCAGTCAGTTAGTTTAAATAGTCAATTTCAAGCCAAAATCAGGAAAAGTGTTCCAAAATATCGAATAAAACTTCTCCTATTACTGAATTTTCAACGAAATCGAAAGTTTCCAATTTCTGGTTGTGTAACATTACTCACCAAGCATTCACTTTTGGGGTGGCAGGGACAAACTCCTTCACATTATGGAGATTTTCCAAACCCCAGATTCATGCATTATACCTATTCACTTTACCACAGACAGGGATATTTTTCTTTCTCTGATGCATGCAGTTGCATCAGAGCAAAAAAATTTGATTTAAAAATTGAAAATCATTTTATACGCATTATAATATATGCTCCGGGGGAAATAAGAAATCAAACATGCATTTTTTTGGCCCAAATAACATGCCCAAAATTGCAGCTTCACGCTTTGATTGTAAAGTATACTATTGAGGTTGCCATTATTACAGCAATGAAAAGCAGTCGTAACACTAATTATCCATATGTAACAAGTTTTTTTTCTGTCAACGTAACCTTTTGAACACCCCCATCCCCTCACACTTCAAGAAATTCGATAGTGAAATTGTCTTTTTTATTGAATTTGTGATAATTTAGATGAAACAGAAAAAAAAATGAAAAACTTGTACAAATATTAATTGTATGTCTTTTTTAAGTCCGAAAAAGAATATTTGCTTTTTTAATTTTATATATTCATTTATAAATTTAAAAATATGTGAAATATCTTTTTATTGCAGGAAATATGGCCGATGAAGTTGTTAAGGATTATTTCCCATTTTTTCTGGATAAATCTATTTCTACGAAGTTTAAATATTATTATGCAAGATGGGCAATGAAAAAGAAAAGACAGACATTCAATTTATGTTAACTTAATTTTATTTCTATTTTAAAAAAAAATGTATCAAATTTAAATAATGTAAAATAAACGAATACATTCAGAAATGCTGATAATATTTCAAAAAATCCATAAAGTTCAAAACTACCACCTGTTTCTTCAAAAAAAAAAAATAATAGAATAATTCCGAATGCTGAAGATTCACAGACTAAGCATACAAAAAGAGTTTTGTTATACTTCGTATTGTTTATTCATTGCTTAGCTTTATGGCATGTAGACCAACAAAGGCTTATACATACATACATACATACATACATATATATATATATATATATATGCGTTGTGATGTCCTACCAAAGTTCTTATTTTCTTCATTTTAATTGTCCTTTAATTTATCTCAATATCTGTCATATTTTAGAACTCTTCTTAAATAAATCTTCCAATCAATGCCTCACATTGTAACCGTAGCTGTCACTGTGAGGCGGGGTAAGGTAATTAGAGAATGGGAGGTGCATAAAAGGTGATATATTTCTTTTCCGCGCTGTTCTGTTTCCCTCTCTCTTTCGCTCACTATTTCGTCTGTAAAATGTTGCAGCTCTGCTTTTTTTTTTTTTTTTTTGAAGTTTCTGGACAATATTATGTGTTTTATCTGAATTAAAAAACGGCTCTCAAATTATTAATAAAATACCATCAGCACGACCATTAGAACATAATCAAAATGAAGATGATGCCGTTGTCATTCTATACACCCGCCCGCTCACTCAAACACACACACACATACACACACACACACATATATATATATATATGATCATGACGGTTTGGCTATCGAGGTCTAAAGCTGAAATTATAATATTTGATAATGATAGTTTCAATCAAAAGAATAACTTCCTTTTTTGGATTTATTTTTAATTTATGGGCATGTGTGCAAATGCATATAAAACTTTTGTAATAGTATAGACCATTAGTGTTTTTTTCAGAATTTTGTGATTACATTATAAATATATGTGATTATAAATTTAACTTTTTAAAATGTTATGAAATACCATTTTTCATTTTACAAAATCAGATCTTCTTATTAATAAGAATTATTTATAAAAACAGTATATATTCAGCACATGAGAGATGAGCTTTGATATTTCCTCCAAATATTTATGAAATCTGTTTCTGTTAAACTTTAAACTATTCAGTGTTCAGAGATTAGACAGAATGAGGGGCTTTTTTCCCTTATTTTTATTTTGGAAAAACAAACAATAATAAATAACACACACAAACATAGCAGAAACTTCTTAAAATATCAGTTTTGATCAAATTCTGATAAAGAGATTCGCAATAAATTCCTATTTCAAGACTTTTTGGAAACGAAGCATGTTACTAAAATTTAATCTACTATTTAATAATCCATTCAATTTTATAGCTGTCAAAAAATAAATTATACATTACTATTATAGTAAAATCTAATTATCTACAATTACGTTGGAAAAAGTCATTGTTATCAAAGTATATTAAATAAAAATCAGATTTATTTAACTAGTGCAAGTGGAAACAATTTAGAAAAAATATCCTGTAAAACATTAATAATGTATTCATTATCTTATTGAAAATATCTATATAATCTGTCACTTACCTTGTCCATTATTAAGAGTTATTTTTCACAGTTGATTTACTGTATTATTTTCTGAATATGCTTCATTTTGGACAAAAAGGTTTGCCATCCAATCAAGTAGATACTGAACAATATAATGAGTGTTATATTTCTGAGAAAAATATATTTAAATAGAAATCATGGGATCAGTGAGACTAAAATTACATGACACGTCATAAATGAACATCCAGTGTAAAGTGTGTGCGTGAATCGTACATAAATTATTAGTATTACCCTTGGACCGTAGAATTTTAGAACTAAATTCATGTTTTTAAGTAAATATACATTGAAATTTTTTAAAATACATTTGGAGGAAAGAAGAAATTTCGGGTAGACTCTTCATGATAATTTTGGTGTGATAATGTCCTTTCTTTAGGCCGGAAATAGACGTTATTATTTATTTTTAATCTTTCAACCTGAGTCTAAAAACATATTTTGCTGAAAGTATATCAGTTTTGTATTTAATTTTTCTATATGGTACAAAAACACATTATTAAAGATGCTTGAATTCAAGCATATTTTGCGAACACTATTATGTTAACCTATAAGATTATCGAATATTTCCCTTTTTCCATGATTTGTAACACCTACTTATTTCTACATGCATTTTTGATGAAATTTGCTAAATAATTAAATTTATGCAGTTTTATACTTTTCAGTAAAAACAATAAGTGTAAAATAAATTATATATATTGTTGCAGTTTCTATTAGCAAAGAAATACATATTTCTATCCAGTTTATGACATCACATAATTATAGATGTAATTCAGATGCTTGAGGGTTTCAATGTGCTTTGCATTTCTAATGTAAATATATATCTTATTGTTTGTAATGAAAATAATATATCATGATGCTATATATTAATTCCTTAATAAACATAACTTCAAGGTAAAAAATCAAAATTACTGGGACGTCTTTGAGAAGAAAAATTAGTTTATTTATGCCAAATTTAAATAATTCGCTTTTTCTTATAAATTTAAAAGCAATGGAGACATTTAAACATTCAAATATTTGCATACATATGTTTATGTAAGGAAAATCGAATTTATATACATAAATAATATGGACAATTAACGATCAATAACTATATTTACGTTTATCTGAGTCTTTAGATAAATCTTGCGTAAAAAACACAGTATTTAAAACTTTCAATATTTGGACAGTACTTATAAATATAACATGTTGTACAATGAAGGTAATTGTAATTTAATAATTTAAATTTAATATAACTTTGGGATTCACATTTCCTTTAATTTGCATACAAATATTGCGATTTTCTTCTAAATTTTGAGAACGTTTATTAGAAAAGAATATGCTCACTGTACAAGAAAAAACTTAATTTTATAATACAGATGTATAAGCTCTATGGATAAAGTACAATTTGAGGATATGGTAATAGAGAATTCTAAGCAACGACATTTTGTGAAAAACGCAAATTATGATATTTCTTCCGTAGGGCATGGCATATTTTCTAACAATTTTAAAATTCCTTTTTTAAGAATTCTATTTAATAAATAACACAACTGAGGATTCAGTGAAATGTTCTCAAAGTTTATCAGCTAAATAAAATATGCAAAGCTTGAAACATTTTGTGGTCACATTTACCTCAAGAGCACCGGAGAAATTTTTATGTTTTCTTGTAGAAGTTGTTCCTTTCATTAGTTTTACTAAGATGTAAAAAAGAGAAACATAGATTTCAAATACATATTTTTACTGCTGTAAATAACAAAAGAAATAACCGAAACAATTTCGAAATAAAAACATCGAGAAACAATGACGATTTCGAGACATTGTTTTTTATTTATGGAAACGCAGCAATTCTAAGTGAATTTGTCCCACATTTTACGCTCGGAAAATCAAGTTTTACTTTTTTGAAGCAGCACTCTTATTGGTTTAATCTGAAAAATAATTACATTTGCAGATATAATACTTTTAACGGTTACTGGTTCCCTATCCGTCGTAAGTAGTTATTTTCTAGAGCTCTTTTCTTTAAATAGTTGGTGTTTTTTCCAGTAAATATTTCTTATTTTAAGGACACATACTCGTGTCACAGCAAGAAAAAACAAGGTTTTCTTTCCACATACTTGAGTTAATTTATTTTGTCCTCTAATAAATGGATTTTTATTCTTCTGCATGAGTGAAACATAGTAATCCTTTTTTCCTGTGTTTTTGCTGCACACATTTACTCGTATTTTAGTTATAAAAGTTTGATTAAAGCAATAATTTAGGTAAGGCCTTTATTAACATATTTATTATATGAAACAGATGTTACTGAATAGGGTTTTAACTTTACATTTACGTGAAATAACAACAAAAAACCAAACATTTTGCTCACAGAAAGTTCGTAGTTAAATATGAAGATAATAATTTTTAGAAAAGTTATTTTTAAGATTCATTATGCCTAAATTACTTTATAAAATAATTGGTCGCCGAAACGTATTTTCATTTCAACGATATGAGTACCTAGCAAACCTTTCTTGAAACTTTGTTCTAAATGAATATCCTGCATTTTTTTTCCAGATGAAAATTGTAAGGATATTAAACATTGAATGTTTCTTCTGAAATCATTACTGGTTTATGATATTTATCAGAAAAATTACTTTGGAAAACTTTATTTAATATTTCTTCGAAAAACTTGCAAATAATTTTTTACTCCTAGTGAAAGCACATAAAATGTTTTCTCTGGAGAAATAAAATATACTTATTAGAGTCATATATAGATATATATTCTTCACCTGGAGACTAATTACAATTGGAATGACATTTCATATTCAAAAATTATAGATTTAAGTAGTATAAAAATGCATGCAGATTTTTTTGCTTAGTAGGATATCTTTACCATATGAGTAGATGGCTGGAATATTCATCAATAAAGGAAGGTAGTACAGTATGTAAGTAAGAAAAATGGGTTTATTATTACAAGCAAAATGGGTTTATTTTGTATCTTGTTTAGGTAATCCTTACATTTCTTAGGGTATTTAGACATGCGGAGAAATATAAAAAGATATTTAAGACTTTTTTCTTTTTTTGCAACATTTATGTTTGAAAATTATTCGTAATGCTACGTTTTTGTGCATGTGAAAATGATAGTTTAATTATTTTATTAAATTATTGAAGCATTTTTTGGTCAAAAGGGTTTCCTTTTTTTCTGTTGAATACGGATATGATATTTCAGATATATTTGCATTTAGGTATTATTTTTAAAAATAATATTCCACAGATTTACAAAATATTTAACTTCTCATGTTTAAAACAATGCTCAAAATTATTAAACTAACTTTTTTAATGATATAATATTTGAAATAATGATATAGCGTCGTAATATTGTAAGTTGTATTTTTTTTTTTCCTATTTTTCGTATAAAAATTATTTCTTAAAATTTAATTATTTCTTAAATTTTATAATTAATCTCGTGGCCGGGATAGCCGAGTGCTTTAAATATGAGCCCATGGCTGGCGTATTATTTTTTTATCGAATCATGGGTCTTAGTCTGGATGCTACTAGAAACTAACCGTGTATTCGGACTGATTCACGTTAAATCGGTGGAGGCTCCAAAAACCTCTCTTTGCATGGTGTGGAATTTTAAAGATAGACGAGAGAGCTCACGTGTAATTATCTTCACCTGATCGAGGTCCAAAATTATGAGGAACATCGCCAATTGCCCTCATGTTGCTTCTAAATTACAAAGTTAATGAAAATTTAATCAAAATTTTGCGTAAAATCTAGTGGACCATTTTAGCCAAAATACAGAAATGCCCCTAAATGAAGTTATAATCCAACAATAATGGTAATAATGAGAGGAAAAAAACAGTTTTATACTATTTTGCTAATTCTCATAACGATGTAATGTAGCCTATTATGTTATTTACCATGTTATTTTAGCTTTTTTTATATTCAAGTATTTTGCCAAATATTATCAGAAGCTGCTATTTCTCTCTAGATATTTTTTCATCTCATATTTTTAAGGAATAAAATAAAAAACTATCTGGTATTACCTACGCTACAAAACGGAATACAGTTGCCGATTTACGAAGCTATGAATTTCTTGCATAAGAAAAATCTATTAACAGACATAATACTTTAAGTAGATAAGTAATAGCTCTGTACGGAGAACAATTATAAAAAGGAAGTTTACGCATACATCCTTTTACTAAGTTCTAAGAAAAACAATACGAAGTTCTAATAGCGTTATCGAGATGGAGGAAACTGCTTACGATCCATAAAAACAAGCAGGGTGAAAAAAAATTTCAGTTAGAATAAGTGTTTATTGCTCGACAGAAAGACGACTAATATTTTTTTTCAATCAATTAAAAAAAACAATGAAATAGGTCCCATGTAGTTTACGAACTCATTGAAAGCTCATAATGCTAAAGAATTAAACGTTAAATATCTTGGAATGTTCTACTTATCAAATTATGAAAAAAAATTCATCAGTGGAATCTCCGCATTGTTATCTAGTCTTAAATTTCTGATTCATAAAACGCAAAATGTAAAGTAGTTTAAATCTTAGGAAAAAAAATACTGTATATATAAATAATGTCAAAGTATTAGAAACCAAATGTGTACTATGGTAATATAAATCAGAAAAAAAAAATTAAAAAATGCACGTGATGATGCAATGTTACTCACATTTATCATTTTTTTTTTTTGAATTTTGTTTTATTGTGACTTCAATTATGGAGTATTTGAATTATAATTACTACAAAAGTAGCTTAAAAATAGGCTTCACCTTTGACAAAAGTAACATTATTTTAATATTAACAGTATATTTCTGAATATTAAGCACCTCATTGTGCTATTGCACTGAAATATGTTATGATATAGTTAAAAAAATTCAATCTCGTTGGTACTCGATTAAAACTGTCTAACTCGGTGGATAATTGCAAATGATGCTTAAACAGTTCATGATAAGACGAAATACAAGTTATAAAACTTACACAGATAAGCTACAAAACAGGAACAAATACAGCTCTTCTGCGGATTAACAAGACAAACAAATACAAAACAGCACTAGTAACAATTGTAACATTACTCTGAGAAACGTTCAACTCACCAGCTTTCTAATAAAGCACTATCAAATCAACAAAGTAATATTTAGCACTGCTGAAACATACTCCTACAGCTTTCTGGTAGTATCGGGTGAAACAGGTTACTTCGTGACATGTACGTTTGGTCAATCTTGGCTGATTCCCTATTCCTGAATTTATTGCAGCTCCAGCCAGAAGGGAAGTTGTGGGGAAAATGAAAGAAAAGTTCATAAATTTTCTTCTAATCGAGACATCGAACATAATTCGGCATTTTCGAGAACTTTCATTTTGTCACTTAATTCTTCAAATTTCTCGCCTAGTCTCCAAAATAGTCTCTCAGTTTGGGAGCTTTCTATACCGGTCGATAGAATCTTTGTAAATGTTTATTTTTATTAGAATAACATGCTGTTAAGCACCATTCAATTCAGGTGAATATTCTTGAATGACAGATCTTTATATTCTATTCGAATGCGCCATTGAGACTTAAACATTAAATGTTCCATTTAATTTCTATATACTTACATGAAATAATACCCTTGACAATCCCAGTTTTTGATTTCAAAATATTCCTTTAATTATTCTCAATCAGTAACATTTACATAAAATTAATTAAAATAAAATAAGAGATTTTTCACATATTAAGAATCATGCCAGTAAACGCCCGTTTATGATAAATTTAAGATTGTTTATCTCAACATAACTAATACATTTTTCTACTTATTGCTTAAGATTTAGACTTGATTTTTGAATTGAAACTCAGCAGTTTTTGCAGAAATTACATTCCCCAAAATAAATTTGTATTTTTACCTTCTTTAAAAAAATAGTGAATCTTAGCATATATCATTTTAATAAATGTTAGGGTATAGAAAAGTACAAGGAAAACTTTTATATATCTGACTTGTTAACTGTATATCTCTATATTTCTTTCTGGAATTTATTTTAAAACTTTGACTTAAGCTACAACTGATTCTTTAACAACGCAAGATATAAAACAGCATTAACAATTGATAAACATGGACAGAATAAGTCAAAATTATACGTTTCATATACAAAAACCCAATCACTGAAGGAAACGACAGACCTTTCTTACTCAGAAAATAGCATTACACCCTTTGTTATACACTATATGTGCAGAAAAATAACAAAACGCTTTCCTCTTCGAAAAGAAACGATTTGAGAAATTCGTAATCGAGTTTCGAAGCAGGTCGATTATGTCTTCCTGGAAACGGCAAACAACTTTTGAAAGATGAGATGGCTCAGTTTTTCATTCGAATCTATAATCAGCTTTTATTCTTTTCCTTAGAAAAAAAAAGAATAAAACCGTTTCATGTGAAGAAAGAAAAATGCTTTTTTTGCAAAAGTAAACAGCTGACATTGCTTTGTCATACACTTTGACAGGGTATCTTTCGAAGAAAAATTGTCAGTATCTTCTACCGTGACAAAAGAATTATTCACCTTCCACAGCGAAAGACGTGAATGAAACCGGATTTACTTTCGGAAAACAGGAACATATTTGTTAAGATACATACGAAGACTTGAATAAAGGAATTCAGAAAATCTTTCTTATTAAGAAATATTTTGGTTGTTTGGATGTTTTTATTGGTGCAAAGGCCATATATGTGATACAGTTGTACAAAATACCCGTTAATTAGTAGAAACCAAATGTATTAAGACTATTTAATTTATTTTGGGTAATCAATGTTGGCTCCATTTGGCTATATCATGTGATAATATTACGCCACTTATTATAACCAAAGCGTATTATATTTATTTAATTTATTTTGGGTTAGTATCGATTTAGCGATATCAATGTACAATATATTGGCTCTAATTACTTAAATCATGTGATAATATAGCACCATAACATGTTGTGCCTATTACCAGGTTTTCATGAAAATTCTGGTACCGTCGATTCAGGAATTTATTTTACAATAATTACGAATTTTAAGAAAATTATTTTTATGCTAATTGAGAAAAGTATGTTTAGCATTTAACGTATAGCATTTTTTGTATCTACATGGGCAACAAATATTAAGAATGACAGTCCCTTTCTGGGAGGCAAGGCTGACTTAATTGGCATATATTTTGAGAAATGGGTTCAAGAAACTGATAGAGACTTCTTGTATCTCTCTTGAATAATAAGGCAATTTTTAATTTTTAAATCATGTATTGTTTGATTATTCATTTTGTTTCATTGATTCCTTACGAATTCCTTCATAAAAAACCAAGAAATCCTCAAAATAAATAATTATTTTTTTTATTCTAAAAACTCGAGGTATTATGCTAAACGAGTTATGAAAACATGGTCAAGCTTTCAGATATTTTTTATGGTCTATCATTTCAAGAAATATTTGGCCACCTCGATCCTTAGATATGTACATTCCCTGACTTTTTATTGTTGAAATATTAAAAGAACAAAACCCATGAAAATAATTCCCTGACCCTAATAGATAATCTAAGAATTATAACATTACTCAAGGAATAGAAGAAGTAACTCCTAGCAATCATGAAACGTGTTTCTTAAAATATGGGCAAATGATTTTAGCTTTACCTCCTAGGAAAGGGTACAAAATCTCAAAATAAACTGTAAATGCAAGCTGAAATTTTATACTACGTTATATTTGGAAGACTGTATAAAATAAATTCCTGTACTGCGGAGTATGGAAGCTTTTATGCCACTTGGTATTTAGTATACAAAAATTTAATTCATTAGATTTCGAGTGCTCTTGCTCTAGTAAATTTTGGATTAATAATTTTAATTTATTGTTTTATTATTTATTAGTCTAATTTTTTTTTTGTTATTTACTCTATAAATCGCTGATTCTATAATAACTATTTCAATGGCTATAATGTGATAAAATGCAATTAAAAATGCATTTAGATTTTCAAATAAAGCCACTTAGTAGAATTTTGTTATAATAAGAATCAGGATCTTACTGTCTTGTAGTAGTAGTCACTATTAAAATATTGAAGAACACAAGAACTCTCTAGAATTACTTTATTGTTCCAGTTTCTATTCTTCAGCTTTGAAATAATAAAATGTGATTCCTTTTACATATAAATATTTGTGATGTATATGTATCTGTGTTCTAAACGAGAAGTAGAAAAAATGGTTCTGAATGAGGTGACAGTTGAGATATACGACGCGAGAGCTAAGTCTGACTACGCTGCACCAAATAATGTGTATCTATGATCTAGCTGTTGATAAAATGGAAGAAAGGTATGCATTGGCGGATGAGAAGAGTGGAAAATAGAGAAATATTGCTAGGGTATCCCGTGGGTGCATCACTCAAGTTCACCAAAACCAGTGAACCTATGTTATTGGAAAGAAAAACATCGTTTAGTTTCTATAGGAGTCATGATGACTGTACTTACCGTAAGGAACACAACCCTCTAAAAGGTTGAAAAAATGATAGTATTAGTTGATTAGAAGGTGTTTAAAACAAAAACAAAAAAAAGATCGCGAGTGCATCATTGTGATGTGTAACTTCTATTTATCAAGAGCCGTAAGCCAGTTGGGGGGAGGAGAATATCTTTTAAGTACATGGCGATCGTAATAAATCCCGAGTTAACTAAAGAGGATTATTCTCTGAAAGACAATATGATTTTGAAACATTTTTTTTTTCTGAAATTGAGCTGGTAAAGAAAAAATTTCGTAAATGTGGGGAAAAGTATTAATTCTGTTTGAATATTGGATTAGACATTTCAGTAACCTTAAAATATATTAAAAGTGCAGCTTTTAGTTGATGAGATCCGACAAATGGAATATTTTTAAATGAGAATTTATAAAAATATTTCTCAACGAAAATATATTTAATATCTATCATTTTCATATGCATCAATGAAAACAATAATTCACAAAAATCAAAGACAAATAGATTTGATCAGATGGATCAGAATGACAGTTTAGATAGTATCTCTGACTGAAAATACAGATCTATTTTTGCAAATTATTCAAGAACAAAATAATTGGTTATATTTTCATTAGTAACGGCATTATTTCACATTACTGTTTTTAGAAAATAATATGTCATTAGTATGATCTGTATAAATCCCAGAAATATTAAAAATTATTTTGACAATGTATCCTTTAAATAAAGAAACATGCATTATTTGAGTATTCATTAATTTTTATAATACGAGTATGAAAGTTTCATGATGTCACAGAGTGTGTAATAGCATCACAGTTCTCCCGTCTAGTCACTTTCGTTTCTTCGTCCTCAGTCACGGCTTTCTATCGCTCATTCATGGAGTATCTGCATCCGTACAAATAGGCTTACAGAATGCAATCCAAAATTAATTAGGGATTGGAGTATGAACTAAATTAGGAGAATAGTTGAATATACGTATTCTAAGATTAAATAACATAATAGAATATAATTAAACAGTAACAGTATAGAGGTAATGATACTTACTGAATATGTAATAAAATGATAATGGAAATTATTTCCAGACTTGAGCTAATATAATGAAACGTATTACTTGAAATTAACACTTCATTCGTATTTAGATAAGATGCATTAAAAGAAAATACAATGTTTAAACTTGGTGTATTTATATCTATATACAAATACTTTTTATGTTTTAACTTAGTAAACTTTATATTTTTACTAAGGAAAATACTTTATATTTTCGCTAAAAAAAACATATTTTATTTTCTTGAGAAGTCATTAAGGAGTCTTTAAAAATAATATTTAAATAAATAATTTGAAAAAAGAATATTTAAATAAATAATTTCAGTTTGCTTAAGGAAATTATTTTGATATGTATTCAAAAGTTACTTCTCAATAAATATTTATTTATAGGAAAGTAACTTTTAATTGCATAAGAATTTAAAGGGTGTGTATTTAAAAACATATATCTATAAATGATTCGAAAGGAAGTAAATTCTATAATTCTCAGAAAGGTTTTCGCACAGTTTTCAGTACAGATGTATTTAAAATATTGTTTCTCATTTATAGAAGTGGCATTAATGTTATCTTTTGTGGCGTTTATTCTATTGATCTCAAATCTGCTGTTTTATATTTCTTTCCAAAGTTGAGAAAGTATTTTAATAAACAATGCTAACTTTGCTTCAAATTAAATTTCAATATAAATGAGTGAAGTTGATAAATTGAATTACTTTATCTTAAGTTTTTCATTTAAAAAAAAATTACATGTATACGAGTTGTACTAGCATTAAATTGCATAATGTTTCGAGCAATAATTTTTCAAAGAATAATTTTCTTCTTCATTCGAAAGTCTGAATGGTTTGATAAATCTACCGTCAACCTGGACTCTAATTTCTGCAGACACTTCTATTTGTTTTTCATATTTGAAAGTATTGAAACACTTATGAATATTGTACTCTTTTTTTATTTCGTAGAATACCCTTAAGCGCTTTAGAAATTGCTATTCCCTAAAATTCTCTGAAGGTATAAAATATATATATACTAAAACAAGAAGTTTGTCTTTTATTTTGTCTTCATTTTGATAACAAAATTTAAAATTTGCCATTGTGAAAATGTTCTTTGACATTTTAAAGGTAAAGTGAATGTGAAATTCCTGATATTTTTAGAATTATTAGAAAAGTTTAAAAGTTTTATTGACTGAGATTATTTATATTTGAGAAGTCTTTAACGGTACAATTTTTAACATTTACTAGTACTGTGTGTCCTTTAAATTTTAGAAGAAAATATTAAATTTGATATTCAAAATTAAAGTTTCATTTCCAATTTTCGTTAACTCATACAACGAATTTTTAGTTCTATAATTACTAAAAGTCTAGCGAAGCTAATTTTGCTCTTTTTATCCGATATTAGTAATTTTATTATGTTTCATTTACTGTGAAAGGATTGTCTAAGGTCGAAATGTTCATTAGAATATATTTTCCATAAAATACAAAAGTAGCATTTTGTTGTCAGACAAATACTCGTATATTTATATTTGAAAATACATATATGGTTCTTAAAATAGTTCTGTGATGAATAAGTAATAGAATAGATAAATAAAAGGCCCGTGGTCGATATGCTGATAAGTTCAGAACTTCACAAATGGAAAATACTGTCTCCAAATTCTATTTCATTAGACTCTATCATAATTTCGATACTCTAGACAAATTATTCGATATTACCGAAATTTGTGTTCTATTAATTATTATGCGACAAAATTAGTGAATATTCAAAACGAATAAATTTACATTTCCTATTACGTACAGAAAAAAAAAATATTACGTTTAAGAATTACACATAGTTTTAATATTGAAACAAAAAAGAGAAATAAAAAACAATAAATAAAGGCACAAATACTGAATGAAACCAATGAATAATTACAAAAAAAAATAGTCATTTGGAACACTTAAAAAATCAAATTTTCATAAAAAGAGAGTAAAATCCATAAACAGTTGCAAGTTAAATTACTTAAGAAGTAAATAGAAATCTCACAATTGATGTAAATAAATATGAGCGAATTTATGTATCATTACTCGAAAATTTTCATGTAGCGGTCTCAAGCATTACATTTTATATTGAAAAAAACATCCAAACATGGCTTTCTTTATGATACAAATTCTTACCTTATTTATCATTAAACACACCCACCTATATATGTATATATATATATATCCTTTTGCTCTTTTGCTCATTGCATTATGGTTTTTAAAGCATCAAATCTAATGAACTAATTTTTCAAATATTGATTCATGTGCATATACTTAGTACAATAAATATGTTACAAAAATTGAAATTTCCTAATACAGGATAGTTATAATTAAAATGATCTTATTCAGAACCCTCTAAAACTCGTTCTACTTATTTAGTTTGGTGAAACTTGGTATATACATTATATGTATCGACGGAAAAAGATTTCTGTAATAAGAAAAAGTTCAAATTTTGGCCTCCAAGTGGGAATTATGACACCTAACAGGCTAATTGAAAGGTCCCCGGCCTACCATAAAAAAACATATTTTTTTGGCAAAATTAGCTTTTTTTATTCAACATAATTCCCTTCAAGGGTGATACACTGATTATAGAGACCCCAACTTTTCGATACCATTTTTGTAGTACGATTTGTCCTTTGCTTCAAAATAGGCCTCAGTTTCGGCGATTCATTCGACGAAAATTTCTTCCCAGCGAGCATTCTTTTGAGATCTGAGAACAGGAAATAGTCGCTGGGGGACAGATCTGGAGAAAACGGTGGATGAGGAAGCAATTCAAAGCCCAATTCATGGATTTTTGCCATCGTTTTCACTCACTTGTGACACGGTGCATTGTCTTGGTGAAGCAGCACATTCTTTTTCTTCAAATGCGGCCGTTTTTCGGCGATTTCGTCCTTCAAATGGTCCAATTACGCTATGTAATAGTCGCTGTTGATGATCCTTAATTTTTCAAGGTAGTCAATGAAAATTAGTCCATGCGCATCCCAAAGTACAGACGCCACAACTTTGCCAGCCGACTGTTGCGTTTCCCCACGCTTTGGAGCGGGTTCATCGTGTGCAGTCCACTTGGATGACTGTCGATTAGACTTCGGAGTGAAATGATGGAGCCATGTTTCATACATTGTCACATATCGATGCAAAAAGTCGGGTTTATTACGCTTGATCATCTTCATACACTGCTCCGAATCATCAACTCGTTGTGGTTTTTGGTCAAAAGTGAGCTCGCGCGGCGCCCACTTTGTACAGAGCTTTCTCATACCCAAATATTCGTGAATGATATGATGTATATCTTCAGTTGATATTTTTAGAGTGTCTGCTATTTCATTCAATTTCAATTTATGGTTCATTCAAAATCATTTTGTGGATTTTTTTAATGTTTTCATCGGTAACAACCTATTTTGAACGGCCACTGCGTTCACCGTCTTCGGTGCTCAATTCACCACGTCTAAACTTAGCATGCCAATCCTTGACGGTTGATTTTCCTGGGGCAGTGTCCGGAAACTCGGCATCAAGCCAAGTTTTTGCTTAATTGTATTTTTTCCCTTCAAAAAGCAATATTTTATCAACACGCGAAATTCCTTTTTATCCAATTTTTTCACAATAACAAAAGTTGCTTCACTCAAAATGCTACAATTTACAAACTAATGATCCGACAGCTGTCAAATTTATACACGCATCTTTTGAGGGTTAGGGCTAACTAAAACACATATGGATTTAATTCTAGTAGCGCCATCTATGTGTCAGGCCGGGGACTTTTTAATTGACCTGTTAGTAGAGGAAATAAAATCTGTCGGAATCATTCAAATTTATTCAATTGCCGAATGTGCTCAGCGCGTGCTCTATTGAAATCAATTACGTGTTGAAATCGAATTGTAGCGAATTCAATGATAGCTGGAAGAAACTCCCGAGGGATTACAGCAACATATCGTATAATGCTGGCTTTCAACTCAGATAAAGTCCGAATTCCTTCACCATAAACACAGGCTGTTAGGAATCCCCACAACTAGAAACCACAGGTATTTATGTCGGGAGAACAAGAACATCAGTCATCCTGAAAAACTCTGGATTCTACACGATTCCTTACAAAGTTAGCTCAAAGCAGTTCTTTGATTTGGCGCTCAATGTGTTGAGTTGCTCCATCTTACATGAACTAAGTGAGCTAAAAACATTGCTGTTCCTATAAAGCAGTTAGGATCTGCTGTTGAAGGAGTTCACTGTGTCATGCCCTCATGGCAGCGGACTTTTCAAGACCTTAAAGAGTGAATGCTTAAAAAAATGATCAAAGAAAAAATCAGCAATGAATTCACACCATGTAATCAGAATGCAGTGGGTGTTGTTGCAAGACATTTGGAGGAGAAGCGAAAAAATTGTTTATTCACAGCTCCATCTGAAAAAAAGTGCGCCCCATCTGACCATAGAATTTTGCAAGGCCGCACGTCATCAAGTCTCATTCTCTCTAAAAATTGGCAAGCTATACTAGACGTATTTGGTGGTCTTGAGGTTGCAGCATTTGCACTATGCAGATCTTATACGTATACCATTTTAAAATGGATCTCAGAATTTTTTTGTGCTGTCGACCACGTAATTGCCAACTCCTGTGACGCCGATCGAGCACTATCTGAAGAATAGATGGAACTGGAGGCTCTTTCAACCTCAGCAGTAGCGACTTCTTCTGCACTTTCATTCGATACAGGTTTCCGCCCTCTTCCTGGCAGTACTCGCAAGACTCTAGTATCTTCAAATTTCATGATCGTCTTCTTCAATCCATTCTTAGACATGGGTCCTTTTTGAAATCCCTTTAAGCGATGATATTCAAGCTTTGTAGGTAAGCTATTGCTGCCGTTCTAATTAAATAATTTTAACAGTAAGGCTCGATCTTTCTTCCGTAAGGGCAATATTAACAGTGATAAAGGCACGCAGAATGATTTTCTGGCTCTTACTGCAAATCTCCTTATATGTTTGACTAATTTTCATGAGTAATTTTTTAAAAAATGTCTTCCAGTTTTCAAAATTGGATTTATTTTTAAGGGAAGAAATCTTTTCCCCGATGTCCATAACAACGTATATACTAAGTATCATCAAAATCTGATAGACAGAACGGGTTCTTCAGGAGTCTAAATAGAGTCACTTTAATTATACCCCACCCTGTATTTAAATAGATAGTGGAAGTTATAAGTGAGACAGATATATATTTGTTGAGTTTAGAGAATTATTTCTCAATGGAATTGAAAGTATTTAATTTTCAAATCCTTTATAGAATTATTAGTTTAGTAGAGGCTTAAAACAATTGATACCTAAGGCTTAATATAGGGAATAAAAGTTTTCAGATCCCATTCTACAGTACGAGGGCAGAAGAGAAAGAAAATTTCTCGTGATCATTCATGTTGGAGTTCAAAATTGGGTTGAAAAAAGGCCTTTGTAATTTTTTTTAAACTTATCTATCCTTTTTAACGTGAGAATTGTCTCATAATGTAATAAACAAGATTAAATGTCTAATGTTTAAATATTAAATGTGTACTACATTAAACAAGTACAAAACTCCCCTTAGTGCGAAATAATAACAGTATACACAGTGAATGAGGGTATCTGTAAGAGGACAAAAATGTTGTTGATTGATGACGTTATTAAGACAAATTGGTGTTCCCATTGCGAGCTGTAATCTATTTAATAGTTCCCAAGCAAATGTGACACTCATTTGACAAGTAGTTTTTATTACAGCCGCACCAAGCAGTCGTCGTCATTTTCAATCAATTTGTCACCATCAACGAAATCTGGAGTTCTTTACTACACATAGAAACTAAGCTTAGTTTTAAAAAAAAGGCATGGAATAGATCTGCTCCAAAGAAGGCGAGGATGGTCTCATTGGCTAAAACGTATGGAAGGGGAATGAAAAGCTTGATATCCATTGTTTTTTCATAGAAAAAAGAAAACTGGCCTATTAGCCTAACTATACAGCGAGTTAGCCGTTCCCAATTCCCATTCCTAATACCCAATTTTCTATTCCTAATATGGATTCTCTTTTAACATGTTCTCGTAAACTTCGCAAATTCCTTTTAAAACAATTGAAATACATTACTTTTGTTTTATCTTAAAAAATTAAATTATTTTTAAGAGTATTTTTTTACCTTTTTACATTTTTTTATAACTGAAAATACGAAAAGAAAAAAAAATATATGTATTATGAAATTGAAAAAAAAAATGCTTTAAAATGTAAATGTCCACGAAATTAAAAACATTTTCTTGATTATAAATTGAAACAAAACGTATTATGTAGAGTACGCAGTAATGGCAAACAAAAGAACTGTTTTCTAAGAAAACCGCACTTTTCTTTTCGTCTAGTGACAATAAGGTACGAAACAATGTATCGGAGAACAAAAGATTTTAATCAAATATTTAACTAATCTGTTAATTAGCATTGTTATTTCAACTAGTCTGTTAATTTCTTTAGTTTTATTATTTCAATAATATTTACTTTAGTCATTTTCTGCTCAGTTTTTCAATTAGCTTAATTATTATTCTAAATGGTTTTAGTCAGTTCAATAGTCTCCAATAAATAATTTCTCTAAATAGATAACTTTATTTATAACAGATAATTTTAATTAAATGTAGTTAAAGCAAGCAAACCAATTTATATGATGAAATTGGTTAAATATTATACATTTTAAAAATGTATTTTGATAAAATGAAATCCTCAATCTGAAAAGAGGACGATTTCAAAAATATAATGAACGTGGAAAACGTTTAATTTCTTCGAAAACAAAAATTACGATTATTGTTTTTTCTCCATACAAATGAACTCAATTGTGCAACCAAACATTAAAAAACAATATTTCTTCATAGGAATCTAGGACCAAACATAATATATCCTCATGACCTGATTCTCACATAGATATATAAAACAAACTGATGTATTTACCACAAAAATGAAACTTTATATGCATACTTAAATTATTTGTGGCGGGCCACGGTAGCCTAGCGGTCAAGGTCGCTGACTAGCGGCCGGCGGTTTACGTTCAATCGCGGATTCGATCCTTGGCCGCCAAAGACCCGCCGTGTAGCTGGGGCTGATGCACGTTAAATCTGTTCGGGGCCCAAAGTCCATCCCGTTGGCATGGTGTGGATGTTAGAAGAGGGAGTGCCAGCTCAGGTGTCGTCCTCGTCACTTGACCGTGGTTCAAAATTACGAGGTCAGTCGCCAATAGCCCTCTCGTTGCTTCTTGTGCGACGTTAATAAAAACTAAACTAAATTATTAATATAAAAGTTCAATCGATTAAATGACTACCAGTACGAAAAACACGGGAGATTAATATTCCCATTTCATCTTTGTAATTTGTCACAGATTCGCGAAATATTACTGTTTTAAAGCTTGTATTAAAATTAATTAATAATTGTGTAGATTTCTGACGTCTCGTTCCGCCAAGCCAGATACATGTCACCAAACAGTGCTATATTTCATTAAAATTGGGAAAGAGTCGCTAAAAAATTTAATATTCTAGCAGTAGAACAAACTAAATATGATGTTTCCTATTTATATACTTGTTATAACGTGCTAACGGAAATGTTCAGATATCGGCCACATTGCGTTCTGTAACATTGTTAAGCCCTCATATAATCAAGGTTTCTATCAGCTACTCTCATTGGCAGCTATTTTCATTTAAACATTTCGGAGTTCATCATTATTATGAATTTCTGAATCCCAGAACTGTAAAAATCAGCCAAATTGAGTAATAAAAAGTAGTTGAGAACTGCGTTCTGCCCATGAACTCCATATATCGATCAATTTATGTATTTGCGGAATTTATCTTCTCGGAGTATTAAGCCCTTTAGGGGTCTGATCCCCTTTTTTACCGGAAAAACCTAATGGAAAACTAAATATTTTAATCTACACTTTCCCAGAAGTAGTTATAGATCATTAAAAATTTTAAATACCTTAAAATTAATATAGTATAAAAATGCGATTGCATTAATTGCATTATGGATAAATATTTACAAATAAAGAAAAGAAAACTTAAAATTTGTGCTTACGCGATAAAGTTCTTTCAGCTTAGTACTTTATTCTGAATTGAGAACGATTGTCATTGTGTTATTTAGAAACGAAGAAGTCTTCATTTCATTTAAAAGAATTTAACCTTTAAAGTTAAATTTAAATATTAATATCAGCAAAATGCATTTTAAAAAGAATATATATTTTTTTATGATGAATAAATATAAAATAAATGCAATAAACATTTTATACCAATTTTGCAAACATAAACCTCTGCTTTTTTCAACTAACAAAATTTGTATGTAAAATGCTGCCACTGGCTGGATAAATATTTAGTATTTATTTGCACATCCTACGCATATTTTGTTAGGCCTACACTACGATTAAACAAATTTACTATATTTGCTGATTAAATTAATGAAATATAAAGTTCAAAAATCCATGCATTAAAAAAAATAATGTTCTCAATTTTTGTTTTTGGGACATAACCACAATGACTTTTGAGTGACTCATAAATTTCTGATATATAATTTATTTCTCCATTATGATAATTATTTTAAACATTCATTGCCACATATTCATCTGAAAGGAGAAAATAATTAAGTGAAAATCTTTAATAACTATTTTGAAAAGAAATGGAAAATATTCCAAAGAAGCTACATTTCATTGCGAATAAAAACGATAACATAAAGTTATATTCAGAAAAATATTTTACTTGTGACACCTCTGTTTGCTACTGTTAAGGTTTTGATCCATCCTAACTCAATAAATTTTCTTGTGGGAATAATTTAATATAGAAAATCAAACTTTATTGATTCAAAATGTTCCAGAAATAAAATATAATTACAATCGTGGAAAACAAATCTTAATCTGCACGCAACTTAATATTATCAGAAAATTCCCCTTATTTTAATAATTTTAAAGATGGGTCCGAGTCAAGAAAAAATTTCTATTCCATCTCATCAACTCGACTATCGTATAATTACCCGAAATGAAATGCCGTGTGCACCAACTGCTGATCATTTTTATTCACTACACTTAAATAGTTAGTCTAAGTAACGTAAATCATTGCTCCAAAGTCCACAAATTATATAACGTTAAAAAGAGTCTTTAAAAGAGTAATTAACGGGAAATATGAGTAAACCTAAGTTACAAACTGGTTTAAAACGTCATTGTTTTATTAACATAATCATATGAAGAAACATGTAAAATATACATCTACAAATATCTATTTCAAATAGTAAACATCTGTTAGCGATTTAAATGAACAACTTTGCTAATCAAAACCTCATATCGTTAGCGAGGCGTGCATGTCGGAAACAAAATATTAATTGGACTTAAAACTTATTTTATATTTGTAGATAAAATAAATTAACTCAAGCAGGTGGAAAGAAAACAGTTTATTAACATGATACAAACACTTATTTCTCATTTCTATAAAGTAAAATTGTTTGCAACAAAAAAAAATACGACTCGAACTATAAGATTTGAAGAGTTGCTATTCACTGGGAATTGAAACCAGTCACCGTTAAAAGGATTGCTTCTGAAACTTAATTATTTTTCATACTAAAACCACAATGGAAGCTGTAAAGAGAAATCGCATCTTGCCTCTTCAAGCGTATAAGTTCATACTAATACAGTTAATATGTTTCTATACCGTAAATAAAAGAAATGTCTTCCAAAATTGTCCTTGTTTGGGGAGGATCTTTTGTTTCATGTTTCTTTGCCCATTTACTTTATTTTTTCCCCAAAAATTAACGAAAATAACAATGGAACAAAACGCGTTTTTGTTATTGACTGAAGCTCTGATGGCTTTTTAATCATTAATTGTGCTACGAAAGATTTCAATCTGCTATTTGTGCTACGACCGTTGTTCTTTATCTGTGGTTTGCGCTATGACTAATTTTTATTTATTTATTTAATTTTTGCTCTTTTTTGTTGAGGTAGTTTTGTATTTGCATTTCGTTGCTACTGTTTTTTTGTCTAAAGAAATAAAAACGCGAAGCGAATTTTTAGCTCACATCTGCCAAACATTCTAGTACTTATTTCAAAGTATGGCTCATTGATTAATAGATATAGCTTAAAGTGATTGGTAAAGAGACATAAAAATAAAGTGAGTTTTGGGAGAAATGGGCCAGCCCAGATTTTTAGGCCATGCAATGCAGCAAAAAAAGCATTGAATCAATCAGAGTTAGTGCATGGTAGCTGAGTGACTGACAATGGTTCAGCTCTAAAGAGATATTTAGCTCTTTTTAGACAAATTGTGATGTTGTTTGTTTATTAACGCTGCACTTAGAAACAAAACGAAGGACCTCGTAATTTTGAACTTCGGTGAAGTAAGGAGGATAACACTTGAATTGGTACTTTACTCTCCAAACTTTCACACCACGCGAATAGGAACATGGGACCTCTACATATCTAACGTGCATCAGCCACGGTACACAGTGGGCATCAGCGGCATCAGGTCTTGAACATACTACAATTCGATAGAAACAGCACCAACAGTGAGTTCGATACCATGACCACTGGACCACAGTGGCACAGCTAGGAATTTCATTGTTTTTTTTTTAAAAAATTAAGTTAAAATTTGCTAAATTTTAATAAAAGAGGACTATGGAAGTCTGTGAGGATTTCAAAGAATTCTCCAAGATGAACGTTGTGAATAACATCATAAATTTCAAGAAATTTTAGATCTGAACTATTAATTATATATACTCGTTTGTTTGTAAAAATCATTTTTTGTTGGTTTAAAGTAATCTGTAAGCGAGATAAGAATTAGATTATAAATTTCTTTCTATGTCACGTATTCTCTTGCCTTACAAATGATTTTAACTGTCAAATAATATTATTGTGGTTAACATTTAATATTTGAATAATAAAGTCTGCCTCTTGATCCCTGATGGGGTTGGCAGAATGTACAATTATTTGTAGTTTGGACGTGTAGAGAAGTATATTGTATTGCTTTCTTTAACACTGAAACTCAAAACTTCAAAGTGATGTGTCATATGCCTAGACATTTCCAGAACAATTCATTTTCATCCTTTCATATATTTTTCCAAATATGGAACGTTGTGATCTGCTAAGTTATTTAATAATGGTAAATAGTTTTCCAAGAAAGAAAAGCTTTATGTTTTCAAATGCACTGTGATTGAATTTATAGTAACATCGTGGCATATAAATAGTATGAAATGCACATCACTTTTTGCTCACTAATTCTAATTTGATTTGTTCTAACCAAATGACAATAGTATCAGTTAAAATAGTTATCACTTTTTTTAAGTATAAAAGTTAAAAATAGATTAATAAGAGAGGCTTTGTTTCATTTTTTCAGTTGTTTTAATTTTAATAAATGAAAATAATTTTTTGAGAACATCAATATTTCATAATCTGTTTTAATTTGAATATGTAATCAAATAATTAAATTTTTATAGCATTTTCATTGTTCTTATTCCTTTTGTTATCAAGCGGGGTTATTTTTGTTCAGTAAGAACTTTACTGTTTGGAATTTAACAAGAAGGTGATAGAATAAAGAATGAAGTAAAATACATACAAAAACTCATTTTATTTTCAAATTTTCAGGCAGTTATTTTACAGTTGATGGAGTTAACAGATTATGTAAAAAGTTTTAAATTCCATCAATATGCAATTTTATGTTATTGTGGTGAGATCAATATCTACTCGTATACAACCGTTATTCAATAATTTAACTCCCAGTTGCCAGCGAGGATTTGCTTTGCAATATTTCGGATTACTTCAATCAGAGGAGCACAGATTCTTAAAAATTAATAATAATTAAAAATAGAAAAAAAGGGATATATTTTTTTGCAAAATATAATGAATTGAGATAAATTTATCTCTAAACTATATAATTATAATTTTGGAATAGGATAAAATTTATAGATTTCGTCTTATTGAATAAGGAACCTTTTAACATTTTATGTAACGTTTATTAAAACAAATTGCACATTTTGATCTAAAATATAAAAAATGTCTGAGGAAATGTTGGAAAACACCATTAATCTTAAGAATTATTAAGCTACAACAGTCAATATTAATTTGTTAAAGCACTTCATTAATGTAATTGCCCTAAACTTTTTTACGTATAATTATTTACAAAAGAACAACTATCTTAATTAAGTTACTTGTCTGCTCCACTAAAGCAACTGACGTATTCATTAAGATAATTTAATGTTTTTCCAAGAATGAAAGACAATATTATAGAATGTTTCGTAAGATTAATGATTATTTCACCCAAGTAATTGTTTGGTGATTTTAAAGAGTCTTTCTTCGAATTTTTTGAAGTACGGTTTTTTCATCAATTTAAATATGGTTAAATAAAAATTTACTTTATGCAATATTTATAATACTACAATTTATATACAAGTAAACGCAACAATAAAAATCCCTATATCGCTCAAATAAATTAAAGAACTGGTAAATTCACATCGTTCAAAAGATGAAAAACGACAGAAAATTGACTATTTAATTAATTAACAATTAGTAAGATAGATGTATTTCTATGTACTTCTGCTTTTCATTGATTGAAATTCAGTTAATATAAATAAAAATAGAAATTATAATAATTTATGTTTATATAAGTGATATGAACAAAACCATCGACATGCTTTCAACATTTGCTTATTAACGACACGTTCTAATATTATTCCAAAGTATGTCTTCAAAATAAGCAGAAGCAATACCAAACCATATTCAAGTAGAATTCTATTTTCCGGTCGTTCTTCACAAATTCAGTTACATAAGACATTGGCTACAAAAGAAAAGCTTTAGCTGTGTACACAACTTAGTCAGAGTACACATTTTCATCCAAAAATTCGTTCAGGAGTTTCCACTCCCTTAAAGTAGCCGGACACTTAAAAGCGTATCCTAACATTAGTTTAGTATCAAAGCAATTGTTACAATTAATCAAGAGCTTCTACTTACGCAATCAATTTTCTTTGGAAGTGTTCTCTTTCAGCAATCTCTTGCATCCTTGACAAATTGATCTGCAAATAATTGAGTTCGATTTCCGCAAGGGTTAGCATCGATTTCATTACACACATTTTTTACAGATATTCTTGAATTGTACAATAGACAGCCAGGTGCAACCACAATGGGAGCTCTCCAAACAAACTTTGAGTCACAAAAATCCTCACAGTGTGTGTATGTGTATCATTATATTTATGAAGTATGGAAAATTTATTGAAAGTGGCCTGAATCTCTACCGACAAAAAAAGAGAACCACATGCCCCAAGGTATAACATATTTTGTGATTGAATAAAATTTCAATTGATATTTTGAATCAGGGTAGTACAACGAAATAATAAAGCCGAGAGAGATATTTAAGAATTTATTACTCCAGGATTAAGTGTCAATTTTCCTCGAAGTTAGGAACAATACAATCCCTATCTTTGACGGATATAGTAACTTAAAATCTCGGTGAAATAGTAAGGAAGACACCCCTGCTAAGAGCCAAACTCTCATACCATCCAAAAATGAGTACAATACACCTCATTAAATTTAACGTGCATCAACTCCATCACTTCTATATAATTGGTCATTAGCAGAATTTGGACGTGAAACCCTGACTCAATGGATACAACCATGACCATGAGCACACCACTACAACCAATCAGATACCACGACTGCCAGAAACCTGTTTAAATAACTTAAGGGAAGAACGTACTGAATAAAATCAATAGAAAAAAATTTTGTTGTAAATTTTCTCCTAATTCATCCTAGGACTTAAAATATTTTAATGAGACAATGACGTAAACAGAAATCAAAAATTCGTGTGCATGGCATTTGTCTAATTAAATCAAGATTTTGTGAAAGCATATTTCAAAATTGTGAGAGTGAATGAGAGAAAATCTAGATTTATGACGTTTGTGCCATAATATCTAGTTATAAAGTTCCAAACATGTGTAATAGTGATCTATACGTTACAAATAGAGAGAAAAGTTAACTAGTTAAAAATAAAATAGAGAAAGATCGTTAGGGTATCTGGATAAGCATCACATGTATTAAGATATTAAACCAAAACAGAAAAAAAAATTCTAAGGTACATCAGAGTCATGATGCTCGTACTAATTTGAAAACGATACGCCCTTGAGAGTTTTACCAAAACGGAAATCAAATGGAATTGTTTGAACATTTTCGAGTATAATCATTCTCGAGTTATCAAAATGTCCATCTGTAAATAAAATGATTTATTTATCTTTTAAAAAAGGAAACATATATACTTAAAAATCCTTGATATTCTTTAATGTTAAGTTTTGAATTTTATACATAATTAGAGACGGATTCCCTAATCACACTATTCTTTATATAAATTTCAGACGAACTACTTACCTCCCCTTTCCCCCGCTCCTTTTTTTTCTAATTCAGTAGCTATAGTTTTGATAAAAACGAAGCAATACTATAGATTTCAACGTCGCTATGAATTAGTAACATTAGCAATGATTTAACATTATTTTTATTTATTACTTAAATCACTTATAGAAAAAAAAGCCAAATTTTATGACCTTTAAAATTCAACTAATATAAAATGGTTGAACGTACGAGATATTGAACATAATCTCTTAAAAAATTAAACTAGAAGATTTTATTTTCCAAGGAACAGTGAATCACATGCAATATCCAAACGTTCAAACCCATAAAAGATGAATAAAAAGTATTAACATGTTCGACCTTCTCTTAAACTCTAAATTTTAAGTAGTGCGTCTCAAAAGACAACAATGTGTTCACTTCTGCTTAGTCAGATTTTTATTTGTTTATCTTTTGTGACAACAGTCTTCGTATGCAATTTATCATCAGGTGAGTTGAGGATTTTAGATATATAAAATATTCTTATTCTACTCATGCGGTTCTTTATATTCTCATTTTTAGGGACAAAAAGGCTTTTGACTTCTTTCTTGCTTTTGCTTCTAATTTCCAAAAGTTTGCTATTCCAAATTGGAAATACACGGTATGTTTATCTCATCATACATGAAATAAAATAAAATAAATGTATTAATATCTGTTTTTAATAGGAAGTCCTGTCATCAAAAAAAGATTATTCTGAACCTTTTAAAAACGGCAAACCTTGAAAAACTACGAACTAAAAGATTCGTGTGTTAACAAACCCAAAGAATCACAAGTTAACGGGATTAAATCATTTAGATTTTGCCTATTTAAAACAGCTCAATTGAAACTAACAACTTATTTAGAAACAATTTTAAAAACCTATTTTTCGTTATTCTGTTAAATTCTGATTTAAATAAGAAAAAATTTGGTCAATTTCAAAATGCCATTTTACAAAAATATTTAAATATAGTATTCTCAATACATTAAATTTATTTTTAAATTGTTTAAGAAAATTATTATAAGTACATGTTGAACTGTCTTTTATCAAAATAATACTTAAACGGGGCTTTTCTTTAAAATAATTACTTCTAACCACACTTTAAAGCTACATAGAAAGCATAAAACTAGGAAGCCACACACATAAGGTTTCAAACAAAGAAGACTTCCCATGGTCGTTCATAATAAATCTTTAGACGACCCTTTGGATTAAATAACAAAAGTGAATTAACCCATTAAATCAAAATATTTTCATCCCATCAAAAGTTTTATGGAACGATAGTTTTCAAACTAACAAAGAACATTTCGCTCTAGATGGATTCTTTTCATAGAAATACAATCCGTAAATGGAGATCTTAAATAGTTGAAAACTTTCCAGACACGAAGAACAAGTATAAGCGTCAGAAAATATTAGTGTCTTATTATTTATCAATTCATTCGATCATTTTCAAATATATTTTGTTCCGTTAGCAATAAAGGGATTAAAAGCCTGTATAGGTTGTCAAAATTTTCTCGATTGTCTTACTATTTATTGATAATATTTTAAGGGCAATGTTAGAAGCAAAACGAGGGCTTTTGAATTATGGGATCATAATTTTGAACTTCAGGCAAGTGACGAGTACGATACCTGAGCAGACACACTTCTCCCCAAATTTCCACAACACGCCTTCGTATTACGGATGCGACATCAAAGTTGATGTTTTTGAAGGAACATCGATGTTTATTAATCGATTTAATTTAGCCTATGTTTATTTAATATCGATTTTTGAGCTCAATATTTTGAGCTCGAACTTTTTTTACAAAGTCGATTTTATATTTTAAGTTAAAAAAACCACTGTTTAATATATTCTCAATTTGAGAATTGAACATTCTATTAAACGTAAAACAAAAGGGACCAACGATGATGGGTTTTAAGAAAGTAATGAAGAAATTCAGTGCAATTTAAAAGAGTGGACTAATTAAGTAAATACATTCTTTCTTTCGGAAAGGGTGATGGCCTGAAGGGAACGACAATGTCCTTTCCCCTAATATCAACAAAGCATCCAATACATTTGCAGGCTAAGTACAGCTGGTCTAACGGTTTTGACGCCGACACCTGACTAGCGCCTTCTCAAATCTGAATTGAAAGCAAACGCAAATCGCGATGCGAATTATCTTGTTGTGTTACATATGGTTGCATGCTACGGTAGAACGTTCTACAAAAAAAAAAACGATCTCGATTCCGAGTTCGGTAGTTATAATTATTAGACTAGTTACTAGGTTTATAAGGCTATTGTAGTTATTGTAGACTATTACTTCTGTTTTTAGTCTGTAATGTCTTTGGGTGGAAGTGAAAATTTATATTTATATATTATTCAGTAAGTAACAGGACAGTTATCCCTCCAAAAAGTATCATTTGGAAATACTTTTTCAAAACTTGAGACAAATCTGAGGAGTGCACTATTTGCCTGAAATCCCTTTAAACGTCTGGCAATACGTTTCATTGGGCATCTAAACTCTATGCATAAATAACTCTATTCCAAATATTTTGAGTCTGCTTTATCAAGCAAGCCCAAGGAAAAAATCAAACAACTTACTTTACATACTGTTTATTTTCCATCCCAAGCACTTCGTACACCGTTGAGCAAGAAGTGAATGTGAGTCCTTAATATTTTGATGAGACGATGTAACATCAAAAATCACCAAAAGACAGTTTTCTCGGTAATACTTCTTTTAAAGATGGTGGTGATATGCACAGCAGGATACCCCATGACCTAGTTAACATGATTTGCAAGGTTTCACAGCCTATTTCCTTAGTCGAAGGAGAGGCTCTTCAAAATAAGAGAATCCATTGACTAAGAAAAAACTTCGTTAGAGTAACTGCTCCATTATATAAAATTACGTGACGAAAAACTATCGATTCACTAATCGATGAAAATTCTGAACCGTTACACTGATTATGAGAAAGCATCTAAGCAGTGTGCCAAATGTGCGTCTCATCACTGATATTTGGGCTTAAAAGCACTAAAAGAGAAGCGTTTTTGTATTAATTGTGCACTTTATTGAAAATTGGATTCTGGAATCCACTATTCTTGGAGCTTCGTAAAAATCACACAGTACAACATGTGGCTGATCATCAAAAGAAAACTTGATTGGATTGGGGACTGACTGCAGAAAAAGTTACAGCAGTCGTTACTGATGGGGGCAATAACATTCTCAGTGCTGTTGAAAAAGCATTTGGAATAAAGAAACACAGCTACGATTTTGTCCACATGCTAAATTTAATGGCCCAAAAATCAAATGAATTTTTACCAGAAGTTACAGCAGTCATAGAAAATTCAAACAATATAGTGAAATAATTTAAATAAAATGTTGTAGGCAGTGATGAACTAAGGAAGAAAACAGAACCGAAACTAATTCAGAGGGTAACAACAAGGTGGAACTCCACCTTCTACATATTGGAAATATTTCTTGAGTTGAGATGGGTTGCTGCAGGAATTGTGAATTTTAATAAATCAGCTCCGCTAATGCCATTTGCAGGATATATTGAACCTTTGCGAGAATTTATACATTGCTAAGAGTATTGAATTTGCAACAACCGAAGCAATTGGAGAAAGATTTGTTACTTTAAACAGTATCATACCAATTGAGAAAATGATGAGCAGCAAAATAAATTCTGTATCAGGCTGTTGAGGCAAACAATTGACATAAAGTGTTTTTGTCCAATACAACTACAAATATGGTAGTATTGAGTACAGCCATTTTTTCACTGGATTCTTATTGGATCCCTGATTCAAAAACTTTATTTCCAAAACAAGGCTTTATTGGATGCATGGATCAAAAAGCTCAACAATGAAATTAGAGAAAAGGGTGAATCATCGGATTTTGTTTGTGGGAACTTGTCTCCAGCTCCAACTTCTTCTCGAGGTAAATGAAATTTACAAAAATGGCCTACGTTCTATCTTTTTATTTGAATATCACTATCTGTTCACTGCTAACTACCAGGACCTTACGTATAAATAATTATTTTTGGAACGTTGAACTTAATGTTCGGATGACTTATAAATCGATTTACAACATAAAGCAAGGTTGAAATTAAAAATCAGGAAAACGTAATAGGGGCTGAAATACTTAGAATTTCAAAGCAACATTGACAGTGGATTTTTAAAATTAAATATAGATATATTTATTTCTTATTTAGGTATAGGTATATTTATTTATTACTTATATAGGTATATTTATTAAGATACCTTTGGGAAAGATTACCAAAAGACAGTACAAAATAATCAGGTCTTTAGAAATAGATCAAAATTTTTAGAAGAATTCAACACAGGTTTTCTGCTTCTGCAGCCTAAACTTTCAGTTAACTTCAAGAGTTCTGTTCACAAACTCGATGGCTCACTCAAATTTTATCATGATAATTACAATCATAAAAATTCGCATATTGCAAAAGTTGATATTAAATACTTTTCAGTGATGGCGACAGGAGTCCCATCAGAAAGACTTTTCTGGAAGACTTTTCAGAAAACTGGGAGGGGAGGGATAGTTAGTGAAAAGAGAAGTCGACTTAAAGGAGAAAAAGTTAACAAATTGTTATTTCTCCTAACAATGGATAAAATTTTTTGGGGAATATAAATTAGCATTATATTAAAAAATAAATGGTAATGTGAATAATTATATTGTATTAGGTAATAATTTATTGTTCTTATCAATGTTTTCTTCAACTACAATGCAGGGTTTGGTTATTTTTCTTTGAAATATTGTACTGAAAAAATATCATCCACACATCTAAAAAAGGGAGTTAAATATATATTATTAAACTACTATTTTTCGGAAGGTTTTTTTTTTTTTTCTTATTTTGCTAATAAACATCGATATTTCAGACATCGATGTATTTCGGTCTAACATCGATGTTTCAGTATTAAACGTCGATATTTTAAAACATCGATGGTTTGCAGTCGATGTCGCATTCCTACTTTGGCTGGCTTGGAATTTCTACCAGATAATAACATGCATTAGCCCACCTACATGGTTGATCTTTAGTTTCTTCGGGGTCAGTAGCCACAATGCGAAGGAATCAAATCCAAACGCGGACAGACAAACATGATTATATGGCTCTCTTGCAGTTCGCATCAAAAAAAAAATCTCAGTTTCTATTGTTGAATAGAAAAATTTGTGTGCTATTTTACGTGCCTGACCTGTGTATAATTTATCTCGTCATGTGACCTTTGTACAAACTTACAGCACCCTTATATTTAAGCCCACACCCTGTTTCAAGCATAAATAATAAAACAATCCAACTAGAAATATTTAATACCACAAGTGAAAGTTCAAATATCATTTACTTTAGATTTACATTATAATAAAACTTTACTTATCTACTTCTTTTTCAGATGTATAATGTATAAGGGTGGAATTTTTCGGGAAGTCTGTCAGACCTCAAATTTCTTTCTGTGGCATTATGTTTGCGTGTATAAATGTAAAGAGTGAACAACCGACTCCGATATAAACCTCGTAACCTAGATATTTCAAAAGAACGATACTTTTTGACACATGTTAAAACATTATTTTACTTCAGTTATATAGACAACTAAATTTGTTAGACTACAACAGTATCCAACAAAAGTTGAGAGTTTTTTCTCTTCGTTTTAATTTCATTATGCGTGACTTTAAAGGGGAATGTACACAACACGCGATATACTTAATAAAAGACTTAGTGAGGGAAAACTTACAAAGTGTTAAGTATTTCTACCGCATTTGAAACAAGAACTTTATACGAGTATGTTGCATATTGGGTTGGAGGGAAAGTTCTGTCGTATTTTAAAGAAATATTTGAATTCATTTATAAAAATATGTGTTTAATATTAATCAATTATATATGCTCCGTTATTTGTTACAACCAGTTGCCATCTTTCAGGTAACCTGTGAATTCCTGTTTTGTAGAAGTTCTCGTCCTTAGAGCTAAAATAGTCAGCAACTGCCTTAGAAACACTTTCAAAAGACTTGAATTTTTTTCCGGTTAGATAATTTTGCAGAGATCCGAACAGGTAATAATCAGATGGTACAATGTCAGGTGAATACGATGGATGACTAAAGACTTCCCATCCTAACGCATTCAGTTTTTGTTGTGTCACCATTGCAGTATGCAGTCGAGCACTATCGTGGTGGAACACTATTCCTTTTCTGGACACTAATGCTGGCCTTTTTTCTTTGATAGCTGCATTCAATTTATCCAGCTGATTGCAGTACAGATCCGCGTTAATGGTTTCCCCCTGTTTCAGCAACTCGTAGTACACTGGACCTTTCCTGTCCTACCACAAACAAAGCAGTTCTTTTCGTTGATGGATACTTGGTTTTGGAACTGTTGCTGATGATGTTCCTGGTTTGCAGTAAGATTTTTTTCTCTTAATATTCTCTTAAAGAATCCACTTTTCATCTCCAGTAACCAGCTTGTCCAAAAACGGCTCCACATTGTGTCTAATCAGATGTGATGAACACATTCTTACACAATCAGACAAATTCTTTTCCGTTAATTCATGTGGAACCCAAACACTTTGCTTTAACCTAAACCCAAGAGATTTAATGTGATCTCCAACAGTTGTATGATGAATGCCAAACTCTTCTGCAATTTCTCGACTTGTTAAATGTGGATTATTTTCCAACATGGATCGCAAAACATCATTATCGATCTTGGATGGTCGTCCAGATCGATCACTTTCTTGGAGGCTCAGATCCCCGGAACGAAATTTGCTAAACCATCTTTGACAAGTACGAACATTTACAATATCTTTTCCAAATACCACACATAAACTTTTACATGAAACCGATGCGTTGCTTCCTTTTTGGAATTCATACAAAATGCAGTGTTGTAAATGCACTTTATCTACTGACATGTTTTTCACTTTAAATATCACAAGTAAATGATGAACGATAAAAAAAGGACTCCTTTTATATTATACAGCAGCTAAAAGAACAAAAAAAATCCGAATGGCTCACTAGCCAGATGTTTTTTTTTTTATTTACAAGAAAAATCACCTGCCTATTTAAAATACGACAGAACTTTCCCTCCAACCCAATATATTATTAACCCACCTATAAAATTGTAAGAAATATCATAAACTCAAGTGAAACATAAGTAATTCTATATTTTTAAACCTTTTTTTAATTTTTTTAAATTCTTAAAAACAAAACGTGTAATGATTTAACTTAAATTTGTAATAATTTCACTGAAAAAATAATTTAATTTCCTATTTTAACCATTCCCTACCGCAAAAGTAAGGAGTTTTTTCATATTTTCTTATCGAATTTTAAAATATTTTTTTAATTATTAGATCACGTGCTCATTAAACCTGTTTCATTATTTTTCACGTAGTCATAAATCTGCCAGAAACAATTCCATCGAGACTGATAGACATCTTGAATAACACTCATTATCTATTTATCTTATGCAATGTGAATCGGAGAAAACCTTAGATCTCCCTGTGGTATACAAAGCAAAATTAACTCTCTTCTCTGCTCTTCAGTTCTTTTCTATTGCAATGCAGAAGGTAGAGATGTATCTCTTACCTTCTCTAATTTAACAATGGATACATTATTGCCTATATCTCCAAGTGAAATCAATAAACAAGCACAGATTTTAAAAGTCCCATTTATTATAAAGATTTAAGAATTAAAAGAGTCTTTAAAGCTGAGTGACGTAATAAAAATGCAATTTTTAAACTCCATGGGTGTTTATTTATTTTGCTGAGAGAGAGACTATAGGAGCATTGTTTAATGGGAGAAGACAAGACGCAGTTCCGACTCACCTATTACGTTGAAAAAAGCAGAACAGGAGAAAATAGAAAATTTTACCATGCATTCCATTATATGCATAAGGATATTTAGGGAATTTCCATTTCTCACTGTATAAGATGAGGAGATAATGAGGGATATTCAGGACGTCGATCAGTCTCATAGAGATAATTTCTGACAGAGTTAAGACTACGTAAAAACCAAATAAACAGATTTTATGGGCGCGTGATGTAATAAATAAAAGAATATTTTGGAATTGGATTAGAAAAGAAGAATGAACTATTTAATTTTGACTCAGAGAACGATAATATTAGGTATAATATATGAATATATATATATATATATATGTGTGTGTGTGTGTGTATTATATATATGCGTGTGTGTGCGTAAATTCTAATATATATATATATATGTGTGTGTGTGTG
>BMAW01055809.1:4946-30714 GCA_019974015.1 Nephila pilipes
AAAAAAAAAAAAAAAAAAAAAAAAAGAGAAACAACTCTAAAGCTAGTTATGTACATAAATATACACTGGTTATCATAAATTAAGGAAAAATCACAAAAATAGCGATAACTCTTTCAAAAGTAAGCCAAACCGTGCAAAATTTGCATATGTTGTCCACTAAGAGTAGCTGAGTAAAATTGCAATATGCAAATTAGTGACGCTGCACTCGGCTTACGTCATCTGCCTGGAGCATAAAAGTCCAAGTTTGAGAGAAAGCACACAAATTTTACTGTGATTGCGACATTGAAAATCTGAGATAGCCAATTCGTAATAATGACCTCTAGGCATCATTTGCCTGAAGAACTACGATGGAGAGCCATCGGGAGACTAGAGGCAGGGCAGAGTCAATCAGAAGTGGCCAGATGGCTAAATGTGAGTCCATCTGTGGTTCATAGACTTTGGAGGCAATTTCAAACCACAGATTCGGCATCTAGGAGGTTCAGTGAAGGACGGCCAACTGTTACGACCAGTGCCGATGACCGATATTTGACATTAAGTGCACGCAGGAATAGAACCGCTACTCCGACACATCTTAGATCCTCTCTTGCTGCAGCCACCGGAAGGTTGGTGTCAACGTCAACTGTGCGCAGAAGGCTCCACGAAGGTGGTCTGTATGCGAGACGACCAGCCATTTGCGTGCCGCTCACATCACGCCATAGGAGAGACCGTTTGCAGTGGGCCCGACAACATGTCCACTGGACGTCAGATCAATGGAGGCCTGTTCTCTTTACGGATGAGTCCAGGTTTAGTCTAGAAAGTGACAGTAGACGTTATTTGATATGGAGAGAACCTGGGACCCGTTATCATCCATCAAACATCCGTGAAAGAGATGCATACGGAAGAGGCAGTGTCTGTGTTTGGGGAGGCATATCCTTAGGAGGGCGCACAGACCTCCATGTCTTTCCAAGGGGAACCGTGAATGCTCAGGTTTATCGAGACAACATCCTTGATGCTTATGTGCGCCCATATGCCGGGGCGATTGGTGATTGCTTCCTGTTACAGGACGATAATGCAAGACCACACAGAGCTCGCATTGTTGATGATTATCTTCAACAGGAAACAATTACGCGCATGGAGTGGCCAGCTCGATCCCCGGACTTGAATCCTATCGAGCACGTTTGGGATGCTCTAGGGAGGCGTGTATCTGCCATCAATCCGCCCCCTCAGACCCTTGCCGCGCTTGCATCTGCTTTACAAAAGCAATGGCTCTCACTTCCTATTGAACTGATAAACCGCATAATTGAAAGCATCACACATCGCTGTTTGTGCTGTATTGCTTCTAGAGGCAATCATATTCCATATTAAAGGTACTTTTTCTATTGCAAACCGATACTTCCAATTTGTTTATTTTATACATGTGCTAATTTCTATACTACTATTAATGTCTGATAATTTCTTTTTATGTTGTTTAATACCTTACTATGTGTTGTATATTGTGGGTAAGTTTCATAAAATTCCATGTGTAATTTCTTGAGTTATCGCGATTTTTGTGAATTTTCCTTAATTTATGATAACCAGTGTATATAGATAATCTAGTTTGAAAATAAATTCAATATAAATTGTATTAACTTTATATCATATATTTACATTTCTTAATTACATCTATTCAAAAAATTTTTAACATTAGCTTTTCTTCTTGTTTGGATACGGATGAACATAAACAAATGATTTAAGTGTATTGCATAAATTTTGAGTGGTCATTAATTAAATTTTAGAAAAACTTCATGACACAGAAGAAAAATGAAAAGAAAATCTTTCCCAATGCTAAAATTATTTAAAAAATATGTATGTATGTAAGGAACAATCTATCACTATAGCACCATCACAATTTATATCTTTTATTTAATAGTATATTAAGTATTTTATTTATGTAAATAAATACATCACAAAAAGATAACTGCAAGAAAAAGAATATTTCAATGATCAATTTGTGCACTGTCAGTGAAGTGTGATTTTTATTTATTAGCATTATGTATAAATTATATAATTCAAGATGAATTATTAGAAATATTAATAACTAAATTAAGGTAAAGTCCTATTTTAAAAAAAAATGAGAAATGCGAGTTTTGTAAAAAAAACATGTTTTGTTAATTACATTGAAATGAACATAAATAAATTCGCTTATCAAATTTTAATCACTTAATATACATACCCGATAAAAGAGAGCACAGATGGTTCTGACTTGATGTATGATGCACATTAATCAGATTCCATCCATACATGAGTAAAAATTGTAAAAATATTTATAAACAATGGATAAAAGGTTACAGATTATAGTTTTGTTTCAAACTGTTCCTTGTTTAATTTTGTTTGTCCAAGAAATAATTTGTATAAAATTGCCAACAAACTATAGACATACCCGTTAGTGAACTAAATATGGAGCGGGGGATTGCTCAAAACTATAGACATGAAACTTCTTTATCATGCATCATTATAGACGACATTTGTTAATTTAAAAATGTCTCATGCATATTTTATAAGTTAAACAAAGGTAAAAAGTGAATAGATATCATGTTTAAAGAATGCTATGTCTTCACAAATAGGTAAGCATAATCAAAAAAATATTACAGGAATGATATCCATGTTAAAATTACTAAATAAATTACTTGGATACCAAGTTAAACCTATTCTGTCTTAAACAATAATAGTAAGAAAATTTCGTCTTCAAGACATTTATTGATCGTATACACTATAATATTAAATAGGATGGTACTAAATTAAAATGAGAGTTGGGAGATTACAATCTCATTTTTACAAGACAATAGAACTATAAATCACTGTTTTATCATACAATCCTCAAAATTTACAAAACAGAAAAGTGTTGCTATTACATTTCATCTTATACATGTTAGAATATTAGATGCTAATCTTTTTACAAAATAGTATAATTTATAAATATTGTAATATTTACAAAGCAGTTCTGTTTATCTGTGTAATGTTTTTATATTAAAAAATATCTAACAACATTACATTTATCACATAAAATTCATGATAAACATTAAGTTAAGTTGAAAAATTAAAATTTTCTTAACAGAATTGAAAATTTTTTTTAAAAAAAAGCATTTACTTTTTTAAAATGCTTTCCCCTCCCCTTAATACTTACTTAAAAATATGAAATATTTGCTTCATAATAGAAATGTTGCCTTTTAATTAACAAGGGTAACAGTATAAAAATTAAATTATTATCCCTAACATGTAATTTGATAAGAAATTGTATAATCTGGATCAATTTCATTGAAATATCGAGAAACTTAATTAAAATATTTTATTAATAATCTTGAAATGAACATATATAAATATTATCTAATTATTAGTCACATAATATAAGTACATACCCCCAAAAAAAAAAAAAAAAAAAAAAACATAGATTGTTATGACTGAATGCATGATATAAATTACTTAACTTCTAATAATCTATTTTCAAGACAGACATTCAAAATCTGTTAAAAAATTTTAAACAATGTATAAAAAATTATTAACAAAAGATATTTTAGTCATTAATTCTAATTATACTCTTATATTATTATTGTTTACATATAACATCCTATTCATAAAGTTACTTAAAAATAAAGAATAAAGCATAAAATAAAAATTGCAAATTATTTTCAACTAAATTCCATCTTTTCTTAGATTTATTAGGAATATAAGTACAAACCAAAATGTTAATGCATATCAGATATTTCATATTACATAATTTTCCAGTTATTTATCAAATTTTCAATTTTATACCCAGTTACTTTTTAAGTAAGTTATACAACATGACAAGCAAAATACCATACTTTTTTTACACTGTCAGTCAAAGTAAGTTAAAATCATATCTTCAAGGTCATCACAATTGAAATAAATATGGTGATTTACAGTGACTTTTCTCTATAGAGAATTGTTGATTCTGCATTTCTTGAGGCTTATACAAATTACTTTTAGTGCTCTTTGATCAGGCATGTTTGAGACATGGCTGCAGTTGATTAGTAGTTTTGCCAGATCATGAAGCATCAGTATAGATTTAAGCTTTAACAAGGATACTATAGATACATCACTTTAAATAAAAATTCAAATGATTAAAATGCATATTTTTAATGTGTTTAATACAATCTGAACCTGTGTAGATTATATAAATATCCAACAAAATATTTTCCTCTCTCAATCTGGAAACTATAAAATTGAATTTAATAATCTTGCATCAAATAAAAACAAAGAAAAATTAATATAGTACAATGATAGTTAAAACAAGTCTGTGACAAGCTACTCTATGACAAGAAAAAATATGCATGAGTGTTACAGTTTAAAAAAGTATCCAATCTCGTGTTGGTTACGTGATTCAGACCTCTTCTTCAAAAAATCATTGCGAATTATACATAAACTTATGAGTTCTGCAGAGTTGTATTCCTCGTTGGATTCAGCAAATTTTATAAATGTATTTAATGCATCAGAAGCCTGTTCCCATGAGACTTTAACTTCATCTTTCATGGTATTTTCTTCATCTGATTCTACTTCCTGAACCTGGGCATCTAGAGGGTTCAAAAAATTTTGCTTAATCTGTTCATCACTCAGATCTTCAACCACTGGCACATTTCTGTCAATTTCAATCCAGTCTGTAATTTCTTCATGGGGGATATGTGTGAAAGGATTGTTTGGCACATTTTCTATCAAATCTAGCACTGAATTTTGACCATTGCTGGTAATGTGTGGATCATGAGCAGCATCTCCATCATTAGGCCAAACTTTGTGCCAGCACCACTGTAGAGTCACTTCTTTCATTTGATTCCATGCTAAGGCAATTGTGAAAATTGCATCTTTGACATTAAACTGTCTTTGAAAGTCTTTGATATTACAGTCAGAATCCAAAATGCCTTGCACAAAAGATTTTCTATAAAAACACTTTACACTTTGAATCACACCTTGATTCATAGGCTGGATTAAGGGAGTGACATTTGGTGGAAGGTAATCTACAAAAATATTGCCTGAAACCAAATCATATGTACGAGGATGAGCAGTACAGTTGTCTAACAACAAAAGAGCTTTGCTATCTTCTGGCATTCCATGCTTCTTAAAGTTTTCCTTTACTTCTGGTACAAAATGATGGTAAAACCAGTCCTTAAACAATTCAGCTGTCATCAATGCATTGCTCTGGGCATCATAATGTACAGGTAAGTTTAAGATTCCTTTTAAAGCTCTAGGTTTTTTATATTTACCAATCACGAAAGGAGTCAGCTGATGGTCACCGGAAGCATTTGCACATAACAGAATGGTCAATCTGTGTTTATTTTTCTTGAATCCCTCAGCACATTTTTCATCCCCACCTGCCAGAGTAGATGTTGGCAAACAACGCCATAAAAGGCCAGTTTCATCAGCATTGTAAACTTGACTGCGGGTTAATTCCCAATGTCCAACAAGGCTACTAAAATAACTCTTATATTCTTCCGTAGCATTTTCATTGGCTGATTTGCTCTCTCCAGCTGCATGCAATTTCCGGATTCCATGACGATTTTTAAATTTTTGAAGCCAGCCTTCAGAAAACACACAAGTACTTTCTACGTTTAGATTACGATGGAACTCTTTTGCTTTTTCAGTGATCATGGGTCCTGTCACAGTTTTTCCCTCTGATCTTTTTGCATTAAACCAAGCATACAAGGCACTGTCAAGGATTTCAAGTTTAGGTTTCTTCAATGTGTGTCTCGATTCCATATTTTTTGCTATTACAGCTTCAGAAGCAAACTTTTTAATTTGTTCTTTTTGTTTTTTTATATCATAAATTGTTGAAGAACCAATATTGAAGTCATTCATAATGAAGTTTCGGTTTTCACCTTTTTCTAGACGATTAATTATCTCTAGTTTTTGCTGTATACTAAGAGTCACATGCTTACGTTTATTAGTTTCATTAGCATTTGTAGAACACTTGCTGGATTTTGAAAACATTTTACTGTACTGTAACTATGTATGTACACAGTTGTAATATTGTACAAACGTTATATGTAACCTTCTAAAAAACAAAAAATACAATACAGAAATGAAAATTGACAGATATGATAAACATTGGGTGAAAATGCGAGTAGCACTGTGTGCCGACCTGGAGGTATAGGTCAACAAACACCAAATGACATGAAAAAATCCAGAAGCTAATAGCTCGATCAATGCTGGATTAGGGTGCTTACTGTACTTCTATACCATAACCATCAACAGTGTAACATCTGCAATAAATTAATACAAAGAAAATACTTAATCAAGTTAGAAAATTATAAAAGCTGTTAATACTCAATTAATATTAAATAATGCAAATTAAAATTTTAAAATGCTAACAAGAAGCTGTATTGAATAAAATATAAATGACATTGAATTATACTATTTTAACAGGTGAATGAAATAAAAGACAAAAGAATCATAAAATATTAACAATATGTCATGGTCAAGATTAAAAATATATTTGATGACTAATAAAAAAAAAATCAAAGAGATTTCTAAATTTATTGGAAATTCAAGCTTTTAATAAAAAAATATATATTACACACACACAACTTTTTATTTACATGATAAATCTGTTCCTGAAAATACAGAGTAAAAAAATATGATTTTGTAGTAAAAAGGAGGATGTGTTTTGTGCTATTGAAAATCTGTGTTAGAAGAAATAAAGAGCTTTATTTGATTATAAATATCATGTACAAAGGGATAAAATCTCAACTGTATAAGTTTTCAGTTATGTGTGTATTTACATAATTATACATTTAATTTTTACACATTTAACAAAATAACACTTAACATAATACATTATCTTTCCATGTTTTCTAACACAATATCTCTACGGTAAGACAATAGCATGAAATATCTACCGATAGTAGATTTTAAAATAGGAAAGACTTCTCGTTCTTAATGGTTTTGATAGTTGCCTACTCAAGCCTAAGTTTTCAGCAACAGATGTTTAACCTTCAACATCTTAAAACTAGATACTTTTTAAGCCCCAATTACATTCAAGCATCCTTAAATATATATATATCAAACTGATCAGATATCCTAGTACATCATGTTAGAGTAAACTAGTTGTGTGAAAAAAAAAAAAGGTCTTTCTTTTGGATAGTGATTTTAAAACCATTTATGGGTGCATTTGGATTTTGAAAAGAGAAAAAATATTAATTTTATAACTTTCACTACGCACAAAAAGATTTTCAGATAATTATCAATAATTAGGGGAAAAGGTTAAAATAAATAGTTTTAAAAAATTTTCTTTTATATCTCTGATAATGAAGTTGATAAAAATCAAAACATATTGACTAACAAAACCACAGGAAATGAATATATATATAGTCACCTTAAATATATGAAGTGACGGCAAATTTGCAAAATACAAAAGCATTTTTTAAAATTTTTGCATCCTTTTAAAGTTTTTATTTTGTAATTATAAGTCTTTATAATGAAATAATCTACATTCCAAGAAAAAAATTTTTTTCCTGTTTTGATTATCTTCATGAAGTACACATTAGTTTTTTTAGTTTAGTTTTATTAACATCGCACTAGAAGCAACACGAGGGCTATTGGCGACGGAGCCTCGGGCAAGTGACGAGGACGACACCTGAGCTGGCACCCCCCTCTCCCAACTTCCACACCACGCCAACGGGAGGACTTTGGGCCCCAACAGATTTAACGTGCATCAGCCCCGACTACACGGTGGGACTTTGGTGGCCAAGGATCGAACCCGCGACTGAAAGAAAATCGCCGATCAGGAATCCGAAACCTTGACCACTAGGCTACTGCGGCCACCATGAAGTACACATACATCCTTCGTAACAGATGTTAGGAATAACATAAGAGAATTAAAGCATTGAGAAATTGTAAGCGCAAATTAATTTTAAGGGGAATGATTAGTAAAATGAAATGGAAAATTATTTAAAAAAGTTTTTCAAAGACCAACCAAAAAATTTTATATATCCTGATGCCTGAATTCTTCACAGAGCAAAATTAAAAGGTAAGAGCTCTTTAAAAGTACATATTGTTTCCTATCGAAAACATCTGTACATTGCTATGAATGTTCTGGAGTTGTATCCGATAAAGTAAGATAAAGATTCTGCATTTAGAGATAAAATGGTTAGATTTAGTTCTCTAACGTGCTGATTTTTGCAGCCACTGACAGAAAGGCAAATGCTAATTTCATTTTAATGATTATAATTAACGCCTGCAAATTCACACAAAATGTCTGTATTAAATCTTGGTTTGGTTTTATTAACTTCGCACTAGAAGCAACACGAGGGTTATTGGCGATGGACCTCATAATTTTGAATCTCGTCAAGTAACGAGGACGACACCTGGCAACTCCTCTCCAACATCCACACCAACGGGAGGACTTTGGGCCCCTACAGATTTAACGTGCATCAGTCCCGGCTACACAGCGGTTTTTAGTGGCATCATGGCTCGAACCTACGACTCAACGAAAACCACCGGCTGCGAGTCCGCTGCCTTAACCACTAGACTATCGCGGCCCTGTATTAAATCTACAGCATATATCTGGTATATCATAAAATTTATAAGGTTTAATAGTTTTCTGTATAAGCTCTTAAAAAAATAAATTATTCATTTTGTATTAAAATCTATATATTAAAACGTTACATTCATCTATTGGTATATTTATTCAATTAAAATTTGACATCACTTTAATACATCAAAACTGTTAATAAAATAAATTACCTGAGCTTAAATTATTCATTTAAGGAAAATAATATCTAATTTTAATTCTCTCATTAAAAAAGTAAACTCAATTACAGTTATTAAAGAATGCTTTCTTTTTTTTTAAAAAAAAATGTTTTATTTGAAAGTTCAAATTTCTACCATTACATTATTAGTAAAATTTTGTATAAAGGATTGATCGCTAATTAATTAATAGAATAAATTATAAAAAAATATAATAAATACATTAACGATGTCATTTTTTTTTTAAAGCCTGTAAAAACTTCTATGTGAAACAGTGTTTATTAACTACTTAACAATGCTCTTCAGGACAATATAATTATGTGTTTTAAGAAAATTCATTATTCAAGTTTGCAGTTCATTTCAATCTGTATACATTTCAAAAGAAAAGTAATTTTTAAAGGGCGGGGGGAACCATGAGAATGTTTTTAACCAATAAATTTTTATATCGCAAAAGAAATTAAATAAAAGTATAAAATTTACAAAATTACATAAATATTTTGATACAGATTCTAAGAAAGGCTACCAAAGGAAAATACTCGTATATAAAGTTCTTTGCTACAAAAACCACTCAAGTTCTTAGATTAAAGAACAACAGTAATTAAAGAAATTTTTCTGAGAAATAAGAGGGAAAAGTAATTTAATGACAAACCTTTCCCCCCCATTTATTCTATGGTTGTTTTATAAGTATGTATTTTTTAGGACAGTACTATCTTCACTGGTAAATCCTCTGGGCATGTGGTGCACACATTTTGATGATATATAAAACATTTTATGTATTTCAAATATTAGTGTCTGAAATTTATCAAATTTTCAGATTAAAGTAATAAAATAAATTTTCCAATGTCTATATTAATTTCATACTTTGCATTTTCAATAGAGTTAATCTACATTTTTAATACTTTAGTGTATTATTTTTTACAATTAAATTTCAATATTTATGTCTTATATTAACACTAAAATTATACATTCTTTAGTCTTTCTTTACATGTGGAAGGATATATCCAAATTTGAAATAATTCCTAACCGTGTTTAACCTCACAAAAAGAAAAGATATCCTGCCATGTATCGCCATTAAATTAATAAACAGATTTTCATTTCTCATGTCAGTAAACAGAGGTTATGAATGTGTACACATTTTCATGTTAAATTGTAAAAAACGGCGATAGATAAAATCTAAGCATGGTTTTAATTTTTAAAAATAAGATACATACATCTTGAAGACTGATATCAAATTTATCAAACTTCCAACAAATACAATCTTAAAAAATGAATGTAAGAAAATTAGAAAACTCATAAAATTCTCAACGCTTACAAACACTTTCAAAATAACTAATCAACACAGAAAATTAAAAGCATGCTTTTAAGAAAAATAGCATACATTGAAATAGGTCATGAGTACCTCAATGATAGAACACGAGTTGTCTGCTGTTCACACAATCTTTTAAAACTTTAAAAAAAAAAAAAAAAAAAAAAAAAAAAAAAACTTAATATGCTTCATTTGCAATTTTTTTTTACTAAAATAAGAAATTAAATATAAAATTCCATATATTTTCTACCCTTATTACTTAAAACTAAGGAACATTTTCTATTTGAATAATGTTCTTTTCAAATGATTTGAAATATTACTTACGATATTATTTTTTTTTTGACTAAAAGGAAAAAAAAAAAAAAAGTTTTAAGGTGATGATGAGGAAATGGCTTCTGTAATTGAGGTCTACGGAAATTAAGAGGAGCTTTTAAGTTATTTAGGAAAACAGCTCATTCTTTTAAATTTTCTTGGTGACTTGACTGGTTGCCCGTATTTCTAGTGTTTATTCTTTTATTAACATGGTGTGCAGAAAAATTTACTAGGGCAAATCAAATTTATAAGAACAGGTAAAATTATTAAAACTATATATTCTAACTGCTTATATTTAAATTATTGTCTTAATTAATCTAATAGAAGATATCAAATGAAGTGAAGTAATGTATGGAATTTTATTGCAAATGAAATTCTAGTAAGACAAATATTTTTTTTTTACATTAGTTATATGCAATTAAAACTTCTTGAAATGTAAAAACAATTCTTTGTATTATTAATGAGATGCAAAGATGAGATATGTAAATATTTTGTAAAGAATGTTTAGAATTTATCAAAAAACGTAATAATTAGAATTTTAATTTCAGAATTTCGCCTTGAAGTATTAAGTACTCATTCTAGAGATATTTTTCTATATTGCTTGACTTCTCCAAATAAGATTATGATGTCCATGCAAATGCATAAGAAAAAAAAACTTCATTTAACATTAAATAGTTAATCAATAATCAAAGAAAATGCATAAAAAAGGAGGCTAAGGTGTAAAAGCATCTTAAAAAAAAAAAAAAAATTAATGTTTTGAAAACGTATTAAAAAAATTTAGAAAAACGCTAGCTTTTAGAAAAATTCGCTATGAAATTCCTTTTACAACAAGTATTCTAAATTTTAAATGTCTTTGAGATTCGTGTAGCCCTAATCACTTAAAAAAAAAATTCCGAAATATTCTTCTGGTTTTTGGGTGTCGGGCAGAATTCTGAAGGAACCATAACATTTAACGTTTTCAAAGTTAAGTCCACCCATTGGAGTGGTGTGGAAGTTAGAAATGGGAGTTGCCAGCTCAGGTGTCGTCCTCGTCACTTGACCAAGGTTCAAAATTACGAGGTTTGTCACCAATACCCCTCAAGTTGCTTCTTGAACAATGTCAATAAAACCAATCGATCGTTTTCAAGTGATAAATTGCCAACATTGGTAACCTATGAAACTATGTACTTTCCGGAGCAAAGAGGAACATGAGAATGTACTGATGATCAAAGCACCTTCTCTTGGCGAGAGCCGAATCTTACGTAACAGAGTTTAACTATGCGATTAAGAATAACCCTTAAAAATTTCAAAATGGCGAACTTAGGCGATTTTCAAACACGCACCAAAATAAAAACTGATCCCCTCGCGTAGCAATCCAAATTAACAATTAGAACTTTCCATTGCATTGTTTCGTTTTTCAGATAATAAGCAGTTTCAGGGAATTGATTGATTAGATGGTTTCATTTACGTCGCACTAGAAGCAATACGAGGGCTTCTGGCGACGGACCTCGTAATTTTGAACCTCGGTCAAGTGATTAGGACACCTGAGCTGGCACCCCCTCTTCTAATTTCCACACCTCACCAACGGGAGGATTTTAGCCCCGACAGATTTAACGTGCATCAGCCCCGACTACAAGGCGGGTCTTTAGTAGCAATTTTAGTCATCATCATTTAGTGGCTTACAACTCGAGACGAAAACCGCCTTCCGCGACCATCCATGACCACAAGGCTACCGCTGCCGCAGTTTTAGGCAAGATGTTGATCCAATGATTTCACCATTCAAAATTAATCTTGATGAAAATAAAAATTTACTTTGAGAACTCATGCAAAAAATTTGCTAGTACAAACAGATTCAAAAATTAAAGACTATTAGTGTTTTCAAAGTACAATGAGCAAGAAATTCAGACTGAAATTAAATGTCTTCTATTCATACTAAAAAAGAATAATTTTAGATCACCTTCATGTTAGATCCAGGGCTAGATTTAGATAATTTCAGGTAGGATTTATGGCTGTATCGCAAAACGTTATATGTTCCAGGTACAGCTTTCATTCGTTGAATGGAAAATGAAAATAAACACACCTAAAAGCGCTGATCTCCTGTTCACAGGGCCAACAAGAGGGCAGTGCAAGCGTAGCAAATTCTCGGGGTCCGGACTGGGGCCATGCTCGAGTTAAATATTTTTATGTACTTGCAAGTATTTAATATAATTTTGTTTTGAGGTTTTAGAAGCCTGCATAGTGAGAGTGCGACTTAAGAGTGATTTATGGCGTACGAAGGCTTCAGATGATAAAACCACTTGGTCGTTTAGTATGCGTAATTTAACTTAAAAGTTCGGACGAATGAAGAATGTTTGTGCTTTTATTATTGGATTCTTGTGGTTTGGGATAGTAAAGGATTCCCCCCTCTTCCATTCCTCTTATGACATCAGCTCAACGGCGCCGCTCTACAGATACGGAGTATTTGTTCTTGGGGTGCATAAACCTCACGGGCTTTAATTGAAGTTAAGACAGAACTTTGGTTATTTCACTTGCCCAGGAGTTAAATTTATAAAATGAGAGATAGATTATTTGGAGGACTAATAGCTTTCTAATAAATGCTTTTAAGTTAGGAATTTAGTAGCAGACATATTTTAAGATATAAATACATAGTCATCACTAGTTATTAAACTAGTGGAGTTGGTTTAGATCTGAATATTATGAAAAATTTAAATTATTTAGGCTTATAGTTGAGAAATATTGCGGCAGTAGGCTATTTTACTCTGCAAGGTTGCTCAGTCTGGTTGCAATGAAAGCGCGTAATGTGATTGGTCGGGAATGAGGTTTGCTATTTTGCTACTTATAGGTGGGTGGGTATGGGTGCTGTTGAGATAAGAGTTAGGATGAATTTAACATTATTTAAGGATTTTAGTCTATTAAAATTTCTCTAGGTCTGTGGAGTTATGGGCTATTTCTGTTTGGGGTGTATTTTTCTATTTCTTGGATGGTTATATTTGTTGAGGTATTTGTCGTGTTTAGAACCCGTACAAGTCAGTCTCTGAAAAGTTAATAACTACATGATCAGCTAAAATTGGGAAAGTGTTAGACAACTTACTGAAAATTTAAAAAAATTACGAGGCAATCGAATAATACTAGAAACTAATTTGACTCTTGAAACTGAAGCAGAGTTGCTCGTAGCAACAAAATAAATAATACATATCTTATAATTCTTTCCAAAACATTCTAATCATAAAAAGATGGTTAAAATTTTTAATTTCAATCTGTTACGTCAACTCAGTTCCTCAAGGCCAAGGAAATATTATCAGAAGCAAGGCAAAAAGAGAGAAATTCTAATACAAGATTTAATTACAATTCAATTTTCAATTGGGATTAAGTTTAGTTTAGTTTTTTATTAACGTCGCACTAGAAGCAACATGAGGGTTATATTGGCAACATGAGGGTTATCTCGTAATTTTGAACCTCGGTCAAGTGACGAAGACGACACCTGTGCTGGCCCCCTTTCCTGACTTCCACACCACACCAATGGGAGGATTTAGTACCCCAGCAGATTTAACGTACATCAGCCCCGGCTACACGGCGGGGCTTTTGTGGCATCAAGGCTCGATCCCGCAACTCGACGAAACCCGCCGGCTGACAGTCCAAGACCATGACCACTAGGCTACCGTGGTCCTCTCACAAATGGGAGATACCTCCACACCAGAACTATTGAGATAAAAGAGAACTATATGTAGTTATGTTTAATCTTAATTTTTGAATGTAAAGATTACTTTTTGTAGTTATCTCAATATTAGTACAAGAGTAGCAATTAGTTTAGTTTTTTTATTAACGTCGCACTAGAAGCAGCACGAGGGCTATTGGCGATTGACCTCGTAATTTTGAACCACGGTCAAGTGACGAGGACGACACCTGAGCTGGCACCCCCCTCTCCTAACATCCACGCCACGCCAACGGGAGGACTTTGGGCCCCGAACAGATTTAACGTGCATCAGCCCCGGCGGCCAAGGATCGAGTGAGTGAATGTAAAGTTTATTGACGCAAAAGCCAGATATGGCTATGCTGCGCCAAACAAGATTAAACTGTGGTCTAGACGTGAAGTTGAAAAAAAGATAAATGGTTAACAAAGAGGAGGGTCGAAAATAGAGTAGGATCTCTAGGGTATTCCGGGAGAGGGTCACCCGTGTTTACCAAAGACAGTAAGCCCCATGGGAAAGAAAAAGATCACTAAGGTGCCTCGGGGTCATGATGTCCGTACTTACCTGAAGAAGGTAAGTCCCTGAGGTCCCTTGATATAATCCCCAGGGGCAGGGTGCCCGGCTATATCCCAAGACGCTGGGTACCCATTTTAGTCGCCTTTTAAGACATGCATGAGCTACAGTGGGACTATTCTATCATTCCCGGTCACCACACGGGTCGGCCAAGGATCGAACCCGTGACTGAGTTTAGTTTAGTTTAGTTTTTATTAACGTCGCACTAGAAGCAACACGAGGGCTATTGGCGACGGACCTCGTAATTTTGAACCACGGTCAAGTGACGAGGACGACACCTGAGCTGGCACCCCCCTCTCCTAACATCCACACCACGCCAACGGGAGGACTTTGGGCCCCGAACAGATTTAACGTGCATCAGCCCCGGCTACACGGCGGGTCTTTGGTGGCCAAGGATCGAACCCGCGACTGAACGAAAACCGCCAGCCGCTATCCACGACCTTGACCACTAGGCTACCGCGGCCCCGAACCCGTGACTGAACGAAAACTGCCAGCCGCTAGTCCACGACCTTGACCACTAGGCTACCGCGGCCCTAGCTGCCAAGGATTGAACCCGCGACTGAACGAAAACCATCGGCCACGAATCCGAAGCCAAGACCACTAGGCTACCGCTGCGGCACAAGAATAGCAAAGTTATTCTACAGCTCATGTTTTGCTAATTTCAATATGTGTAGGATTTTTTTTCTCCTCGTTTTAAAAATACAATTTTTTCAAAAATACCAGACCATGAATGTTACTTTTTTATCGCAATTCTTTGGAATAGAATTTATCGCATTCTTTGTGCACATAATCATTTGTGGCCATGGTTGCGAACTCGCGGCCTGCGTTGTTTCATTGTGTCGTGGGTTCAACTCGTGATGCCACTAAAGACCCGGTGTGCTGGGGGACTGATGCACTTAAAATCTGTCGAGGCTGCAAGTTCTCGCGATGGCATGGTATGGGAGTTTGGAGAGAAAAGTGCTAGTTTCGATACTGTTCTCGTTTCTTGACCGAGGTCTGTCGACAGTAGCCCTCGTGTTGCTTCTAAGTGCGACGTTAATAAAACAATCATAATCTTTTAGATTTTTTTGATTTTATAAATTTGATACGACACAGTAATTAAAACCATTATAGTTAAAATATATTAGTCATATGTTGTATATACAAAAATATAAATATTTTTTAATCATGCGCCCTTATTATAGAATATACTTCTTCTAATAAGTTTTTTGTTTCTACTATTAATAAAAAGACTTTTAGGAGAGTTACAAAGAGAAAGAGGATCTTAATACTTCTTTATGAAAAAATTAAAAACGAAATGGTTTCTTAATATATTGCCTAATTTTTATAAATAAGTGCCTGACGTTCGGCGATCTTCATTGGAAAGATTCCTGGGAAGAGCGAGAAATAAGCGCAGGGGGGATGAAAGAGCGAAGGAGCATGTATGTAAACGAACCAAAGCTCTGAGCATGCGTACATGAAAGCGGAGGCTGTGAACGGCGCTGGAAACTGATTGGGTAATCCAAGAGGAAAGAGTGGTAGGTGGCCAGTGAAAACGCTAACGTCAACTGGGAGATTCAGTATATTTATTGCTCGTGTCTCCTTCAGGGACCTTGAAACCAATTCACCCAATTTAGATTTTAATAGTTTTAAAATTTTGTTCGGATGGATTCGAAGGCTTTAATTTCTTTACGGAGACATCTGCGCTTCTTCCCTTCTAGCAGATCTCCCCCTCCCCTTTCTCTCTCTCTCCACAAAACTCAGCGAGAGCGTTCGACCAATCAGAACGCTTCATTCTTCCCCAGCACTCGTAGTCAGGTTCGGGCAGTCGAAGGAAGAATTTGCGTATCCTGAGTTCTCGCCTGGCCGCTAAGCGCCGGAGTGTGCCCGGCATTGCCATAAGGGAAAAAAAATATAAGATGAACATTTTTCAAAGCTCATGAAAAAGCCATCTGGACATGAATAAAACCAAAACTTTATTCAACACTTACAACTTCCACAAAGAGTTTCATTCAAAATTATAAAGCTTTAATTTAAAAATTTATAATTGTATATTACAATATTATAATTATTCATACATTTCATTATGAAAATTGAATAATTATATTTGACTAAGTACAACATTTGATTTGATTAAGTTCATCTCAAACAAAATAGCTTTAAAAAAAATTTTTTTTAGCTATACATTACTTTAAACATGTTAGCAACCTTTTTAGTTGAGCCCTTGCATCACATTTAAAATCTTTTTTTAGATTTGAAATGCTCATTTGACAGCTCAAGACTTTTTTTTTTAAAACCTACACTAAATAAAATTAAAAATTTAAGCAATTTCACAAAGAACATATTTACACACCAATCAGATTTAAATTCAGTCCAAATAATCGTATATGTTTTATAATATTCTTCATATTTAAGACGGTTATAAATTCTTCATGTTTTACCTAAAGAAATTTAGAATTACAGATGCTTTCCTTTTTTAGGCAATACATTTTACATTGCTATACTGCTATACATAAATATATATTGTCTTCTGCTCTAAAATAGAGATCCTCAATTATTTACATTACTATTTTTTTAAAATTTATAAATTAAAGAAAGCTTAATTTATAAAAGAAACAAAAAATTTCAAAAACATAATGTAAAATTTCCAATTTTAGTGAAGAAGTTGTCATTTTTAGAAAAAGTTCAGGTGTTTTAATTGATATTAACCCTTTAATTGTCATGCTCGTCTCTTATATGGGGAGCCAATTCAAACAAATTTCATCACACCTATATTTCACACAGGCTACCATTTTGTGATAAAAGGCCATGAGAATTACAATATTTATCATGGCCACATGATTTCTATTTCCACAGCTGCTTCATAAATGACAGAGCAATCTTTATAGTTTGATTACATACAATAATATGTCAATTTAAAAAAATATTTTTCCCATAAGAACATGTTTAAAAGGATTCTATACTATCTAATGATTCTATTTCAGTGGTGACTACTCATTTTTGGTACTTTTACCTTCATACAAAAACCCTACCAGAAAAGGTGCAGTGCTGTTCATCAAAGAAAAATGCTAGAGGAAAATAATTGGGGAGAAATGAGGTATTATTGTAAAGATTGCAAATGCAAGACTATGCATAACTTGTTTCAAACTTTATCCTGCACTGAAAAATTATTAAATTAAAAAAAATATTATTCATATTGAATAAATGCATCATTTTCAACAAATGCATCATTTTCAGATAATAGTATACATTATTTAAAATATGCATAATGTATCATTCAAAAAAATTATATATATTTCGTAAACGCCAGCAATGAAACTTTTTTGTCTAGTTTGGATAAATGAGGAATGCAAAATAAAAGGTAAAATAAGGTATGTTAATGAAAAATTTTATATCTTTAAAAAAACCATTACATTTAAAGAAAACTATGGAGTATTTTCTATTAATATATTTAGAATTTTATAAAATATTTTAAAAATCAATAAAAGAAATCCAAAGATTTTGAAAACTGTTTGTCAAAATCGTGTGACAAAAAAGGAGTTATAATACAAACAAAATTAAAAAATATTTCACATGGGATGCAACTGATATCATAAGTGGTATTAGTTTAGTAAATTTTCCAAAACTAACCTTAAATATGTTCTTTATCACATGCATTCAAAAAATAATTTTTTTTAAATAAAATTTTGATTTATTGAAAATATTAAAAATTTCACTATAGGTGATACCTTTAAAAAAATTAATTTAAATGGGAAAAATACAAAAACACCACCCATTTTAAAATAAAACAACAAAACTAGAAATACAATACATAGTTATAATATATTAAGAGTTTTGTATTGGAACCTACATAACTTCAAAACTCATACAGGATATTTTCTCTCTATATATATTTTACATATTAACATTTTCAGTACTTTCTCAAAATTCTGACTCTTTAATTTTAACTCTCATTGATATTAGAGCATCAATGAATGTTACAAGTCAAACCATATATGCATGTTCCACTATTATTTCATTCAGTACCAATTATTTATTATCTTTATCAGGTACAGCAAGGCTCGATCTTTCATTCAATATTTTCAACTTTTTAAATATCACATCACAATCAGAGGAATGTGATGTGATAATGAAGCTCATTAGCACAAGAGCCAGATGTGGCCATACTGCACCAAACAAGATGCAACTTTGGTTTAAATGAGTGAAAAAATTGAAAAAAGATAAAAATTGGTTGACAAGGAGGGTCGAAAATAGAGAAGCCTGTGTTTGCCAGAAAGTAAACCCCCTGGAAAAGAAAAAGATCACTAGAGTGCCTCAGAGTCATGATACCTACGTAAAGAAGGCAAGTCCCTAAGGTTCCCCAATATATTCCCCAGGGGCAGGGTGCTCAGCTATACCCCTAGGTGCTGGATACCCATTTTAGTAGCCACTTATGGCATGCATGAGCTACAGTGGGGCTATTCTGTCAAGCCCGGTCAACACACAGGTCCACACTCTGAGGAAATACAGTTCAACTCTCACTATATACTTATTTTAAATCATAAATATTTTGTAAATGTAAAAGAAATTATTTCATATTTTATTTTTAGATAAAAGCAAAAACACTTTAAATTAATTATTAAAAGTTTAAGTTAAAATTACAAAGAATCATAAGTTAACACTGAACTGCATATTATGCTATTTTAATAACAATGATGTACCTGTATAATAAGTCATGTTGCATCATATAATAACTATGATGTACACATATAAATAATTTTAAAAGAGAATTTTTCCATGTACAATGACTTTAATTTTCCTCAAAGATTTCATAAATGACCTCTAAAAATTTTCATGATGCACGTGCAATAATTCAGCAGAACATGTATGTCCTCTAACAAGCTAGATAAAGTAATTTCCATTAATTATGATGATTCATCCCCGAAGTTAGAAGCTCCTGCTGAGAAAAATTCCAAAGCAGGTAAAAAATGTTTAAATGTATTAGATGTGGATATAATACAATAATATTGAATTTTTTTCATGTAATTGCATGTTTACATGACCATGAAAATATATTTCATTCAATTTATTTATGTAAATTAGTGAAAAACACACAATACCTTCCTGTACAAATACAAGAATTTATTTCATAAGTATTTACAATGAATCAGTTTGATTCATTTTAAAGAATTAATCCTAATTTAAGAAAATTTTAAAACTTTTTAATTTTTAATACTTTTTTATAACTATCAAAGAAAAATTATATGAATGATTTTTACTACACACATAAAATAAAAATAATTTTCTTAATTTCACATATTACTTTTTATTTCTATAAACTCTTCTGCATATCATGAATTACACATAAACTAAAACCATTTAAAGAATATCCCAGAAATAGAACATAAAAAATGTATAATATCTTATATATAGGTTAAATATTTTATACAGCCAATAAGAAATATTTGTGTTGTAATGAATTTGTAAATGAATGGGAAGTTAGGATAAAAAGCCTTTTGTTTGTTGAATATGTATACTATGATTACAATAGGAATTAAACAAATTTATGAAAGTTCAATTCAAAATTATGAACAAAATAGTATTAATAAATTGTATTATTTTTTCCCCCCAATTTGATTAAGAATATGAAGTTCCCCGAATTATTTATTTAGGATATTATTTTAATCAAATTTTCTGTATTTAGTTGTGCTTATTAAAAGGTAACAATTCTATTGGAAAGCTAAAATTTCACTTATTAAGGAAGAGCTGTTTTTATAATCTCATTTTTTCTCAGAAAATATCACAATTACTAATCATAATTTATCAATATTTCACATAATTTATTTTGAATTTTATAACTTATAATTAATTTATATTTTATATAAATTCAATTAATACCTTTAATTACTATGTTGAAATGATTTGTTGTAGTTTCCTACAATATTTTATAGTGAATAACTGTAGTTCTTGAGATATTAGCAGAATTAATTGTGAACTTCTTTTAAAAATGTGACTGCATTGGAAATATATTTCTCATCAATTGGTTGTGCCAAATTGAAAAAAAAAAAAAATATTTCTAAACTAACCAATTTTATTCAGATTTCTATTTCTAGAATTCTTCTTCAAAATCAAAATTTTACATCTGTAAAATATGTGAATCTGACAAAACTAGAAACTGTAGAATATTTCAAACAAACTTAGCATCACAAGTAAGACAAATATATACAAGGAGTTAAAAAAGAAAAATTAATATAAGTAGAGTAATAAATGTCAATATACAGATGGTACAGATATTTATAAAATTAAATTACACAAATAAAGTGACATAACAGTTTTGTAAATAATTTTGACTTATGCATTACAGATTATCTCCAAAACAGGTGCAAGATATAGGAAATGAAATTAAATAATTTCCTTTAAATAAAATGGAAATACTTTATCATATCAGTAAAATAGAACTATTTTTTAAAAGATTATATCAAAACATTTGGTTTTGAGTCATCTAAAAAGTTTTGCATAAACTCTGAAAACTAGAAAACAGCTCAAACTTATATTTGTAAGAAAAAAACAAAATGTATGAAGTAATTTCCGTTATTTAATATAAATTAAATCCATGATTATATATATTTCTTACAGACATCATAAAAACCTATAGAGTGATTGTTTCAAATGTAATGGTAATAATTTTCCACTGAAAAAAAGTATAAAATTCATAAAAGAGTTGGAATATACAAGTTATTTATCAGTACCAAAAAACTTATAATATTCATTAGAATCAAATTTATATGTAATTCATTTTATGTTATACATATATGTGCATACTTTTTAGGAGGATATGTGTGTGGAGGGGGGAGGTTACAATGTTCATTTTTTATAATTTTTAACTAAATTCAATGGTCAATTATTTATAGACAAATACTGAAAGATAATAGTTTTTACCTACGGGGGTTACTTTCAAAGAACTTTTTCTTCTTCATCATTTATTTACAACATCAGTAAAAGAAAAAGCAAGGAAGAAAAAAAAATTTATTTTTTCAGAGATAGCATATATTATTTGAATATATTAAATAAAGAACATGATTATATGAATTTGACATTTAAATTATTAAAGAAAAATTTTAAATAAAAAGGTTAAAATTTGAAATAAAAATTCACATGAAATTAAGTTTTTAAAATTTTCACACCAAATATAAGTGTATTGAGTTAATGCAGTAATAAATTTTGAAAATAATTTTTAGATATATCAATTTCAAAACACAAACTGCATTACTTTACCATTCATATGAATAGTTCTAAAAATAACAATTTTAAAATTAGGTAGTAATTTTTACCCTATAATTTATATCAATGATATTAATAAGAAGAAAAAATGATCAACTAATTTATAATTCCTTAAAGAGAAAACATTTTTTTTAATATAGAAGTTTCAGCTTACTATAGTTATAGATATCAGTATTGGAATAAAGCGAAAGATGTTACAAGGTCCAATGCATTGTTCACTTCAATAGGTGTAAAAAATAAAGTTATAAATTCAAATATAAAATAGTGACTAAATCATTCACGGCTAAATTATCTCAAATATAGTTCATTAAAAGAAAGTTTAAATTTCAATTTTTAGTTCATTCTATAAAATTAAAAATCCTCGAACTATAAATAATTTTGTTTAAAAATAACTTTTCCACAAATAAATTTTATAAAAGGAACACATATTAAAACACATGCAATTTATAATTTAGTATCTTAAAAATAAAAAAATCAAACAATTTTAAAAATCAGCTTAAATTGGTTTTAACACATTGAAGAGATATTTCAAAACATTTCCTTGGAGAACTTTTTTTTTTGAAAAAATTACTATACCAAGACTTAAAGATATGCAGAACAATTTTTACATTAAAGACAAAGTTTTAACAATTTATTTTAGGCATATAATTTAATATTAAAAGACTGTCAATGAAAAACATTTAAATAGTTTCATTGCTAATTATCTTTCTCCTTCCTTGTTTAATAAGTTTATCCCAAAATACATTTTCTAGTTTCTCTGATAATCTCTTACAAAGAATAGATTTCATTCAAAGACTTCCATTCAGAGATAATAGTTCAAAAGACTTATATTTCACTTCAAATTAATGAGATACTGTTTGTAAATGGTTATTATATGGATACTTCAGATGTCCATATAATAACCATTATATGGACATCTGATATAGATAACACTAAATTTTTCTATATAATATTATATAGATAACACTAAAATTTTTCTTTACATTCCTACATCAATGTTTTTTTTAAAGAACATAATAGGTGCTGACTAGAAATGGGTAATACTGAAAGCTGGAAGAATTTTTAAGAATTAGAAATTTCTGAGAATATATATTCAGATACTTTTATAAGATGGAATTTATCAAAATGAAAGAAATTAAAATCTGCATTTTAAATTTGAGGAAAATATAACTTCTGACTTATGTCTTAATATTGACTTAAAAAAACCAAGCTATTTTTTAGAAAAAGGTTACTTAATTTCTATTCAATCCAACTCAATTTCGCCCATACTCCTGATAAAAAGCAAGTCTTTTTCTTTTTCTAATTTATGACACATATCATATCACACTTTCCAAATTCAATTAATTTTGTGTGAGAAATTAGCTGAATATGGCATGATTATGATCCACATTTAGGTGTAATATTTAATTTGATATAATTGAGAATGGAAAGATTGATTATTTTATGAAAACTTTACTTAAATTTTTCATCTCTAAGTACAAATTTTAAAAATTTAAAAAGAAATTAGACAAATGTATTTCTTTCTTAATGGTGCAAATTCGGCAGAGACAGACTAAGTTTAATTAAGCCAACAAAAAGTTTGGATGTCATCTCACTTTCATGGAAAAGAAACTTAAATTAAAGGTAAAAGCAACATTATAAACCTAATTGCATAAATATGTAACTGTAATTACTTATAAAATATTCTTATCTTATTATTATCATTTCTACATATATTAATTTTACCTACAATACTAAGAAGTTTCTTTGATATACTGCACAGTGTCCTGTTTCAACTATAAATTAGCAAATTTAAATGTAAAATTCTGATTTTGAAGAGGAAAACCAGAAATAAGAACTTAAATTAAGAATTCATTTATATAAAAAGTATTTGTTTTAAAACTTAATATAACTACATGACAAAAAATTTCCTAACTCTGAAGTAAAATATTTCTTTTCACAAATACTTCTACTAATATCTTTCAAACTAAAAATTTTTATTTAAAAAAATTTACAAAATTACATTTGAGATTAAAGAGAAAAAAAAAATATAATTGCATAAATAAAATAAAATATTTCTCAGTTATTTCATATAATAGTACAAATTTATATACATTCTACAAGGTGGAAAATAGTTTCAATCAGTAAAATATTATTACTTAACAAAATATTTATCAGCAGTAACTCTAAATAATAAAATTAAAGATAAGACAATCTTACAGTTAATAACTAAATTAAAATTCGTTGAATGAGCAGACATCTTTTTTTTTTTTTGGTCAAAACATTAAAATCAACATTCCCTTTAAAGAAATCTTTGCTTTCAAATGGAAACTGTCCCTATTAATTAACTAAACTCAAGAAATAAAATTATTGCTTATATGGCCCGAAAAAAATATTTGAGGTTAGACTTTAAAATCTGGATGAGTTTGATAAAAATACCTAAGAGATAAAAATACCTCTGGATGAGTCTAAGAGAATATTCTTTAGCTAGTAAACTTGAAATGAACACGTAGAAATGAAGCATAAGGGTACTGATGGTTCCAATTCAATGTATATATAACACAAATTATTTGATCTATTTTTGAGCAATCTATGAAAACTTTTAAACAAAAGTTATGTATTTTGGTTTGGTTTGTAAAATATATTTTTCATCATTATTACTAATATAGAGCATAACATAAGCAGATCAACTTTAAAATATGAGGACAAAATGAAAAAGAAAAAATTAAATACAGTTATTTCACTTATTTAGTGAAAACTGTTCATGGCACTTTTCTTTCGATAGTTCTAAAAAGATACTAAAAATCAAAGCAGTGTAAAATTTCCTGATTCATGATTAATTACTCAAAAAGAAGCTAACTGATTCTTTCAAAATATTTAAGTTAATATAATTTAATAATAAAATCAGTTAATATAATAAATTTTGAGAGAATAATTTTTCGATATCCAATTTCAAAACACAAACTGCGTGAGTTTATATATATTCCTACAAATAGTTTTAAAATTTACAATTTTAAAATTAGGTAGCAATTGCACAATAATACTGAACAATAATTTTTAATTGATAAATAAGAAGGAAAGATTATCATACAATTTAAATTTCCCTAAAGAGAAATCATTTTTAAAAAATGGAAGTTTTAGCTTACTATACTTAAGGATATCAGAACTGGAAGAAAGCAATAGTTGCTAAAATGTCCAATGCATTGTTTGCTTTAATAGCTGTAAAAAATAATAAAAGTTATATATTCAAATATAAAATATCAACTAAAACATTCTCAACTAAATTTGTTCAAATATTTTTAACAATAAGAAAGTTTTAATTTCAGTTTTAAGTTAATTCTATAGAGAATTAAAAAAAATAAGCTGTTTTCCAAATTTAATCTACAACTTTTTTCAGACATATGTCAAAATTTGTAAAACATAATTTTACTGTCCTGAACAACAATGGTCACTTCCAACCTTATCAAATGGATTCATTTTACATGAGTTTTTTTACTCATTGCTTTTTAGCTTCTAACTGTATTTTTATGATTAGTGTCATTTGCAACAATTGAAATAATTTGAAGAGAATTACATTATTCAAATACTTGTAAATTGTAACTTAATTCTAAATAATGAGTGAAGAAAATCTATGAAAATTAAATTTTTTTTTTCTCCTTTTGTTATAAATCTAGATCTACAAAAATTATACAATCAAGTATATTATTCTGTTGCCAAATGTTTTAAGATAACAAACTCATTATTGATTTTTTTTTAAAAAAAAAGACAGGGAAAGTTTGGATATATTATATGTGATTGATAGAATGTATCCTAATAATATAATATTTTACAATCAGATTAAATATAATTCTTGTTTACTTACATAACTACATTAAGATATTTCATGGAATTTATTTATCCAAGATAAATGAATAAAACTGCATTTCTTTGCGTAAATATGTGAGAATTCTTGTCTTTTTTTTTTTTTTTTTTTTTTTTT
>BMAW01055809.1:30814-51980 GCA_019974015.1 Nephila pilipes
TTTTTTTTTTTTTTTTTTTTTTTTTTTTTTTTTTTTTTTTTTTGAGAATATGCTACATTTTTTAAAAATAATAATTTAAGAGATTCTCTAAAATTTTAATTTTTTAAAATATCTATCTTCAGATATTATAAGGCAAAATGTTATAGTTTCCACTAAATAAATAATAATAATAGTTTCTTTTTTCTCTTCATATTTTTAAGTTACTCTGCATACATTGTATTACAAACAAATATACAGACACAATAACAGGTATTTATTTCTAGCAATAGAACCTAAAGCCGCACACATTTTTACCCATAGCTTTTTATACATTGTTTATAAAAAAAATTATGCAGCTGTTAAATGATTCTTGTGTGGAAAGTCATTAGGTAGAACCTAAATACTTGATGTAGCATGTAATGAATTTAGCTTTAGCATTACTGCTTTCTTTTGTTTATTAGCTACCGCAAGTAATATTGTTTTAATAAATGACAAAAAGGTGTCACTGGCCACTTTTCAAAATAGAATCAAATGCATGCGATTTGTTCATTTTACAGCAGCAAAAATTAATTTAGCTTCAAATACATTCAATTTAATAAGTTATTTATTTTAATTAAAATTACAATTAATATAAAACATATTCAATTCAATAATCTATCATTTGCTTTAATTCTAATATTTTATTGAATAATTTAATAATTTTAAAAAATTTAGCATCTTTGGTGATTAAACCTGTTCTTTGCAAAACTTTGTGTTGATTTATTAATATCTATAAATATGATCATTTTAAGATTATTAAAAAAAAGCAGTATTAATTTTTTATATGATTTCATCAAATTGATTCAAATTATACAAAATTATTTATACAAGAAACTAATTGACTTCATTTTTGTCATTGTTTTAACAGGAGACATTTCTGTTCACAAGCAAAAGTTTCATTTCATACAGTTAAACAAATAGTTTTATTAACTAATAAGTTATATACTATTTTATAAAGATAAATTTTATGTTTTAATATTGATAGAAATATTTGTTAAATGAACAAAATATTATCTAAAATAGAAACATTTTTCAACATTTAAATGTACTCATTTTAAAATAAATATTTAGCAAACTGAATTTTTTTTAAATTTTGGATCTTAATCTTGGATTTCCTCTTTAAGATTAAAAACTTGTGATTTACAAAGAAAGCAATCTCCGGATGATTCTGGATATTATGAAGAATATCAGAAAGAATGATGAAGATGATAAGATTAAGACTAAAGTAAAACATATGTAAAAAGATGCATCTTACAGTTTTTCATAAAACTGAAATTTATAACATGAATTGAAATTGACACATAATCTAATAGACTTTCTAGTACATTTTTATAGATAATCATTTTGCTTTATTCCTTAGCAATAATTCAAAAATAAGGACATCCCAAGAGTATGAAATTTATTTCAATTGCTGCACATAAATTACTAGACTGATTTCTAAAAATTTTTGATTAAAGGAATAGAAAAAAAAAATATGTATTCACAGCATTTTTCCTTAGACTGAATCAAAAATAATTTTCGAAAATTAAAACAGTGATTAGCAAAAAATATTTTAAAAAATCCCTCATATTGATACAAAAAAAAAATGTCATTTAATTTGAATAATTAAATAACACATCTCTAAGCAGTTATGTAAATTAATTCAAAATGAAGTACATTAATCACATCAAGTACATTTTTATTTCCCATATATTCAAATCTAAATGTTTTTCTAACAGTAGTTTTTAAATCATGTTTAAAAACACAAATTTTAATTAAGTTTAAGTTAATTTTAACTAAAATTAAGCACTATGATGATTAGAGCAATCACCTCAGAATAGCATGTCATAAACACAGATGTACTGTAAAATCATAGTAAATGTGCCATTTAAATTTGGAGAGATTAAAAATAAAATTTTTGATAAAAATTCTAAAGTATGGTAAAGATGAAGCAAACAAATTAAACCTATCTTCAAGTTGGTTGCAGTTTTAATAAATATACAGTTAAAAAATGCACATTTATAAGTATAAAAAAACAATAAATTTACTACAACAATTACATTTACTATTCATAAAATATAATAAATTTACTATAAATTTTCTAAACTATGTTATCAAAATTTTTAAGATTAGATAATTGATTCTAATAGATTTTTAAAATAAAAAGGCCAAATTTATTAATATTGCCTGAGTAACATTATGTTCTAAATTTTATGTTCAATATGGACACAAATGAAATTTTAACTTTAAATTACATCTTTAGTATACAAGTAAACTATCTAAGAAGTTTATTCTTCAAAAGAAATTGTAAATACAAAATTTTTTTAAATAATGCTTTTATATATATTCAAACCTAAATAAATAAACATTCATACAAATTTATATTTGGAAAGCTTAAGCTAAGCTTAACTACATTACATCTTAAGAGCCAGCATTGGAGGAATTCATAAAATAAGCCACAATTTAGACTACTAACAAAACTTTATAGAAATTTTAAAAAAATTCAAAACTTAAATAAAACGTTATAGTAAGATATTCAAATTTGACTGAAATAACAGAGGATACAAAAGGCTCATATATATCAGAAAATCATCTTTTCCCTATATTTATAAGCATATGATTACAATTAATCTGAATATAAATATATGCTTAAATTAAATATATCTGAATTAAATACATCTGAATATACACTTGAATATATACTTGAAAGGAAAATAATATAAAAAAAAAAAATAGCTATATTAATAAAATAAAACAAAAAGAATTTGTTAAGCATTTTTAGAAGTGAAATTACTGACAAAAAATTAAATGTTAACATATCTACTAAGAAGTGAAATTTCATTGTTTTGAAATCAATATTCTAAATACATTTTAAAACAAATATCAAATCAAGATCACAAATAAGTTCCTTATAAGAAACTGAAATCTTTCAAAGAATAATTTTCACACTAAATGACAATAAAGTCTTTTTAAACAAATGGAAAACATTTTTAAAGCACATGTATAGCCATAATTTCAGAAGAATTACTTAATATTAAATTAGAGGAATATTAAGAGTTTCTGATTTTTTTAGTAACTTTCCATTCAGTAAACTTAAATTAAAATATTAGAAACAATAATTCATGATACGCAATGACCCATATTGACAAGTGCATGATCTTTACAAACATTCAAAATATTTCATCAACATATTTTTAAAAAATGTTTAAACTAAATGATACAAGGTATATATACACTAAAAAGATGATAATCATAATTTAATTATATTGTTAAATTTACAGGCAAATATGGATTAATTCTAATAATTATTTACATGATTCTCTCTCTCTCTTCTGTTTATTGATTTTCATATTTTTAACCTCTTTAGATTTTCTTTATTCTAATTTAAACACAGATATGAATTAGGACATCTTGTTTTTACAGTACAAAATATTGTTAATATGCATTACAATTTGAAATGTGGCTGTATAGATTAGAAATGACACTGAAGAAGGTATGTCTATTTTTGCAAAATAATAACAAAATTGAAAGAATTATGATTACTATTTTAACATATGGTTTTAAGAATTTACTAAGTTGATAAAATATTGTTGTTATCATGTCTCATCTTATCTACATTTAAATATAACAAGGTAAATATTTTTTACAGCCACTTATCAATATCTCCTAATAGAATATTTCATTACTCTTTAAACAAATTATGTAATGTGTCTAGTAAAATGGTATATCTTTACCTAGAAATATGTAGAAGGTTAATATCAAAACTATGTTTCAAACAATCATTTAAATGTCAAGTAATATTACTTGTAAAGACACTTCTGTCAGAAGGAGATGATGTATCTATGCTTCAAGAGGCTTGATCTAAATTACTTCAGTAAAGTAACCATCAACAGTAACATCTGAAATAAATAAATTTTAAAAAATCAAATTAAGTTAGAAATGCATTAAAAGTTTTGATAATCAATTAAATGGTACATAATAAAAATCACAATTCTAAACCAAAAAGAGCAGAAGCAATATTAAAAGTTTTCAATAATGATTCTAGATAAATAAAAACTTGATGAAAAACTGATATTGAATTATACTGTTAAAACAGTAATAAAACAAAAATAAAATACTAACCATCTTTCATGGACATGTAAAAAAATCATTTGCCATCAATGAGCAATTTATTACAAGTATTGGAAATTAAAAGCTTGGAATCAGAAATAAGAACCAAATATTTTTATTTTGAAAAGAGAAAATGATAAATTAAAAATATTTCAACACATACAGAAAGCTAGTCAATAGTTAAGGAAGAAAATTATAATAACACAAAAAAAAAAAAATCTGAATTTGTCATAGGCATATTATCAAAGCAAGAATCAGGTTGCTATATCAATCTTATTCATGGAAATATTGCTGCTATCTGTTTTAATAATGATAGCAGCAATTAGATTAGTTAAGGAAGAAAATTATAATAATACAAAAAAAAAATTCTGAATTTGTTATAGGCATATTATCAAAGCAAGATTCCGGTTGCTACATCAATCTTATTTATGGAAATATTGCTGCTATCTATTTTAATAATGATTACAGCTATCAGAAAAAAAAAGGTCAAATTAAATTTGAATGTTTTGGCTCCTTATTGTAATACAGTATATTATATATATAATATAGTTCCACTTATATTTTCAAAATAAAATGTCATCATGCAAAAAATAAATACTTGGTGAATGGCACTGGTGTGCAACATTAGAAAAATAAAATTATTTCATTCAAAATATATACTATTAACAAAGAGATTGGAAATTTAATAAAAACAAATAGAAGAAACATAAAATAATAAAGGTTAATAATACAAATTGATCTCCAACTCCTTAGCACAGGCATTGCATGATTATTCTAAAAAGTATACCATATTATTTACTACTGCTTCATATCATGAATATTAGTTATCAAAAGTAATTTCTCATTTTGATATCTTGACAGTAATTATCGTATAGAAATTTTTAATTAGAGGATATTAATAGTTCATGTCTGTTAATTCAAACAGATTTATTCAAATCAGTAATGTATAAATGTCATTTTAAGATGTGCTAAAAATATTTCTTTTTAACCTATGCCAGATCTAAGCATATCCACCATTAGTCTATGATGGGAAGCCCAGTACAGTTTAGAAATATAGATAAAATGATTAAAACTGTTTGCAGCATTTACAGCTACTACGTCAATAAGTCCTGGACAGCAATTGCTGTGATCACTAATCACGTCCGCCAATCCAAATCTATGAAGGTGCTTCCCAAGGTAATCATGTTCAGTTACTATCCTGAAGTTAGCTACATACACCTGTCTGGGCAGATCACATAGTATGGGATTATCCAACAAGGAATCCCAGGTCTTCCCACTGGTTAAATTGATAATAGTTTCCAGGAGGATCTGGTTGAGGAAGATTAGATCCAGCCTCAGCAAGCGAATCAGAGCCATAATTGTACTTGCATGATAAATTTCTCAACATACACTGATTGTAAATTAAGAAGAAAAAAAAAAAAATCTCAGGGTTTAAACATTTGATTTTCATGTGACAATATATATACACATTTCTATATTTAAAAACTTATATCTCAAAACTAAGACTGAATCTGATAATTAAATTGTTTGGCAGCAATTTACTTTGTCAAGGAAACTGTCAAAGGAGCTTTCTAACATTAGGAAATTTGAAATTTATGTTTACAAAATCTACAGATTACATTTTGTTACTATTTAAAATACTTCACTGAAGAATAAACTTGTAGAAAGTGATAGGTAAAGTTGCAAACTAATAAGACAAGGTAACTATTCCAATCATTCAAAGTATATTTGAAAGAATAAATAAACAAAAATGCTGCATAGAGTGAAAATTAAAATATATTTACCATATTAACAATTCAAATGAATATAATACCAATTTTTTTAAATCTCACAAGTAATTTTGTAAATGAATTTTTAAATTATCTGCTAGCTAAAAGCCCAAAATAAAACAAGTATGTTACACAAGATACATCCATTTTTTTTTTCACTTTACAAGCATAAATTTAAAAATTACAACCACAACATAAAGAGAGAAAAAATCTTAAGCTATTTATAACAATATTATTTTTTTATTATTATTATTCTATTTTCATTTCATAACAATACAAAATTTTTCAAAATACATAAAAAAAAAAAAAAAAAAAAAAAAAATAAAAGAATAGTGAAACATCATGTAACAAATCAAAAATTACTAAACTTATAATTTACATTATATTTCTTTTAAAAAAGCAATTCTCATACAAGTTGACTTTCTTGATGAATAAAAATACACATACGATGGTATATATTGAATTTAATTAACTTTAAATTGAATCGTACATCCTCAAGATAAAAAGGGCCTATTTACCGACTTCTAATGATTCTGGATTATTATTTTTCTGAATTACAATCATATAAAAATTTCCATGAAATAAATTACAAGTTAAAATGATTTTTTTTTTCTAGAAAAATACAATATTTGTATGAACCACACGTCTCAACCGATATATTCATAAGCAAATATGGAATAAATATTTCTCAATAATAATGAAAAAAAAAAAAAAAAAAGATAGTATACCGGCACTAACATTTATCGCATGCTACAATAATTAAACACAGTACACATCATGTTGAAAGCCCGATGCTTTTCAATCACTCGACTTCGTATCAGATGGACACGATTTCATTGGATGTATACATTATACATCAATTTAGTGAACATTTATTCAGATTATTCAAACTTCATTAGAATTATTCATATCTCAGAACCTTAAGCAGGTGAAATAATTACTGAAACTTAACTGCTCTTCAATAACACCAAGAGTTCAAAAAAAAAAAAAAAAAAAAAAACTTATCTGGAACTGATTGGTTGATTTTAAGCGATTCTAGTAACAATCGCTAATATCCTGACCCGTCTCGAAACAGGAAGTGAAACACAAACTAAAACCTTTTACCACTATTGCGAAATGACTTTTGCAAGTCTTTCCTGGGGGAGTTGAGTAGTCATAAAAATAGACTTATTTATTTCAACATATAATTTACTAAAACTTGCAACAATATATTGTAAGTCAATATTCAGTTCCAATTGTCGAATTGTTCAACAGTATTATCACACAAGCCATTTCAAAGGTGAGTGTTAGAAAAATTATAAAAACCTCTCATCATAGACTTCCCCCAATATCAGAGATCTCATCAGAACAAAAAATAGATTTGGAAAAGGATAACAATCTACAAGAGATCCAACTTTCAAGAGAGAAGTTAATATTCTTACAAGGTAAATCCAATACTTAATTAATGACCACAGTAACAAATCTTGGAAAAGCTCTGAAGACAATTTCTATTCTATGCAAAGAAAAATAATCTAGAAAACTATAAACATTCCGCCATCGAGTGGTCCAAATGGAATCACATTTACTGACAGTGAAAAAGCAGAAGTCTTCAAAGATCTTCGAGAACTTACGTTTCAGGAGAACTCCGAGCTTTACAACAGCATCATAATTGACAGACAAAAAGGCATCGGAACCAGATAATATCCCGAACTATGCTTTAAAACTTCTCCCTCTAAACACCATCACGTATCTAACAGAAATCTACAATAAATGTCTAATGAACAATAATTTCCCAACCTGCTGGAAAGCAGCAAAGGTAATTATGCTACCAAAACCAAAGCAAGATTATAAATTTCCTTAAAGCTATTGACCGATCAACTTACTTTGTTTCACTGCAAAAAGTTTTGAGATCATTCTTAAAATTATTCAAAGGCACTGCAATCAAATTAATTGCATTCCTCCGGAGCAATGAAGATTCAGAAATGGTCACTCTATCCTACCCCCCAGTTGGGTTTTCAACATAATTAATGAAGGATTTTCTAATAAACTGTTCACACTGTTGGTATCTTTCTTGATGTATAAAGAGCCTTCGATAAAATGTGGCACAATGGCCTCATTTTTAAATTGATAAATTTAAATTTTCCTGACTATCTAATAAGAAAGGTATGGGGTTTCCTTCAAGACAGGAAATTTAAAGTCAGAATCAACCCTGAGCATACAAATTTTGACATAATTAGTGCGGTGACTCCGTGAGGCAGAGTCTTCTCTCCCCATCTCTATTCAGTCTTCACTCATAACTTTCGAAGACACGCCATAGTGAGTACTTGCCTCTTTGCAGATGATTCTGCCGTATATGCTCAAGGGTCAAATTTAAACCACGGTCTAGCAACCATGCATATTTACTTAGACTCCCTAGAGGATTGGCTCACAGACTGAAGAATCACGATTAATGTTGAAAAATTGCAAGCTATACGGTTCAGGAAAGACAGGAAAACACCCCCAATCAGTCTTTATTTATTCGATGAAGAAATCAAATGGGTTAGTGCGATGTTAATAAACAATCACAATCACATCGATATCACATAAAACCATTGAATAAATAAATACTTTTGCAGAGATTCTGTGATTATTCGAGTTAATTTTGAATAATTAATACACCTGTATAATATTTTGAGAAATGTATTATACATGTGACGTATAAATAATATTTTTAATTAGTCTAACGCTTGTTGTAGTCTTCAAATAAATTTATTGGTGCATTTTATCAAGTCGTGTCCTGATCAGGGACGTCTTAAGACTTCTTGAGGCCCTGGGCTTTCATCAAAAAATAGGCCCACCTGCAAACCTTTAATCTAATTTGGTGTATATACATGTAGAGATCCATAAAAACAATCCACAGTAAAATGAGGTTTTATGTAAATATTCGTTTCCTACATTTTAAATTTGTAAAATCACTAATTCGGTCTTCAAAATCAATTGTTAATAATATTTCATTTTCAGTACTCATTAAGCTTAGATTATTCAAACGGGATTGAGTCATACGATTTCTCAATTCGTTTTTGACCAGTTTTTAGTTTTGAAAATGAACATTCTCCTCTCGCGTTAGTAATAATTATTGATAAGAAAATTCTCGTTATTATTTCAATATTGAGAAACACAGTGAATAGTTTTTCATTACACTTGTATGTAAAGAATGTGTTGATCCCAATTCCAGTTCCCTCATCCAACAACTGTTCTTCATCTCCATTGGTAGAATTGTGGCCGGCGGTTTTCGTTCAGTCGCGGGTTCGATCCTTGGCTACCAAAGACCCACTGTGTAGCCGGGGCTGATGCATATTAAATCTGTCGGGGCCCAAAGTCCTCCCTTGGCATGGTGTGGAAGTTAGAAGAGGGGGATGCCAGCTCAGGTGTTTTCTCGTCACTTGACAGAGGTACAAAATTACGAGGTCCATTGCCAATATAGCCCTCATGTTGCTTCTAGTGCGACGCTAATAAAAACTAATCTATTAGTAGAGTTTTAATTCTTATTAATCTTTCTTTTTTCCATTTCTTCTCTTTGCTTTTTCTTCAGCTTTTCGCCATGAATGATCATGTATGACTTGAAATGCTTACATTCCAAGTTCATTTCCTCTCCATTGATGTCTTTATCGTAAAATTTTGATATTTTCTAGCATGCTATTTTAATATCTATCTTATCCAAATTAGAAATATTTTGAAAAATCCAAACATTTAAAAAAGCTTTTCATATTTTTTACTACTCGTTTGTATATTGTAAATTAGTGAATCGATTATTGGTAAAAAGGTTTCTCTCTATTTTAAATTTCTGGCTGTGGCTGTTTTCAAATGTTGTGTCGGTGTCTCTATTTCCTTCAAGGAAAATTACCCTAAAACGGGGTTGTCTTATACGCTTGTGAACACTTTGATACTCCTTTATAAATGATATTTTCTGACTTTTGATTCATATTAGTCAAAAGTGTCTCTTTAAGTTTTTATATAAATCATTAACGATTCTAATAATTTTACACTTTTCAACAAATCCAAATCTCTGGAGAAATAGATCTACTTTGTCAATATGTGTCAAAATGTCATTCCAAAGGATAATTAAAAAAGTTTCTAATTCGTTCATCTTAATTTTTAATTTCTTAGCAGAAAGTCGAGTATTTTCTGCCTGTAATTTATCATTAATTAAGCATCCATGCTCATGAAAATATTTAAAAATACTTGCAAACACTTTTAAAAAATCGAAAACCAGAGAAACATTTTTTTTTTCGCTTTTTCGAATTCATTTTATTCTATGCAATTAAAAGCGATACCCTAGATGTAAATAGAAAGGTACGAAACTCCATAAGATTAACATTACACTCTTGGTGTCGTGTCGACGGTAGCCTCAAAGGTTTTATATCAATACTAACTGGAATACCCATTTTCCACACGAATGAAGTTTTAAAATAAAATGATCAGTTATTAAAAAATAAAAGACCAGTTATAGCTTAGAATCCACTTTTAAACCTGCACGAGAGGATGTACAGAAAAATTATGAATAATTTAGTAAATGATGGCTCCCCTTTTTATTTATATCCTAAAAATAACTAAGATGTTTTTTAAAATAACACACTCACATTTTGGGGACGAGTTATTCTGAAAAGAATAGTTATTTTGCTACTAAAAATAAGTAAATAAATAAATACACTGTTCTAAAAATCATTATGCCTTATCTCACGTAATATGTACATAACTAAGTGTAATTTTTTTTTGTACTTTTTAAGAGAAAAAAAAAGAAAACTTGCTCACAAGTTTATAAATAAAAAAAAATGTATAAAATTAAAGTATTATTAATAAATCTCAATTTTCCGTAGAAATATCTGATTAACTGATTAAACAAACACGCGCAAATAGAACATTTCTAATGAGGGTTCTTATACCCTAAAAATCTCTTATTTTATACCGAAAATTTCTCCACTTTTAATACTTACTCTTAAAACATCAAATTGTTGTTCAGGCATTTATTTACGTAATAACTAAATCGAATTGTAGGATTCCTGTTATATGATTGTTTTTCTACATTTATATTACATAACTACAATCAGTAGAAATGTAATATATTCGCTTTATAAATGTTCTTTTTTATTTGGTTTTCAATAATAATAAAAACGAACAGTCATTGAATTTTTAAACGAGTAAAATAACGCTTTTCATATCAGAAGCAAATAAAAATATTTCTCTGAATGACAATACACATCGGAAATTTTTTTGGAAGATCACAGTGCATTCAGAATGAAGGAAGAGCGCAATTATGCATATTAATCATTGTAAAAATATTCTAAAAAGTCTATTAAAATATTTATATATAATTTTATAAACAATTAAGAGATTATTTCATGCAGTTCAGAGGGAGAGAGTAGGAAGTTTACAAAAAAAAAAAAAAAAAAAAAAAAAAAAAAACAAAAATTTTTTTAAAAAAGAAAAATATTTTTAAAAATAAAAAAAAAAAAAAAAAAAACAAATACAATTACATATTATTTTACTACTTTTAATGCGATATAAATATTTGTATATTATCATAAATCTCGAATACAATTCCAAAATAAAAGCATAATTACCTTTTGTTATTTCAAAAAAATTAAATTTAAAGGAATGAATTGCCGATTTAGAACCTTAGACCACTTGTTTCTTCGAAAAAGTGTGATTTCCTTCAGGGTCATTTCAACCCTCTTTTTATTAGTCCTGAAGCCTGTTAAAATCGGGAATTTGTTTTGTCACTTCTATTAGGGGCTTAAGTGTATCTCTTGTCCATTCATAAGCGATCCTTAACTCAAGTGTGCAAATAAATAAAAGGACGCTGGAAGGAGTGTCTGTTATGTCTGTGACTGTCCTTCCCACAGCAGCATTTTTATCAATAAATTGGACATAACTCGCGTTAGAAATAAAACTAATACTTTCCCCTATTCTCAGCAAACGTTGAAATAGAAAATTTTAATATGGAAGTAACTGTCTTCAGCCAGTTATGTCCAGGAATAACATTTGACAATTAAAATTATTCTGATCATAATCTTATTGAGGCCAAGTAGAGAAAGAAGCGAGGCCCCCTCAAAGGCGAGGCCCTGGGCCAGGGCCCAGTTGGCCCATACCTTAAGACGTCCCTGGTCCTGATATGAATTCGTTTGGTTTTATTAACGTCATCCTAGAAGCAACACGAGGGCTATTGGCAGCGGACCTCATAATTCAACCTCGGTCAAGTGAGGAGGACGACAACTCAGCTAGAACTTCTTGACTTCCACACCACTCTAATGGGAAGACTCCAACTGATTTAACGTGCATCAGTCCCAACTACACGATGGGTCTTCAGTGGCATCAAGGCCCGAACCCGCAAATCCACGAAAAACTCCAGCCCCTATTCCGCGACCATGACCACTGGGCTTCCACGGCCATGTGTTCTGATACGAAGTCTGAGTAATTAGAACAAGAAAGTAGTGTACTTTCAACACTGATGACAGAATCGAAGAACGGTGTGAACACATTCCGAGATTTACATTTACCAATATCAGTTTAAATAACTAAGTTTCAAATAAAGCAGATGATGAATACACAAATTGGAATTGACATGGTATCAAATATTTTTATCAATAAATCTCCATACTGACTAATCACATTTCAAAACAGAAAATATCGATCACGATTCCTTCTCCAATTAGCATGAGCTACAAAGATGTTAAGATGAAGATTGTTTATATTCAGTTATATCAATCAACGAAGCATTGCAGGAATATGGAACCGCAATGAGTAAATGAGACCAATTAACGAAATGTAGCGCTATTGAAATGATGATCAACTATTTAAAGTTTGCTCAAAAATTTACATAAATTATGAGTTGTTGAAAAGGGAGGGTCTTATTTAACGGTTACTTCAAGATACTTGGTGAGTGCGAACCAGGAAATTTTTTTTTGAAGACTGTGTCAGGATTAAGTCTTTCAGTCTCCGGAGAAGATGCGTACATGCAGACAATTGAGCTGATCAAAATAGTATGTCGTTCTCGTAAATGTTAAAACGAGCAAAGCAAAGATCCCTGCTTCTGTATATATGGGTGCTGAATAAATACAGTTTACGCTGACTTTGAAATTCCTATTAATTAGGTTTGAGTTAGTTAACGTAATTATTTTGGGAGGGGATACACGTTATTTAGTTTTTTGAACAGTCCTCTATGCCAGAATCGGTAAAAATCTTTTTCTAATATCGAGGAATCCACTCCAGTTGATTAACCGTTACTGAGTACAATTTTAATATATTCGACTATTCAAATAAATTAATAAGATGTTGATAATTTAGACCTGAAGTCACGTTGTTCTGGGATTATAATATATTGTAATTATTTAGGTGGGTGTTAAGTCACAGGAAAACTGTTTTGCAATTTTACTTAGAGTAGAAATGATTAATTGTTCTATTACCGAAGCTATTAGAAGCAACAAGAGGCCAATTGACATTGTATCTTGTAATTTTGAGCATAGGGCAAGTGATAAAGATGACACCCGAGTTGGCATCAGACTTTCTTTACTTCCACACCATTCTTAAGTGAAGCCATTGAGCCCCAACAGATTTAATATGCGTTAGACTCGCTACTCGCTTTCAACTTACTTGAAGAACTTGAACTAGATTTAGAAAACTGTTGGGAATAAAGTTACTACAGTGCTTCAAACATGTTGGGAATGTACTTAGGTTTTCAGTCGAGAATAAGAAAAAAAATGTCTTTGCTGAATTTGTACAATGTACAGCCAATTCCTTAAACTGAGCTGGTTGTTTCTTACGGCGGAAAAAGTCTGAACTGAAGTTCCTATATTTATAATTTTTTTTTGTACAAGGACTTTACATGTTTTTTTTTTTTTTTTTTTTGTCATCTACTCATAGATGGAATTTATTAAGAAATGATGTGTAAAGAAGCAACGAACAAAAGCTGAAAACTGAGCATATATTTCTTATGCTGAAATCGTTGAGTGAAACAAGATGGTCTGCAAAGATAGATGCTCTCAGAGCTCAAGTTACAAGTCGTAAAGAAATCAAGAACGTCCTTGAAGATTTAATTGAAGACAATACTCAGACACGTGACACGCAAATTACAGCTGAAGGATTCCGCAAAATACTAAAAAGTTTTTATACTGCTTTGTTGACGGTGATTTGTGACGAAATAATTCAAATAGTGGACAAAACAAGTGAGATACTACAGGAGGAAGAGCTTGATCTCCTTGGCACTACTAAGGAGTTACAAATGTTTTACAGGTGTTCTAAGTTCGAGTGTCAGGTGTCTAGGGAGTTATGGAGTTTTATCTGAAAAAAAGTTATGGAGTTTTATCTTTTTTGGTGATTACGATGTAAAAGCATTGCAACTAGCTAACGTGCCTGAGCCCAGCTATGAAAAAATCAGATAAAAGAATTTTTTTTTCAGATGAGAAAAGAGCCCCAGATTATGAGAAAATGACTCCAAGAGATTTCGAGCTGGAGTTTTCATACCAATTATTGACAATCTTGTAACACAATTAAACAAAAGAAATTTTACGAAACAACAAAGTTCATAACGCAAGATTCCAGATATTCAGATATCTTCATGAAAAGGAGTGAGTAAATGTGATGAAACAGACGAAATACTTGGCTCAAAGCCATCTATGAAGAACAGTTTGTGCTAGAGTGTCAACATTTCAAAATGAACTTGAAGTGGGAAAAGTAACAATAACAAGAGGAATCTCTTCCTTCAGAAGAGAGAAGCTTTTCTACCCTTAAGAGAGTAAAGACTGAAATGAGATCTAGAATGGAAAATGAAAAGCTTAATATTTTGATGTGTCAATGCACTCAAGATGATATTTTTAAACAGTCTGTGTTGTGTGTAATCCAAGAAATAGTCCTTAGTTAGTAATTACTTATTTAATGACATTCACACACAAAAATATAACTGGGCGAAGAATATATAATATTTATGAAATTAATACACTTAAAAAGAAAACTTCAGTGGAGTAAAGGCGAACATCGCAACGACTCAAATTCACTCCCTAGTTATTCTTCAAAAAAAAAAAAAAAAAAAAAAAAAGTACATACCACGCCATCTATATGCGGCAATAATTAAAACATTTAGAATACGAATAAGAAAAATAATTATAAACATGAGAGTTACATGAATAATATTAAAATGATGTCATTAATGATCAAACCTCGAAGAAAACCTTTGTTGTGCAAGTGCAATGACAGTGACTCAACAAAGAATAAGGATGTCTAAAAGTAAAAGATAGTAAAACGATAAGCGATGAAAAAGGTGATTATTCACAAGTTGAAAACAGTTCATACAAAAATGTATACTTTACACTGTAATTGCAAATGATTTCATTAATTTGCTGTATTAATTTACAAAAGGGTGGGTGGTCCGTGATGCCGTTAGGTAAGAAATGAACAAGAGTGCCCAAACCATGCCACTATCCTTTCCTTACGGCTGCAGATTGCCAGTCCTGGACACAATGGGTTCATTGTTGGCGGGCTATGGAAAGACTCTCCAAAGATCAAAAACAAAGAAAGGCAAAAGAGTAAGACAATTAGGGGGAAAATCCCTTCTAAACTAAAATTGGTAAGATAAGAACTGAAGGAGGAGTGTGCTTTAGAAATAGTAGGGGGGAGGGGACGTAACAATTTGAAGTGCCTAGGGCGTCGGGGAGGTTAAAAATGGCCCTGGTTACAACCTAATGATGTGTTTACTATTCCCAGTAAAAATATTTTTCTCATTGACAGAGACAATTAATGAATATTTAATATATTTTCATCATTGCTGGAGCACTTGTTGACGATAAATTCCATTAGATTTTTTCTATGTGTTTAATAAGTTAATAACAGAAAGAACTATTGACTTGAAGGAATGAGTTTTTGTTGATTGTTTCTTACCATTGCTTTTAGAAGCAACGCAGGGTTTATTGGAGTTGGCCTCGTTAATCTGAGCCTCAGTCAATTAAGGAAGATGACACCTGAGCTGCACGTAGTTTCCCCAGCTACCACACCCCGCTATATGAGGACTTGGATTGGGATTGAATTATTGTTTATTAACGTAAGTAATCTGGTGGTACTCTTATCCGGTATCTGCCGGATAACTGAGAAAGTACTGTAGTTTCAATCGAAACCCAAGTGTACTTATAAAGGTACATACTTCTTTATTTCTCTTCTCCTATTGTAATTTACTGTATAGATGAGCTTTTAAAAAACGAAACGAAAAATAAAAAGCTTCTTTTATGACTGTTCAGCTTAAAAAATATAAGCAAGGAGGAAATTTGAATGTTTTTTCACTCTGATTTAATAATGCAATGTTTAATGTAGGATATACAAATCAATTTAATAATTATTTCTCTTGCAGCGACTCTCTTCTACAACAGTGTCAGAAGTTAAAATGCCTTACTTAACTAATCAGATGAGACGTCTTTTTAGTCGAGTTGGGCATGACAAGAAGCGAACAACTTTTCTTCGGACCTACTGGCCCAGGATTCGAATCAACGCTGCCGCTTCGCGAACGCTGCACTCTTACCAGTTAAGGATATGGTCGCATAGTAACCGAATGGAAGTGAGCGTCTTTGTATATCCAGAAATTCTTAGTAAAAATATCTGAAAGAAAAATTGAGTTATACTTCACTTCTATTTCAGCTGAAAGAATATATTGAAAAATTTCCAAGATAGTAAAAAAAATTTTAAAAAAAATTACCGAAAAAAATATTTGAAAGTGAAAAAGAAATTATATAAATTAGCAATTACTTTATACAAATAACATTCATATCTTCAATTCGGTGTATACGATCGATAACAATTTCACTCTTATATACAGTTAACATATATAATGGAAAACGGTAACGAAACCTGAGCTGTAGTTATTTATATTTAACGTCAAAATCTCCATTTATATATATACTATATATATATATAAATATATATAACGCATACATACGCTTTTGAAAGTCTCAGTGAAAAATCCCAAGAGCTGCACGAGGTGATTCGTATTGAGTGGTTGCTATGGTTACTGCCTCTTGCTTCACATTTCGTCTTCCTTTCAAAAACAATGTCAGGTTAAGGGATCAGATCTCTTCGAGGTACAGAAACAGCTCTTTAATTAGGCACATTCAGAACCGCGGTTGTGCCGGATTAGCAATTTTGCCGCATTGCCGAGAATCAACAGTTTTAACAGGAATTAAAAAAGATAAATCACTCTTGATAAAAAAAGAATTGCGATTCAAACATATATTTAATGTGTTTACGCACATTCTGACATTATGTAGACTATACACATATCAGACAAAGGTTTTCTCCAATCTAGCAACTACAAAATTAAATTCGAACACATTGAACACTAAATTTATTTAATAATCTAATATTGAAAGAATGTAGCTTAAAAGATAAAGTATCACAGTACACTGATAGTTAAAACAAGCTGTGAAAAGCTACTCCAGTCACATGATTACGCTTATTTGTTTTATTAGCTCTTGCAGTACTGTGCAAGAATTACATGTAAACTGCCAGAAAACAAATATGATACTGAAATGAAAACTGACAGTTAACATAAACACTGGGCGAAAATGTGAGCTGGGCTGTGATACGTTTTGGCTGTCTAAGTCAATATAGTCTGAATCTATATAACAAAATCCGAAAGCAAAAAGCCTCGATTGGTGCCAAATTAAAGAATGTGCCGAATCATCAAATATTGGATTTAAAAAAAAAAAAAAAAAAAAAAAAAGCCTATTTAGCGTAACTGCACTTATAATGCGAAATTCTTGCACGGAAACTACTTTCAATGTGCTTGGAGATATATGAAACGAATAAAAACAAATAAGATGTTTGAAAGATGTTATTAACAGTTTATTAACAGTTAATTTTTGGATCAGAATGTAAACTTTCTACATATAAACAAACTAACTCTTTGTAATGGTGTTCAATCTGCTTAATTAAAAGCCTGAAATATATTCTGTTTTTCGAAGTTCATTTCTATATTAAACATGTGAATATCTTCTTCACCTATAGGGAGTATTACTATTCCACCTAAAATGTTATGTAAATATTTTTTAATTAACTTTTGATCTTATGTGGAATAACTCTTCCTTATCATCCACACGCATTTCTTATCAACCACAATTACTACGTTTTCCTGCCACTAAAACCCATTTCGATTACTTGAAACAAATTTTTTAAAATGCGTAAAGATCACAGAACTGAGCAAGTAACCATTCAAACGAGGGAGTCGGTCACTAGATCTCCACACATCTGGCAGCGTCACAAGCAATGGCGTGAAAAGGCGCTGAATGCAAGAGTTGTGCGGTTTTTATATATTGTTCTGCTATGCTACACGCACACGCACGCACTCACACACACACACACACACACACAAAAGAGCTCAATATAATTATGCCTTTCAAACTTATTTTATATTGATAACGCAGTTTTACTCTCGATTTTCTTTATAATTTATACAAGAAGAATATTTGTTAGTGCAGTTTTAAATATATTAAAAAGAATAAAACATATATATACTGGTGTTAACAATTTTGAGAATTTGCATTTTTAGTCGATTTTCTGGAAAAGTACTGAACATAAGGTAAAACTAATGCTTTCAAATTAAAATACAGATTCTTAGCGTCTATTTCGAAAGTGTACACGTGCGTACCTTTAGCGGAAAATTAGTTACGCATTTAGATGAAAATGCTTCTTAAACGCTCATGCTAATATCCTCCTTTGTCCGTTCGCGCACATCGACGACGTTTATGGTGTTTTTTTCCTTTGAAATAGTTGGTGAAATTCAAAAGCAATCTGTTAAAATTAATAACCATCCATATTTGGGCAACGGAATGAGATGGAGAATGGATGGGAAAGACTTGAGGCAAGTCTTAAGTGCACATTGCTTGAGAAATTAACGTGACGCTCAGCGTTAAGTGCAATTTATGGAAACAATTAATTGAGACCAGATTCAAAGAGAGGAGGCCTGGGAAAGGTCGTTCAGGAACCTGGTCGACTAATGAAGATCAGTCTAAGCTACGCCAAACATTTGTTTAACTGTAGTCTAGAAAGAAAAAGTTAAAAAAAAAAGTAAAAAAATGATTATCAAGAAAGGGTAGAAGATAAAGAAGAATTTCTAGGGTATTCCGGGATCGCGGGAAAGAGATCGGTCGGCAGTGGATGTTGGATGGTTTGGGCAGGGATTATGTTGGATAGGCGATCAAACACCTCCATGTCTTTGACAGAGGTTGTGTGACATCTGTTAAGTGTGGGGTGAAACCTTGGAACCCTATGTTTATGCTTTTGAGGGGTGCAGTTGGCTCCGATTTCATTTTTATGGATGGCAATGCTCTTCAACAAAGGGTTAAGCTTTCCAATTTTTTTTTTTTTGTGAATTGAATTTTTGAAGTGTGAGGATATTCGCCAGATTGATTAACTAGCCAGATCACTATTCCTTTACATTATAATGCATATTTGGGGTGCTCTTGGGAAAGAAACAACAACTTATTAAAATGATTTATAAGATAAATAAAATGAATGGAATGAAATATCTCTAAACATGTGCGCGTAATTAAATTCTAATACATATAAATAAAAAAATAAGAAAAAAAATCCATATAAATTATGTTGATTTCTTAAATTTTTTTTAATGTATTAAATGATAGGATCAATTATAAATTAATCACATCTGATACGTTTAAATTCCACAATGCCTTCTGTCTGGAATTTTCCCAAACATGAACACTGAAACTTGCTTAGTTAGGAATAATTCTAAGTACTATAATGATTAGATAAATATATTTCTGCTAATGTGCCAGAGGACACACATGCATGTGCACCCTGATAACTGTAAATATGTAATGAAAATTTATAGGGGTAATTTGTCAAATCTTAAAAAAAAAATTAAAAATAAATCGAGTTCAAAAGTAATATGTTTTAATGTATAAAAAAAGCAAAAAAAAAAAAAAATGTTAAATGCAAAATTTTGCAAAGAACAAATTTAACAACCCATAGCGCTTTTTCTTCATCATTATTATTAAATTACTCAATTAAAAATAGGAATTAAAGAAAACGATGAAATATCGAGAAATGGACAATAGTAAACTTTTCCGATTTTAAAATTAAAGGAAACGATAAATTATTAAACTGAGTATATTTAAGCTAAATGTAATTAAAAGGAAAGTAAAAGACGGATTATTAAATTGAATAATATATCAGCTACATGTAATTAGAATTAAAGCAAATTATACATTAATAAATTGAATATATTTAAGCTAAATTTAACTAATATTGAAGCAAATGATAAGAAATAAAAAAAGTGTACTGGTACGCCAAAACGCCCTTCCTAAGACAATAGCCCCTTAGGTGGAGAATTAAAAATAAACATTTCTGGAAAATTGATTACACAAAAACCTCATCGATATAATTAAATAGACATATATACAATATTGTATTGTGATCTTTTGATTATATACCTCCTCATTTTTTCAATTTTTTACATCTTAATATATTTAAAGTAATTTTGTTTATATCAATAAATATACATAATACTTTTTCTAAGAAAATTTGATGATTATGTAAGTGGTTGTGGAAGTTGAATTGTAGTTTCTAGAGAGATATATTGTTATAAAAAGTTGGAAATTTATTATTAAATTACAGAGAGTGAAATTTGAGGTTTGTAGAGCAAGAGCCGAATCTGGCTCTACCGCTCCAAACAATGTATAATACTTGCGTTGTAGATATTAGAAAGAAAAAAAAAAAAAGAGAAAGGTAAAAATATAGATTGACAAAATGAAGGGTCGAAAATAGGGTAGGATCACTAGATTATCCCGGGGACGAGTCACCCATGATTACCAAAAACAGTAAGCCCCCGAGGGAAATAAGATCACGGAGGTTTACCTCAGGGTCGTTGCACCTCGACAGAATTAACATGAATCAGCCCCTCTACACGAAGAGTTTTTACCTCCACCAGGACTCCAAAGCACGGTTCGACGGAAACAATACCGGTCATGAACTCGTGACAATGACCCCTCGGTTAATGCAGCAGCACCAACATTTACAGAGACTAAAAAACTTGTATGGCAATACAATATCCATTTATAATATTTATTTACAACTTTAATTTTTTTTTTTTGAAAATAATGACCGAAAAAAGTAGAATATATATGTATATATATATATAACACATCGATCATTAACTCCCGAGACTAACCCAGAGATGGCGCTCGTAGTAAACCAGTAACCAGGTCTTTCTAGAGTACTAACCTTTGCTTGAAACGTGTCAAAATTTTAAGTCGATCGGACCAGGAAAAAGGTTTTTT
>BMAW01055809.1:63921-104062 GCA_019974015.1 Nephila pilipes
TATTGATTGCTCTTGATGCATATTGATTGCTCTTGATGCATATTGATGCATATTGATTACTCTAAAAAAATTAGAAGTTCCTTAGGAAAGTTTAGGAACGTATCACCTACTGCCATAGTTAATCAACTGCATGAGAAATAAAATATTTATGTTGCGTTTTTTTTCTTGGTAGTTGGGAGAGGGGTGGTTCTAATAGGATTGTATCTAATTGATATATTTTATAATAGGGCATCTTTAATTAATCTAGTTTATTGTAAAATTATATATACGGCGCAGAAATAAATACTGAATTATTCTTAAATTTAAAAATTTATTTAACATATTTTATCGAATGAGATATATAATGCGTAGCATTTGAATGAGTCAGTTCAAACTTAATTTTACGAATTAATATTATTTCAGTATTTGAGGGAGAGACGTATATATTATTTTACACTCTAAACTTTCCATTAAAATGCTTCATTATAATTTAATTATTTTCATTACATTCAATATTACCAAAAAATCCTTCTTTATTACATTTTATTAACATTTCTAAATTGCTGCTCGTATGATGTGATATTTCAATTTGTTTATATCTTTAAAAACAGCATTAATGTATTTCTCGATTATTTATTTTTGGTTATCCCTCATGCCCTTTGTTTGATGATATTAACAAAATAATCGAACTGATTAAATAGTATTGTAAATGAAAAATCCCGCTTTTTTTTTTTAAAAAAAAAATTAATATAAACAGTATTGTGTATTATCTACAAAGAAACATTCACTTTAATGAGTTTTTAAAACTGTTTGGGTTAGAGTTACATTCTACTTAAAATAAGGATATAAAAATACATTAAGATATAGATATATATTAATTAAATCCTTTAATTATGTAGGTTAAGCAATAATTTGATTTTTGTACGGACATTTTTAAGAAACTATATTTTTTTTAAGTAATTGAGATACTAAGATATGCTAGAGAAAAATAACTTTATTTACGTTTTCTTCTAAATGTAGTTTTTTGAGATTCTGGTACTTTTTCTTCAAATCGTACTTTATCCATAGCTCAAATATTTCCCCCATTATAAAATGAGATTATTTCTAATAAAATAGACGTATTTTTTTAAATATGCACTCACAAACTTTAAGAATTGCAAATATTTGTATAACCATTACGGGAAATTAAAATCATGAAATTAAAAAAAAAATCTTAATATATTTAATTTTTGAAATTATACTTATGTGCAGTTTACAGAATGTTATACTCGTAAGTTTTCAGAATTATAAATTCAGCACGATTTATGCAAGTGTACCTAAAGGTAAGTGAATGACTTACAAATATAAATACAGAGAATGATTATTAATTGTTCATAAATATTTATTTATACAAATTAATGTGATTTTCTTTACAAAAACAGATATTCCCAGTTATACAGATATCTCAATGCTAAAGTATGACTTCTACATGCTTTTAATGTATAAAAAAGTTGAGTTGTTTAAATTTGGCATAAATATCATTATTACCTTTCTTTGTCTCCGCATGTTTAAATATCATTTTTACAAGATATACGAAGCGAAAGATTTCAGAGAAATACCGATTCCACAAAATAATTTAAAATAAGTTTTACAATAGAGTCTTTGTTTAAAAAAATATATATAAGATCTACATATCCCTGAATTAATACCATTTAGACAAGAATCATTTTATTATATTAAAAAAATACAAATATCTGTATATTTTTCTTAATGAAAAAGGCGCAATTTATTAGCGAGAATAATTTTAAGTTTAGGTTTTTTTATGCTAATCGACTTAATTAAAAACCCAATTACAGCTTTCCATTTTTCAATTTAGTAAACATTATTGACAGTTCAAAACAATAAAACGATTCTTCTGTTAGTAGCTATATTAGTTTTATTTTATGTCTTTCTATAGCAAATGATTTCATATCCAAGATAGAAATACATAATGTAGAGTATTAATCCATTTATAACTATTATCAGCTTCTGTGCTTAAAGCACATCACCAGTGTTCTTATAATTTTTTCAATTTTTATAATAAGAATTTGCATTCTTATTATTTATTCCTTTTTTTTTTATGTAAACTTTATTGAAATTTCGGCGGCTGGTGGTAGAAGAGAGTCGCTGCAAAACCTAAAACGCAAACAATTATTTTTGTATTGATCTCTTTTAAGATGTTTAAGATTTCAGAAAAATTGAATGATTTATTTCAAAGTTACAAAGAAACGAACACAATAAGGTGTTGACCCACCTCTAACCTGGATGCAAGCTGCCACATAACGTGGCATAGAGTGTTAAAGCTCCCTGATGGTCTCCTGCGATATTTCTTACCAAATTTGATCCGAATGTCGGGCTAGGCCATCAACATTCCCTGGTAGATGCAGTCGCTTTCTCATCTTATCCCAAACATGCTCGATTGGAGAGAAATCTGGCTGACCAAGGAAGTGATTAACAAGCTGTAAGACAGTTCATAGCATCACGTGCTGGCTTTATCTTCCTGAAAAATACGGCCAAGGTACTGCAAAAAGGAACGGTAGCAAAACAGGTCTCAGAATGTGGTCGACGTACCACTGTGCTGTAAGTGTGCCTCTAATGACGATCAAAGGGTCCGGCTATCAAGGGAAATGGCACCCCAGACCATCTCCTGATTGAGGGCCTGTGTGGCGTGCAATAGTGAAAGCAGGAGCGGCAAGCTATCCTGGGTGTCTCCAGACACGTCTTCGATGTTCGTCAGGGCACTGTTGGAAGCGGGATTCGTCGCTAAACACTATAAGTCCCCAGTTAGCATCATTCCAACCTGATCGAGCTAAATACCTCTGTAATTTGGCTCAACAGTTTGCAGGCGTGAATGGCATGGGGCGTATCGATCGGTACGAACGTAGATTTCGCTCCGTTTGTGAATGGTCATGGTGGACACTCGAGTGCGGATCTCACGTCTGACGGTTGATGACGATGAAGCAGGTGCTCTGAGAGCTAATCTGACAATTTTTACAATTGACAAATTTTTATAAACAGTTTCAATGCCTATCTCGCGCTGACGTGTGATGTGGCGTAATCGATGAAGAGTCAATCACGCGTCAGCATGTAGAATGGGAGTGATTTCTCAGTAACCAGATAAAGGGGAAAGGCTACGCCTCAACATTAATCATCCAGTTCAAATATGATACATGGTAGGTGAGTCTACTGGTATTGATGAGGAGTAAAGATTACAAAGTAGTAATAAAGGTATGTGCTTTCGATTTTATTGCTTTCCATCTGAAAATCGTGCATTTGCGCGTAATCCACCTGAATCGGGACATGTGCTGAAAGCGCGGAAAGGAATGAAAAGGTGATACAAAAGCTGTGGAAAAGCTTCTATTCCCAAGGAAAACGTTTATAAGTTTATTTGCAACGTTTGTGCAGGATCTCCTGGCTATTTTTTTATATTGAATGAAAGTGGCATACAAATTATAAAAAATATTCTGTAATATGTAGTGTGTAGTAATATCATTGTAATTAAATCATTATAAATTCATTTTAATAAATATGTATTAGTGATTCCTTTTATAGAAAAATAATGCATGCCGATACTCATCTTTCCAATTCTGATTCATTTTTACCTGCCACGCGCCAGCACATTTTGCGACATTTGGCAAGCAATTTTACCTGTAGTGCCTCTTTCGTGATGGATAGGTTTGACTCCTCCTTATTTATTCCTTTTGCAGTCGTTTCTAAACTGAACTAAAATAGTCACCAATTTACACAACCATCATCAACCATGAGAAAATCATTCTCAGAATTCTTTTGATCAGATCTACGAATATTCAATATTTGATCCCTATTTAACTAGTGGTAGCAATTATATACACATCTGATCCAGCGTTTAAATAATAAATTAATCTGGCTCTCACCAACCCACTCAGGTTCGAGTAAAATGAGGATTCGAGTTACGAACACTTTGTCACTCCTATTTGAATTTTTTCCAAGGCACTTTATTCAACGCCGGAGTGCTATTGATGCTCTCTTGTTTGCTTCAGCTCGTAATCTTTATAGGTCACAAAACTGTTGACCACACACCTCAATATTAAAGTTTTCCCTGCCTAGAAATGCGTCTCCTCTAATTTATTCTTTACATTTCATTAAATCAAAGACAATTTACGTAAATTAACATTCATTCATTAGAAGGAATTTAAAATTCAAACAGTGAAAGGGAGTGGGGGAATGGTTGATAAGAATGAAAGTCGAAAACAGAAAAGGATTACTAGAGTATCCTGGGGGCGTGTAACCCGTGATCACCAAAGACGGTAATAACCCATGAAAAAAAAAAAGATCATTAGGATTCTTGTACTAGTCATGATTCTTGTACTTAACGTCTCATAAAAGGTAAGCCCACGAGGAGTTTGTTATACAAAGTAAGTCAGTTTCCTGGGACAATCTACTTCTACGCCGGGACATTACTTGACCTGTAGAGAAGTGTTAATGTATTTAATTTGGTTTTTAGCTGTAAAAATGCCTAAATAATTTTAGTGAATATTTTGTGACTCTTAAGTGAAACAGATTCTTAGTTTTTATCAAATCGTAAATTTTTAACTTCATTTTTTATCTCACCGTAAGTAAAGATGCGTTCGTTCAACTGATGCTAAGTTCTGGACACAGAGGTGGTCACGATTACAAAAATAACAAAATTTATTTTAAATGAAATTATTCACACTTTAAGTAAATAATTTTAAAGACGCTATAGAAGCCATATACACATCATAACTTAGAAAATTCCAATCCAAACCAACTTCGTTTTCCATCGGCCAGAACCTACGTCGCCAGTTCAATTCTCCCTTTTTCCTGTTCGATCTTTCCCATCTTTCTCCAAGTGATTTCAGCACTTCCCTTGTGTTTTATTAGGCGATCTCTTGGCCAGCAAGCTTTAGACCTTTCCCCCCCCCTCGGATTCTAACTCTTCCCCCGTTAGGGAAGCGTCTCCGTCGCCTTAAGGACGATGATGTTACCTAAATTTATATAAAGCACATACACACATGAAATAAACACTAACACAGTATAGAATACACTAACACAGTATAGAATATTATAGGAAAGGGCTTGGAATTTCTATGCAACTCTCTAACACATACACACAAAATAATTTACAGTAATATGATGCAAGCAAAGAAATCATCCATATTAAACAAAATGTGAATATTTGGTTTCATGGCATAATAGTTCTATAATAAAAAAAAAACACTCAACACAATCATAAATAACAAGAAAAGAAACCATACATAAGTCAACATGGGGTTCGAACCACGTGTTCTGAAATTAGTCAATGCAGTATACGACTAACTTTGATAAGGCATTTGCATTATCAAGCTGAGTGCCTTTTCCGATATGATATGATTAAATTATACCGTTGCAAGGACAGCTCCTATCTTGATAATTTTGCTCCATGAGGGGCATTATTGGTTAAATAGGTTAAAGGGTTGTTGGCTGGAATGACCTGGGTCCGAGCTCCACATACCCAAGTATCTAACTTCTTCAGTGCTTCCAGGACACAAAATGCGTCTCTCTCAATAGTAGACCATTTAGTTTTCTCATCTCTTTTCCTAGTTCTAGTTCCAGTTTTTCTCCCATCTGTCATTTTAACACCATATCGAAAAGTAGCTTATGGGAGAGCTTTTAAGTTATTCATATATTCACTGTATTCTTCTGGAGCATCAAGATAGTATTCACCATAACTTTCAGGCATATTTCTTTCTAATTTTCTGGTTAGTTTTGCCTTCAATCTGCTATCATCCCTTTTATGTACACCAAGCAAGGGTTTATCCTTGGATCGTTCTTCAGCATTTTCACCGTATTCCGATGATAAGATATTATTCCATTCATTAACACGTTGCCTTTGTTTTTCTTTGCGATTTTCATCATCCATTCTTGGTTTTTCAAAATGCGATTTTCCTTTTTAGGATCTGCATTCTTTTCTTGTTTTGTTTCCCCTCTCTTTTCCAAGGTAGGTACATAGTTCACATATCTCCAAATGTACTGTCATCGGTAAGTTTAGGTCTTTTAGTTTTCCTTTGTCTTCCTTCTTGGCTTTTTTATTACGCAAGCCTTGTCGTAAATATGATAAAACTTGAGTTAACTTTTTTCAAAACAATATTAGTAGTAGTCAATGTTGTTTGAGATTCAAAACTCGGACATTCGGCTTTGCTTCTTAGTAAAGTTGTAGAAATGTCACTGTCAGTATATTCATCTTCCAAATATCTAATCTACGCAATTTTATTTGGAAGAAAAAAGTTTTCTTTTCTCTGGATATCGATTTTCGTAAACTTGTCGATAAGTGTTTCTTCCCAATTTGTGGAAGTTAGGAGAGGGGAGTGCCAGCTCAGGTGTCGTCCTCGTCACTTGACAGAGGTTTAAAATTACGAGGTCCATCACCAATAGCCCTCGTGTTGAATCTAGTGCGACGTTAATAAAAACTAAACTAAACTAATTCTTCCCAATTTTGTTTTAAATTGAATTTCTTCTTCTTCTCCTTTATCCTTATGTTCCAAAAGTATATTCTCTAACTCTTCCTCCTCTTTTTCTTTGTAATTGTTTTCATTACGCCCTTTTTGTAAGAGAGCATAATCTAAATCTTTCACTAAATGAGTATGTTCCATATCACCATCCAAGATTTTAGACTCTTGGATCATTTGACGTCTTCGTTCAGGCAGTATACAATCCAGATTTAGCATCTGGAGCAACTGTACCATAACCTGGAGCAGATGCAAATGGATCTTCATTTTGGTGATCAAGATTTACTCCATCTCTTCTTTCTGTGGCTATGTATATGTTTCTTGGAGTCACGTTCTCATGACCAGACTCGGTTGACTACAATTCCTCCAAAGTGTCTGTGCTTACAGAAGGATATTCCGTTTCCTCTTCGCCGGTAACGTGGTGATCTTCGTCCGAGGGTGATTCGTGACCATACACCTGCACATTTTCTTTTAATGCTTTATAAATAGCGGTGCTCAACAGTAAGCCACTATGTAGTTACATACCCATAAGCTCCGTCGTCAATACTCATTTCAAGTATTCGTAAAGGAGTCACTTCCTTCTCTCCAAATGCCGAGACAAATTCAATGTGTCCATCTCCCTCACAGTTACAATAGTTTTCCCTCCTACGATAGATGGCGCCAGATTTCCTGGAAACTTCTTTCATCCATATCTTCAAAACTACGGATCCTATCTCCATGAAACTTTCACCAAATTTTCTCTGCACCTTACACTTTAGAATGAAAACTCCAAGAAACTTATATTTCACCAGATTTGGGCTAGAAGAGAGGTCCGCGCTCTAGGCGCCCATCGAATCTTCATCGTCAACGCATTAGCAGTTCAGACAGGTTCCATGCAATTCATGCGAGAGGTAACGTTGTTAATGATTTAACAGAAAGAAGGATGGCGCAAAGACAAAAAATGAATATGTTTTCGAAAAGAATAATTGTTAGAAAACTCAAATTTTGATGATCACAAACCGAAGTATCTCGAATTCCAAATGCGTATTAGTGGGTGATCTCAAGACTGTTACAGATGTTTCAAAGTTTGGGAAATGTTAGCCTTTGAAAAGTACAAGGTCGGCCAAGAGTCACTACCACTCGCCAACACCGATGTCTGGAAACAGTTGAGCGAAATTAAAGGAACAGTTGTGTCAGAGAATTGGGTTCAGCATTCACAATCGCCACAGGAGTATGAGTTTCTGGGAAAACTGTTTACAGAATACTCAATTATATTGGTTGCTATGCCAGACGATCAGCAGTTTGCATTCCTTTCACATCTGTGATTAAACGCACTTGTTTAAGATCAGAGTTCGAAGATCAGTATTCGAGTTTGGGACAGTGGGCCATTTTGAGGTTTAGTGACGAATCTCACTTTAGTCTGAACACTGATTTTCATTGGTTAACGATATGGCAATAACGTGGAACTCGTTTTTATCCGGAAAACATTATGGAAAGGCATCATTTTCTGTCTAGGATAGTCATGGTGAGGGCAGATATCATGCTGGACGACCGAACAGATAACCATATTTTTGAGGTGAGACTGAGACTGCTAAAAGACACAGAGATGAAGTTCTTGAGCATTAGGCTTTCCAGTTTCAAGGTGTTTCATTTTTATGGATGATTGCACGCCTATTCACCATGCGAACCCGACTGACGATTTCCTTGAAACCGAAAAAATTCGATGTATGCCGTGGCTTGATCACTCACTTGATCAGAATTCTATCAAGTATGTAAGGGATATGCTCCGGAGACACAACTTGCAGGTTTTTTTTTCTTTCTTTCTTTTTTTTTTTGTATCCACCAAGATCAGTACCATGAACTGAAACGAGCGCTTCTTGCCTTTAGATTGCTTTGAGCTCTCAACTCATCCACAATGTCATAGCAAGTATGGGGAATCGTTGTGTAGCGTGCCTGACAGTCAGAGGGACCACACACCTGATTAAACTGCCGCATCTCCTTTTTATTTAATTTATTTTTCTCTAAAATGTGAAAAAAAGTTCCTCTTATGCTTAATTTTCTTTCAGATTTTTTTTTGACAAATAAAAGTGATCATTATCCTTATCTCGTATTGTTTTCTTGTTTTATAAATTGTTTACACTCGCATATCACGTTTCCTCACCATTCAGATTTCCTTCATTATTCATATAGTTGCCAATTTCGCTAAACTTTTTGGCACCAGTATACTAAATACATAATCTATAGATTACATCTATATTTGGTTATATTAAGAATTTCTTGAGTATTATTATTTTTTAAGATTAAATACAAGATGGTTGGTTATAAGTCCATTATAAAAACATTTAAGAAACAAGCTAAATCAAGCAAATACTAAGCAAATAAAAATTTATTTTTGTTTTTGTAGAACTACTTCATATATGTAGAAATTATACAATGTTTTTGAAGATGATTTACGTTTATAATCATGTAAATTTCAAATCTGATTAATATGCTTAAAATGTTATGAGTGTATACTTTTCTCAAACTACAGCTATTATTACTTTCTAATGAATTAATTCGAAAACAAAACGACTCTTTTTCTTAATCATTCCAAAACATTTCCCCAAGTATGTAGTTTAGCGCTAAAGAGTTTTAAAGAATATATGTTTTGTTATTTGTAATTTTTCAATGAATACTTCAGAACATTCTTAAAGTTTTCCTTTAATTAATTTCTTTTAGGAATTTTTTGGAGCATGAAAAAATATTTTCTATAAATATTTAGTCTAATTAGGTAATAATGAGAGATTAGTTCCTTTTTTAACATATTATTTTAATTCATTTTTTCTTTGAAATTGTAAAAGTTGAAACAAAAAAACCATTCAATTGGCTCAGTTTGTATTATACCTAATTCATCTAAGATACCAGAGGTAAATATCGCCATTTATTTCACAAACTGAAATTGTGTTGGCTGTATTGAAAAGAAAAAATTAAAGAAAAGAAAAGAAAAGAAAAACACGTTTCTATAAGAGCTATCTTTCCACTTAAATTTTTTTATGCAATTTTGGTTTTCACTATAGATTTTATTTTCGAGTCTAAAATTCTGCAAAATATTTTTTTGCAAGTATTATGGCCAGTAAAGGTAATTCGACCACTTTCGGTGACAAAGCCATTTTTACCATGTTTCACTTCATTTAAGCAAAAGGAGCAATGAAAAAAGGCACATCTGTATTATTTTTTTTTATGAACAGAACTTTAATTTCTATTTGAAATGAGTCGAATGTAAATAAGAACAGAATAAAAATTCATATTCTCATGGCTCCAGTTCACCCTAATCTTTTACCAGTTGGGCAACAAGTTGACCAGGCCATAAAAATTAGAACAAATAAAATGAGAAAGAGCATAGTAAGCAAAACATTAAAAATTGTACACATATGAGCCTTCTCCCCCCTCCTTCGAAAAAAAATTAAATGTAGGTATTACAGTCGCTGTCGCTAGTGAAAACAATACAGTCGTCAGTGGCCGTATAACTCTATAGCTATATAGGTATCCGAAAATACATGTATGAACCACAAGTGAATTGAGAAAATTCCACCAGAATTATTTAAGAGCATTAAATAAATATAAGTAAAAAAAATTTTTTTTTTTTTTTGAATCTAGCTTTTATTTAAAAATGGACTAAAAGGTATTGTGAAGTATCAGATTCATTTCAATTCGCCTTTAACATCGAATATTTGGATGAAATTGGAATGATATAATGTATTTCTGAGTAAACAAAAACACTCCTTTGCTTAGTCTCAATAATATGTTTCAAATTGTATGCTTAGGGATACTACACAATACGCACATACAGGTATTGTAGTTCACAATCTCTAAGGATTCTGCAATCGTTTGTTCTATCTCGTTTTTCGCTTCCGAATGGGCTGCGCTCCTCCTCATACCCAATGGTCTTGTGCCCCCCTCCCCTAAGCACAGTACAGGCGTTGCCAGATGCGGAGCTTCAGATCCTTACACGCCCTACCTAAGAGTAAAATTAACCTTTTGAGACTGATTTTACCACAACCTAAAATTAACATAATTTCAAATACAAAATAACACTTAAAAGAAATAATTGTCTATAAATAAAAGGAATATAATGCAAGTAAATACAAAGTCCTTATATATATATGAAACCTCTCCAAACGCAACACAGTAATTGCTGGATGCGGGGCGTCAGATCCTTATACGTGTAAAAATATTTTTTTTCTTAAAATGAAGAATAATATGTAATTTATAAGAGCTTGAGGCACTTAACTAAAATACTTAGGTAACTACCGATGAGTTAAGGGCCCCATAACTACTTACTTATATATGATATCGAAAAGAAGTATTAACGCCACAAGATTTTATAAATTATTTATTATTTTACATTTAGAAAATTATTTTTATACCTTTTAGTCTATCTTTAGTTAAAAAGCCTGATTTTAAAAGGTTTTTTTTTTACATACATTCATTTTGATCTGGAAATTTAAGATTAATAAGCAATTACTTGAGCTATACGTGTGTGTAAAATTTCAAGTGAATTGAGCGCTATTAAGAGCAAGGCCCGGGAACCCCTCTAAGACCATAACTGTTTGGGCATACTATAGAATTGTATTGTCATCGAAGTTATACATGAAGGCTAAATTTCATCTCCATCATATGATAGGGAAAGGTCAAAAACCGAGTTCAAATTTCGAAATATGGCTTGGGCCCCCTTACCTTAAGTCCGTAATTGCTTGAGCATACCATAGTATTGTACTGTCGTTAGAAATATACGTGTATACAAAATTTCAACACGATCAGATGTTAGGAAGTGGGTTAAAATTGGAAAATAAATTTTGAAATTTTTCTGGAAAGATATATATATATATATATATATATACATGTGAACAAAGCAAGTTAAATAAAAGCTTGCAGAAAATTTAACAGAACCAGCATTACATTACATTTCAACGATTCCTCAACCAAAACCTTAAAAGGCAAACTAAAAGGATCAAAATATCAATGGTTGTTCTGTTATGCCTTGCAAACAACGATAACCTAGTCTTCAAGATAGCTATAGTTTCTTCTTGATTTTCTGTTTCAAAAAAGTCGAGTCATTCATTGATTAACTTCGAACTTAACATTGAAATCTGCAAGTGGCTGTATTACTAGCATTGGTCGCATTACCCTTTGATTCTTATTTAATAAAGAGATTCACTGATACATTATTAGACTTCTGGTAAATACTATGTATAATTCATATCAAATGGAAAAATTGACATTATTTAAGAGACGTCACAGATAACTGAACATTTTTCCACATAGAAAATATGTCTCGAAATTAATATAAGTTCATCTGGTTATGAGGCATTGTTTTTTTTTTATTTTTTTTTTAGAAATATGCAGAACATATGAATTTTTTCTTTAATAAACGAAATTAAAAGACCATTTAGCATTAAAGTAAAACAAACCAAATTTGGAACTCATTTTATACTCGAGAAATGTATTGATTCAATAAGGATTGAGTAATACGTACACACATGCTAATTAATACGATAATGGTTCAAAAAGTATTAGTTTTTGATGACAGATGGCGTTACTGAGGTAATTTGAGTCTTACCTTATGTGCTATCGTCTATAAAATTGAGTAAATCAAGCCTGACATTGATTCATAGGTTAGCTTTGGTTTTTCAGCCATTTGTTGCCAAATAAAAATTTGATTGCTCCCTCGTCAATCTGTTGTATTTTTAAGTCGAGTTGTCATCGTAGATGAGACCTGGATTCATCATCATGCACCAGAAAACAAGAAATTATTAAAACAATGGATTATTTTCTCTGAATCTGCTCCAAAGATGACGAAGACGGTCTCATTGGCCAGAAAAGTTATGGCTGAGAATTTCTGGAATGTGAAGGGCCTCATTTTCATGGACTTCTCAGAAAAAAAAAAGATCAATGGACAATATTGCAGTAAGTTACCCCATTCCTATTTCCGAATCCATATACAGGTACTTAATGAATCCCCCTCGGAATTTTCTTTTTTGAGCTTATGTAATCGGATTTATGTAATTCGGAAAAAAAGTATGTTACTACGTGTTAGTGAAGTCAGAACACGATTCTCGATATTGAAGCATTTTTTTCTGTTTCTGTTTGAGTTCTATTTCTTTTAAAGTCAGCCGCAAGCTACTTTCCCGGTATTTGGAGTTTGTTCTTCGTTGCCAATAAACATACTGATGATGTTAACTAATTATGGGGATAATGTGATTGATTTTAATTGACGTTTTTTGTTATTATTTTAGGTGATGATAAAACCATTGAAGTGACAGAAGAAGAAGGCAGAAATTTGGATTTTCTTGTGCATTTTCTTGATTCTAATTCCGGAGCTTCTCAAATCTTGAGAGATTTCGAACATCTGCATTCCTTTTTGGAAGAGAAAACAAAGGAGGATCCACAAGCACTTCTAAAGGGAGAAAAAACAATTAAGATGTTCGGTCCTTGCTATGTTACTATAGAACGGGACAGAATTGAAATCCAGACAAATCTTGAAAAGATTTTTCTTGGATTTTTGTACTCTAGCCCCCACAAAATCTTTGGAAATCGCTTTTCTGCTAAGGCTTCTGTAATGTTGTTTTCAGCTAACATTCTAACAGAATTCAAAATAAATAATGAAACAGGTAAAATCGATAGCATTCGTAGCTTCAACATCAAAGATTTCAATGATATGCAAGTCCAGGTCAAAGGCATCAGACCTTTTAATCGAGTAGCTACTGCCGTTATCAATTTCGCAAACATCCTTTTAAAAAAATTCGCGAAACGTTGGTTGGAGGCACAAATAAAAAAACAGATTAATCAGCTGCTGCTTTCGCTCGAAATGTCTTCTCAAACTACCGATGAAACTTACATAAGCAGCCAGGAATTCAACGTGAACAGTGGAGATTTTCGAGTTAAAGATGATGAAATTCGCTTGAACACTGAGGAAGCTCTCGTGAGCGCTGATAAAATTCGCGTGAACGCTGATAAGGTCAACGTAAACATAAATGGAATTCGCGTAGACAATGAAATTCGCGTGAAAACCTCGGAAGCTCACGTAAATAAAGAAATTCGCGTGTTCACCAATAAAACTCGCATGAATAATAAAGAAACTCGCGTGCGCGACGATAACAGCAAAATAAACAACAAAGTAACCTGCGTAAAAATTGATGAAATTCGCTTGAAAACAGAAACTTACGCAAAAGAAGCCGCTCCGCCACCTAAGGTCAATCAAAACTTAGATGGATAAGGTGGTGATTGGGCTTAAACATAGAATATGTTTTTTGGTTGGACACCTCCATAAAAAAAGTTACTTATCAAAATCTGTCCATAAGGAAAATAATGCTCTCTAGTACTTAGTTTGTCTTAACTATGTGTAAATGTAAACTTTACATTTTCTTGAGCTTCAGTCTCACAGAACTTAAACGTGGAATACATTATTCTTGGTGCTCATTCAGAAATAAATAATTTAATGAAAATATGAAAAAGATGTTGCTAGTTTCTTAGCACTGAATTTTTTAAAAGTAATTTTTAAAAGGTTAAAATGGTAAACCCTACATCTTAAGGTATGAGACTAGAAAAATAATCGCCTATGCGATAATGTACCTTTATACATGCGATTATATTACCTTGGATAGAAATATTAAAAGATTGCGAGTTAAGGTTATTAGGAAAATAAAATAGGGTACTACTACTACAACACAAGCTTGTATTTTAATTTTTATAACATATTGTAACATATAACATTGTAATATACTTTTTATTACTTCATGTACACATTCTAACTGTATGATTTACAATATTAAAAACATTTGGATCATATGATCCTATAAGAAGCTTATAATGTAGATTGTAATAACTCGCTCGATTAAGACAAAATAGAACAGAGAAAATTGAATCCCGGTATTAAATATTTCGCCAAAAAGCATATTCTATGGATAACGCTCGGGGGAAAACTTTATTTTTCTTTTTTCCTTACTGAATTGGATCAGAAAATAGGAATGAATTATTTACTTTTGAGTCAGAGAATGGAAAACATTTGGAAACTAAATTAGTTTTATGTGAGATCATTACAAATTTAAGTTGAATCATTACACAATCCCACCCCCTATATATATATATATGCGATTGAAAAGTCAAGTATAACAAAAAATATATTTTATTACAATGATTAAAATGGTGTAAAAATATATAGATATGTTATTTGTGATGAAATTGTATTTAATTTCTGTGGATTGTAATAAAAATGTTTTAATGAATTTAGTTACCTTTGTTAGGGAATAGGAATGCTATAAAATGTGCATAATAATTTTCTATTGTGATTAAATGTTGTAATATACATTTATGTAATTTTTATTAGTGAAAAATACTAAGCGAAAATTGTATTGCTTATTATCCCATATTTTTCTTTTGTAGGTGAAACCCAAAAATGCATTATTTCTTATTATTTTAATGAGTTAAATAAGCAAAGCAAAAACAGTTCTAATTCCTGTATATTTTACATTGTATCCATGAAAATAGCGTGCTTGCTAATTCTTATTTTGTTTTCGGTGCTATGAATAACAATGTTCAATAATAACATATTATAATTTAAAAAAAAAAAAAAAAAACAGTTTATACTACTTCTGAAAATATCATTTTACAAATGTGCATAGTAATATTTTTACAGTAACCAACATTTGGGAAACATTATTTAAAGTACCATTTTCATTGCTCATGTCAATGTAGTGTTTCAAAGGAGATTGAATTACAAAAATGTGCATTTTCTGCTTGAGAAGGACTCATGCAAATTTCCATTTAAAATAATTTTACATTAAATTTGAAAATGTAAATTAATAAAATGCATTTATTTTTTTATAAATACTACTAATATTTGACAATGGAAAAAGCAAATTGTAATTTAAAATATGTTTCACATTGTTGGTGAAAGCACAATAAATAAGCATTTTTATTTTGTCAATGCATTTAATAACTAGTAATGTGAGGTAGAAAGCACGATTTAAAATAAATTCTAAGTGGTTCCAATAAAAATAGTATTAGAAAGTAACTCTTCAATGAAATATTTCATCATGGAGACATAGGAAATTGTGATTCTAAAAATACTTTTTTTTTTAAAATAATCATTTCTGAGAACATACACTTCTATGTATTTTCTCTGTATTTATAATTTATTTAGCATATATTTTATTTCTCTGTATTTATAATTCTCTGTATTTATAATTTTTAAAAGTAAATAGCGAACATCACAAGTAGTATAAATCATGATCATCATAAGTTGTAAAACATAAATAGCAGAAGTAGCAATCTCTGAATATTAGAAGTAATATGACCTGCATTAAAATTCGTACAAGTAGTAAATAATGAACATCACAAGTAGTAAAACATAAATAGCAGAAGTAGCAAACTCTGAATAGCAGAAGTAGAAAACTCTGAATAGGAGATGTAGAAAACTCTGAATAGCAGAAGTAGAAAACTCTGAATAGCAGAAGTAGAAAACTCTGAATAGCAGAAGTAGAAAACTCTGAATATCAGAAGTAGCAAACTCTGAATATCAGAAGTAGCAAACTCTGAATATCAGAAGTAGTATATCCTGAATAAAAATTCATTTCACATAAACTTTGTAGATGTAGTGTCATAATGAATGTAATCGTCATAATATATTAATGTGAGTTTTCATTTATTTCGATGTTTTTAATAGCAGATGTAACAAATTATTTAAAAAAATTAATTTGAATTCATTTCTGTAGCGGATGTGTTGACAAATGCATTTCTGTCTTGCTTCATGTATTCATTGGATAATTATATCAATAAATCATATCATTAAACATATGTACAGCGTGTATAGTTTTTTAATTGTATTTCATTGCACGTAAAGATACAAAAGATGTAATTATGTTCAATAACTTAGATCACATTTACATTATATACAATTACAAAAGTAAAATTGCTTAACATACCTTTGGATTTACTTTTAAGAAATAATTTTCTTATGAAAAGATTTTTTCGTTATTTCAGGTAAATTAAAACATAAATTTGTAAGAAATAATGAATCCTTGCTTTAACTAACTATTCTTTCACCATAAGCTATACAAGTTTTGGTTTCCAAAATTCGTCCGTTGAAACCATAATCAACCTTTTTGTAACCAAATTCACCCTTTTGTTAACCAAAATGAACCTTTTACAACGTAAATTAAATTCTTCGCATTTAAAATCTGCATTTTCGTAAATGAAGTTTTTTATGTTTCTTTATATTATCTTTATCAAATTCTTGAAATGTTCTTTTCGAAAAAAAAATAGATGAAAATGAGCTCGAAATTTAAATTTCAAGTTATAAATTATTGATATTATGTACTACTTTCATGAAAATACTTGTATATTTGTACTTTTTTCTAATTTTATAAGCTATTTTGAAGGAATTACCGTCCCCAAAATAGTAAGAATACTAAGAAATAATCAATTGTGTATTATATTGATATAATTGTATTTGTTGAGGAAGTTCATTTATATTATATATAGTAGAATAAGAATAGTTTTGTTACAACGTAATGGTCCCCCTATCTCTAATATTTCAATACTTCAGAAGATGCGATAGCATTTATTATAATATTAGATGGAAAAAATGAAATAATTTAACATGAATAATGAGATTTTTGAATAGTTCCAAGGTTACATTATCGTTTATGGGAATTTGATTTGCAAAGGGGTGTGTATGTGGCTTACAAAAAAAAAAAAAAAAAAGAAAGAAAGAAAGAAAAGAAATTTGGTCTTTTCATATTAAAAATTACTAGAAAAGATAGATATTTTGTTTTTTACAAAATCAAATACATTACAGAAAAGTCGAATTCGTTTTGTAAGAATTTGAATTTTGCTTGAAAAGGAAGAATTTGGCTCACAAAAGAAGGTTTTTGAGTTCAAAACATATAAAGGTGGTTCTGAGCTTACAACCTGATTGACAACCTCAAACTTACAGAAGGTAGACAAAGTAATGGAAACACTTGAAATATGTGAATCATTATTTTTATTAATATGATGTTGCTCCACCATGGCCATTTTGGGCAACAATTTTCCGTATACTTGATTTATACTGAGAGTCTCAGGACCAGATTGAAAAACATCCAGGAGGGGTAGGATACACCTAGACCATGGGTGGCCAACCTTCTGCATACCATGCGTCAATTTTTTGACAGGCGATTTCAATGGGGCTATATAACTCTAGCACTGTTTATTCCGTTTTACATTCATGTTTATGGGCTGAAAAATAAAGATAAAATACGCTTCAATAGAAAAAAAATAACTTAATCACGAAGTTAAATTTATTAATTTATTCGCGCTAGTTTAAGAAGCACCTCCTACAATAGTCAGGAATGATCTCAATTTCCTGTTCGAGAGGGTGATCGCTTCATGGCTTGCTATAGCTGCCAGAAAGTTATGTGTGGTTAAAATATCTTTGGACCACAGTTGATAGCACTAAGAGTGAGATCAGCTTGGAACTTGGATTTGTGTGTTCCCTCTGCTTGCTGGAAGGACTCCTGACCCTGGTGTATGTTTAATAACCTTTTTAATTGAAGGTATGTATTATAGACATAATTAACTTTTTAAATGATTTAATTATTGTATGTAAAACAACATCTATTATTGCGCATAAAAAATACTTACCATTAATGAAGCTTTTGATCCTGTTTAAATTTCGCTTGTCTAAATATTTAGTGTTAAATTTTTTACTGAAACAGCAGATAATTTTTCAAATTTGAATCAGTTACTCGAGACCTTGTTTTGCTTTTAACCAATTTCATTGATGAAAAATTTACTTATATTTGTATGTTGATCCAAAACGGCATATATAAATTTTACAAATTGTATTAGTTCTGGGCAATGTTCACATAGTAATGAACGTCAATTATTAATTACGTCAGAAGCATTTTAATATGGAAAAAGCTCCCCAAATGTTATTTTTAAGAATTAATTTGTTTTTAAATCAATCAGTTCAATTTGTATGTTACTAAGCATCTACATTATGTTGTGCTCACTAAGGGAAAATGGGATCATAAAGGTGATGACACAGTTTTTTCTTCAAAAAATCATTAAAACGTCTATCAAATGTCCCTTGAAATGCCTTGTAATTTTTAATATAATCGCTCTAATTGCTATCATTCTCAGCACATTCACTCTTCTCTTTCAAGCATGGAAATAGACTCAAATTCTCATTTTCTAATTGAGAAATGAACAACTTAAATTTCATTTCAAATGAATTGATTCTATTTACTGAGCTAAGAAATAATTTATTCTTTTCTTGTAGTTTTATATTCAGATCGTGGGGATGGCTAATAATATCAATTAAAAATACCAAATCAAATAGCAAGTTGTCAAATAACAGGGTTCTTCATCAAGTTGTTCATTTTCCTGTTCTAAAAATCTTAGAAATAGTATTTTTCAATTTCCAAAATCTGCTCAAAACCTGCCGTCTAGAAAGCCAGGACACTGCACAATGACGGTAAATATCACCATATTCCAAATCTAACAAATAACTTTGTTATCTGAATCATCATCTATTTAATATTCTTTATTTCTTATCGTCACATTTCACAGCCGGTAACATAATATGTTGCACATTTAAGGTTTTAGCACACAGTGTCTTTCGGTGTATAATACAATAGAATTTTAGTAAAGGAAGATTTAGAAAAATTCAAGTAAAGTTGCAGGGCTATTGACTTTTTTTACAATTTATGGCATCCCGTCAGTATACACACTGATGAGTTTGCTATAATCTAATTTTATATTTTCTAGCCATGGTTTTACTTCCTCAAGCATGCCTGATTGTCTTATTTAACCTTGCAATGACTCCAGATTGACAAGTTATTCAAAGAGATATCACAATTATCATAAATTCCTCTTATAAATATATTTAACTGTGCAACATGAGACATATCCGTTGATTCATCCAACGCTGGAAAAAAGAAAAAGTAAGTACAAGAGTGGACAAGGTCTTCCGTTATCTGGGATACATCTTGAGAGAGTTTCTCAATACGTCTCATAACTTTATTTCTTGATATAACAATTTCATCTGCTTTTCTTCAAATACCTTTATTATCCAGATGACACTTAAATATTTGTAGACAAGGCTTAGCAATTTCTTTTACGTCAGAAAAAGGTTTCTGTTTTTCACCAATGCTAAAGTAATTTCATATAACGCTTTTGTCATTGCTAAGTCGTCACAACTTACTTTAAAGAATATATATTTTGTTTTTTTTCTCCTTTTTTTCTGAGTCACAAATTCCTTTCGCATCTCAAACTCAAGAATATTCTTCTGTGTAAATCTGATGCTGTGTTATACACCTGTCCCTCGATTTACACGGTTAATTGGTTCCTGAGAAAACCGTGTAAAGCGAAAATTAAAATTTTTGTATGAAAAACCGTGTAAATCGAAAACAGCTATAACCATGCGTTTTAAACCATTTATTCAATATATATTATAAATTCAAAGTGTTTTCAATCATTTATTCAATATAAAATAAAATAAAAAACAAAATTCAAACAAAATTGAGATAGTTATTATAAATTCAAAGTGTTTTCATCTACACTGCTATCACTATCACTTTCAACGACAGGTCTTCTTCTTTTACGGGTTTGTATAATTTCACTTTCATCGCTCGATAATATTATTTCATTAGACGCTGTTTCGGTAGTTGATCTATTAGGATTGATTTCATTTCGGCCAGACATAGAAATAAAATTTGTAATTAGTGACTGTGATTTGTTTTTAGTAAGAACGTTGTAGAGTTCCTCATATTCATTTAAACATTCATTCATATTTCGTTGAAATCGGAGAGCCCGGTCAAGATGCGGATCATTTTGTTGAAAATAGTTGACCAATTTTCTTCCTTGCTCAAGTCCCTCACGAACAACTTTTGCTGTGAATGGATTATGGGCATATCCATCAGCAACTGTTTCATTATCACTTTCATTTTCACTTGTGATATTCACCATGTCAATTAAATCATCTTCACATATTTCTTTATCTGCCATTATTTCGATAATATCCGCCTCACTTAAATCTTCGAAACCTTCTCCACCCAATGAATGAGCCAACTCAATTATCTGAGAATATTCTTGCTCTAATAGTATAGGAGGATTTGCTCTTTCAGCTACATCAGGCCATACTGCTTTCCAACACGCATTAAGTGTTGATTTTTTAATTTCAGCATATGCTATACCCACATGTTTAACACAATCTAAGATCGTGAATTTTTTCCAGGCATCAATAACTGAAAGAGATCTATCATTCTCCAACTGATCCAAAATATACCGAAAGGCACGTTTTATATACAAAGCCTTGAAAGTTGAAATTATCCCATGGTCTAGTGGTTGTAATATGGAAGTTGTATTTTTGGGTAGAGACACAATTTCAACATTTTCATGCTGCAGATATTGAGGGTGACCTGGAGCATTATCAAGTAGGAGAAGGACCTTAAAAGACAAACCTTTTTGGATTAAATATTTTTTAACGTCTGGCACAAATCTGTTATTAAACCAATCAATGAACAACGTGGCAGTAACCCAAGCTTTCTTATTCGCATTCCAATAAACGGAAAGATTATTTATGTTTATTCCTTTAAACGAACGTGGTTGTTTTGATTTGTTAATTACCAATGGTTTCATAATATAATCACCAGACGCGTTGCTACAAAAAAGAATCGTTATACGATCTTTTGCTGTTTTATGGCCAGGTATAGATTTACTATGTTTAGCTAAAAAGGTTTTTTCAGGCATTTTTTTTCCAAAATAATCCAGACTCATCCGCATTAAAAACTTGGTCAGGGGTGTAAGATTTAGCAGCAATAATTTCAGCAAATTTTTGTGGATATTGTCGTGCCGCATCTGAATCAGCAGATGCTTGCTCACCTTTTAATTTCAGATTACGTAAAGAATGCCTTTTTTTAAATTTTTCGAACCATCCATGACTTGCATTAAAAGGCACTTTATTCACAGAAGTAGACGGTAATTGACAGTCAATTTTTTCATATATCTTTATAGCCTTATTTGTTATGATATTGGTATCAATTGGAATTCGTTTTTGATTCATGTCTTCTAGCCATATCATTAATGCCTTTTCCATACGTTCCATTGCAACATTTCTTACAAATGATGTTGTACTCAAACTTGTTTGCAATCCAGATGCTACACTTCTTCTAATAGAGTCTTCATTTTTTCTTATTGTTCTTATGATTGCTTCGTTCATGGAATAAATTTTAGCAACATCGATCACTCTTTCCTTATTACGTAGACGATCCAAAATATTAATTTTCGTTTCTAAAGAAATAACTTTTCTCTTTATTTCCGTTTTATTAATTTTTGTGGTTGCCATGGCAATCCTGAAAATTTTAAAATAAATAATACGGTTACAAATAAATAATACGGTTACAAATACAACAATGATAGATAAAAATATAACAAAACAAAATAGATAAAAATATATGTACTATTGTGAATTACGACGCACTGAAAGGTAATCTTGACGCATATACATGCACATGTGGTGTTACCAAATCAATGAATTAAAATTATGCGGAATTTGACAGTTTGACAATTTTTTTTTATTTGAATTTAAAAAACCGTGTAAATCGAAAACGTGTATATCGAGCACCGTGTAAATCGAGGGACGGGTGTATAGTGTCTGCTGAGGTCATCTGTTGAATCTTCCATTATGCGAAAAAGAATTTTCACAAACATTGCAAACTGGTTTTCCTGATGAATTTGCTCCTTTAATAATGAATAACTCCTTTTCCCACTGTTCATTAAATTCCTGCCTACTATCACTTTCTGCTCTTTTTTTGCCATTTTATTTTGCATTGTTATAGATAAAAATTAATTTTAAGAAATAAAGAGACGTACAAAACTCTAAAAAATGTAGAAAAGAACAAATAGATCACAGTTACGGACATCGTATCACCCAAAATAAAAGACACATGCACAAACTCACAAAATACTCTCTCAGAATCTTTGCTTCAAAACTTTGCACCACAATGTTTCACTCAGAACTAAAGCGCCATGTATGGCTCATGTGTTACAGTTTGGCCACCCTTGACCTGGACATTTCAGAATCACATAGCAATGCTAGGTCGGAAATGCGTTCCAAACACAATCAAGGCGTTGAAAGTGCTTGGGAGTTCTAAGCGTTTGCTTAGAGAAGTTTAATTTCTCACTTGAACTCAGCAGAGGTAATTGGATGACTGCTAACATTTTTTGATGAGACGCGCTCCCAGCTGTAGCCTCTTTGTAATCGTGCACCAGTGATTATCTGTGAGGGTTTCTTTCTAAAGAAACTCTCACAGATAATACTTTACTTACACGATAATAGTCTGCTTTGCGACTCACACTCTAGAGATTCGTAAATGAGAAGTGTGGACTTAGGATATTGAGGAGAGTGTGTAGGTTTGGCACAGGTAACCCCCCTCCCCAAGTTCGAATATACGAGCTATAGCATACCATGTTGGTTTTTATCGCTGCAACGTTTAGAGCATACAGCGTGAAAATAACATAATACATCCATATCATGCACAGAGTTACTTGGAAGAAGGCGGTTATGTACCTTGGAGGGTTTTTGAACAGTGATAAGCAAGGGACAGATCCCCTTTTCCCAACCTCTGCGCGTACTATATGAGGCTTGATCAAAGCTCATGGAGTAGAATTCGAAAAACTCCTTTCATCTAGCAAGTAGTTGACCTTTGTTTCTGTCACTTTCGATTATGTTCGTTGATTGTAAAACACATATCCACTTATGCGGTTCCTTTTCATTTCTTATGTTTTCTGTGTACATGTTGTATGTTCTACATGCACGTGTCACTCCGATTCGACATTGCTTACTGATTTTAAATTCTCTAGATGAACCCTACCTTTTGGGGATCGAATTAGGACTGTATTACAAAAGCGAATGATTAAATTAAACCAAACGATTTTTTAGTAAATATGAAAATAAAGTTCCAGGAGATATCTTAAAATCCTAGGTTTTATTCTTATTCTTAGACTGTACAAAGTAATTTTTATATTTCAAAGTGGAATGAGAATTCGGCATCCTGATGGAGCTCATCTGCTGCGAACGATTTGAAATCAAATTTCCAGAGAAAACACTATTTTAATTAATGATTCGATCTCATAGCAAGGATAAATTAAAAATAGTTTAATTACAAACTAAGAGTTTCAACAGCTAGGAAAGGCATCAAAGATACATAAAGGCAAGAAAGTAATTTGCAAGCACGAGTACTATCCCTCCCAGAAGTTTGTTAACCTAATTCAGAGACACCCTATATACACTCTATAACAATAACAACAACAAAAGAAAAACGATGCACCAAGATGGAGTTGTCCGACGGAGACAAAAATTGGCTGATAAGTAAGTTATGTACAGAATAGAAAATGACTAAAATTTCAGAAAAATTGAATGATTTATTTCAGAGTTACATGGTTACAAAGTAACAAGCTCAATAAGGTATTGACCCATCTCTAGCCTGGATGCAAGCTGCCACACAAAGTGGCAGAAAGTGATAAAGTTCCCTGATGGTCTCCTGCGATATTTCTTGCCAAATTTGCTCTAATTGTCGAGCTAAGTCATCAACATGCCCTGGTAGATGCAGTCGCCTTCCCATCATATCCCAGACATTCTCGATTGGAGAGAGATCTGGCTGGCCAAGGAAGTATTTGACAAGCTGTAAGACAGTTCATAGTAATACGTGCGGTATGTGGTCTGGCATTATCTTGCTGAAAAATATGGCCAGGGCACTGCAAAAGGAACAATAGCAAAACAGGTCTCAGAATGTGGTCGATGTACCGCTGTGCTGTAAGTGTGCCACTAATGATGACCAAAGGGAAATGGCACCCCAGACCATAACTCCTGGTTGAAGGCATGTATGGCTTGCAATAGTGAAAGCAGGATTGGCATACTGCCCTGGGCGTCTCAAGACACATCTTCGACGATCGTCAGGATACAGTTGGATGTGGGATTTGTCGCTAAACACTAAATGTCCCCAGTCAGCATCATTCCAACCTGATAGAGCCAAGTACCACTGTAATCTGGCTCGGAATGTGCAGGCATGAGTGGCATGTGGCGTATCGGTCGGTACGAGCTTAGATTTCGCTCTATCAGCCGTCCGTGAATAGTCATAGTGGACATTCGTGCGCGGATCACAAATCTGATGATTGATAACGAGGAATCAGGCAGTGTAACAGCTGATCTGACATTCACTCTGTCCTCCCGATCTGCTGTGGCCCTAGGTCGACCACTACCATCATGACGCTGGAATCTGCCATTGTCCACCAATTCTCTCCAGCATTTTCTAATCGCTGCATCGCTTCGACGCATATGACGATTGATTCACCAATTTGCCCAACCTGCCCCTTTCAATCCAATGATAAGACCTCTTTCAAACTCTGATAGTTTCTCGTGATGAACTCGAATCCAGCGGTGAGGCATTTTTTCAGTCGTTGAAAGGTATCCTAAATCGCAATGCAGCAAAAAATATTTCTAATATTTTCTTTTGGAGTATACTTGTAATTTTACATAGACATTATTAACTACTTTGCGTCTTCGTCCACCAAAATTTTTGTTTGTATTATCAGCTGTTAGTGCAACAGCTTGAGGTTTCAAATTATTTTTATTTATTACTCTATATTGTTGGTTTGAAAAAAATTCAGCAGTTTCTCTCTCGATGGATTCTAAAATTAATTTTTTTTTACTTTAATGCCCTGAGTAACATTATAATATGTTACTAATATTGGATATAATTTGGTTTCATTATGATTTGATGCATCAGATAAAACTGTTACAAATGCTGCATTTTTCAAGTCTTCTGCCAGTATTTTATCACAGTAATTTTTAAATTCTAATTTGATAATAGCCTAACATTTTGTCCTGGCACATAAAAATTCAGCATTGTAAAATTTTTTCAACAATTTAGTTGTACAATCCATTCTTGGAAAATATTGATTGTGAATTATGGTATGAGATACAAATGTTCCCTCCATTACAGCAAACTGTTTTACATCTTCAGAATAATTATACGTTTTCAGAATAATTATACTTCAGAATAATTATACGCAATATCTTTGAATCGGAGATGAACCTATCAGTTTTAAAATATCGAAAAGGAAATACTCTTTTCGAGGAAGGACAGAACCTGCAAAAGGAGAACTGTCCTCCCAGAAGGAGGACGACTGATAACCTTACTTAAAAGGATATCACACCATTTTTTAATTAAAAAAAATTGTTTTGAAATCCCTTATTGTATTTTGATGCTACATCCTTTAATTTTAAACAATTGTTTATCTAAGCTCTAAAAGGCTGTAGCACTCAGTATTCGAGTAAAGTGAAGAAGAGAGCGAAAATATTCCTCTAAATACCCGTACAGAGTATTCAATTTTCGCAGTTTTGTATTGAATGTCACTAGATGAACTTTTTTAATGTTTAAAAAAATATTCTGTATTGCTTCTCACCAATAATGCCACTCGATAATTTTTTTAAATCAAAATTAATAGTTCCCACTGTATATGTATAAGAAATTTATTGTATCACAGCACAAATCTGAAATCAAATGAATCAGTTAAATTTGTGTAAGAAAAGTTTATAAAAATAATAAAATATTGTTCTACGCAATGCTTTGCAATGAAAAGGTTTTACCACCAAAGAGAATCTGTTCTTTTCAAAGTAATACATAAAGATTCCTGGAACGGTCACAAGCGATTCATGTATGAAGCAAAAGTTTTACTATTTACTAGAATGAACACGGATTTGTGATTTTACATAAACACATATCACATTAAAACTGTGTTAGGTTGCATTACTCAAATATAGGGAAAATTCGCTCTTAAATTATTGTTTTCAGAAAAGTCACTTTTTTTCAAAATTGACCAGAAAGTTTTAATTTCTTAATCTTGCATTAATAAATAATTCAGAAAGGTTGGGAATATATTTGGAAATAGTAATCTACTCATCTTTATTTCGAAATTTTTTTACGTTCTTATTCTGATATGTTAAATATTTATCAAATTATAATTACTACGAAAAACACTCTTCATCTATAAACGCAAAAACAATTTTTTTTCGTAATACCCAAATAACAACACTAAAAAAAAGGGGGGAGAAGTTTTTATTTTTATTTTTTTTTTCGAGCTCAATTAAAAGTTAAAAAAATCTAGTATATCATTCACTGTTCAATGAGTACCAAATTTACTCGAAAGTTCAAAATTTAGCTAAAAAAAATTCAAAGCGTAAACTGTTACACTTTTATAACAGTTTATTTGTACCAATAACTTTAAAAATTGCTGAATTAACTATATGCAAGTATTTAATTTTTCAAGCTATTTACAATATTTTTTTGTATTCTCTTATAAAATGTAAGAAAATATTTCTAAGTATTTTTTATAATAACAATTAATATATCAATATTAAAACTTCAAAATTGAAAAATTAAAATAGAAACTAACAATATATATAATCTTAGGAAAATGAACTTTTATAAATTGATTTGAATATTTAAATGCAAGAAAAGTACATTGATGTATATTAAATCATTCGAAGAAAAAAGAAAATTTTTGAGTGTACTTTCGCTGCATATTTTACTTCTAAAGTTCTGAGCTTATTGCATTTCCCGACTTTTTCATAATAGGGAATTTTCTCGAAACTATAGTACGCTACTTCTTTTTTAAAAATATTTTGAAGAAACTACCTAAATACAAAAATTCAATTAAATTCACGATTAAATTTAAGTGCATAACTATGAAAGTCATTTAAAATGTAATAAATGTAACTTAAAGCAAGAAACGTATCCGAAGCATGGTCATACTTGGAAAACTGGAGTGTAAAAAATAAAAAAAAAAAAAAAAAAAAAAAAAAATCGTTGGTATATACATAAATATACGTCTTTCTTCCCCCCCTCCCATTACAAACAATTAGTAAGTTTCGCATTTTGTGTCAGATAGTATGTTCAGAAGTTTCATTGCGTAAAACCATTCCAGAGGTATTTTTTTTTTTTTTTTTGTACGTTTGAAACTTTGCTTGCACAATTAAATGACAAAGGGCATTTATTCCATTTCAACCGAAAAAGATTGCTGTAAAATTGGGTTCAGGCCCTTTAGGAAACAAAAGATATTTTCACCCAGACCGATGGTAAGAGCCCTAAAAACTTAAAGGCACACACAAAGCCTTTTGCAAATGAGCAGCATAGTTTCGTCCGTAACTATGCTGCTCATTCTCGATTTCCAAATGTGGCTAATTGACATCATAAACATTAGAAAGGTGGATCTCCCCTTTCTTACACGTTCGTCAGTGTCTATCTTATACAGATATTTCTATGTTGCTAGATGTATAAAGAAATGAAATTTCGTTTTAAGATCGGGTTCTTTTTCTTTTCTGAACTACGCATTGTAAAAATTGCTGCATTATTACATTTCTAACTGAATTTACATATTTATATTTTCATTTCTTTCGATTACACAAAATTCCGACTATTAATCTTAAAATTTAAACATTATTTTGCTAGCTACAATTGTTAATTATCCGTAAAAGGAACAAAATGATATAAATACGAATGCTTTGTTCAAAATATTATGTAAATATTTATAACGAAATGCGTGTGAGAGAGAGATTTGCTTACATATGATTCTTCTTGACTCACAAATATGTGGTACCCATAATTTTGTCTTCGATCCATTTATCACTTGCGAGTACTAGTATTCTTAAAGAATTTAAGAAATGTATATAATTTCAATTTTAATCACTTTTTTTTTCCACAATATTTTTGCTTGATTGATAATTTCAATTACAACAAAACACCTTCACCTGATAATTTTTAAGGAAAAATTTCTTACAGAAACAATAAAAAAAAAGATATTTACTAACAGAAAAATATGCTCATAACTTTTTAAAAGAAAGGTAACTAAAAAAATGTAAATCACTTATTTTTTTGAAATACTTCGAAGTTGTAATTACTTGTGAAGGAAACAATTATATTTGAGTAAGAGTTTTTCAATTGACATTATTACATTTCAGTAAATATAGTTAGTACATTATTACATTTTAGTAAATATACATTAGGAGCGATTCACTTACGATTTGTTTCTCCCTGACACATGATATGGACGTAATTTTATCATTGATAAATTTATTTTTTAGAATTTAAAAACAATTCGTGTCTTATCGATGAAAACAGGTGAGAGTAGTTAAAAATATTTGAAAAAATACGATGGAACCTAACAGTGTACTTAAATTGAATCAAGTTCTTGTGAAACCTGCAAAAATTATTACTAAGTAGAAAATATAAATATTTTACCAGACATCTTTAGTAATAGTGTCCAATGTAGATGAAATTTTCTGCAATAACATTAATACATTATTGAGATGAATAAAGATGAAGGATTTGAATAAATAAATAAAATTTTCATTGAATTTCTTAACAAAAGAATATTAAATATTATCGACTAATATTAGAAAAGAATTATCCAATTGGAGGGGGAAATGTAAAATCCTTTTACATGCCTCTATCATCAATTAAGAGAAGGGAACAACATTTTAGAAATAAAATCTACGTGGAGTTTTTTTTCTCTCACAATTCGGTACAATCACGCTTTGCACTCAATGAAAACAAATGCATGAATCTTGTTGGGATTTCTCTTATAAAGGAACAAAGTTATGTAAATATATTTCGGCAATGAATAAAAATAGTAATGATTAAAAAATAAGAAATGAGAAAAAAATTATTACTCAACAGGCTTCTCTAACGTATTTATTAAAATTTAAACTTCCCTCTTAAAAAAAATTTAGTGGAAAGTCATTTTCCTTTATCAGAGAATTATCTTTTTATAAAATTTAATAGTGGCCAAACGTGACACAATATATGTATTTTGCCTTATATTGTTATAATTCTATCTAAATTATTTTTATTCCGGATTATTTATTCAAATAAAGAAAATAAATTTTTTTATTCGGAATTGAATTCTGAAAATAAAAATCTCTTAAAATTACGAATATTGTAATGCAATAATAATTTATTATTGTCGCTCTCTGAAGAAACACAAATTATAAGGTTTTCGTAATTTTGAAACATAGTCACGCGACGAGGATGATACTCTCTTATTTTCTCACACTACTTAAGTGTAAGGACTTTGAACCTCGACCAATTTAACACGCATTAACCCACTACATGGTGGATGTTTAGTGCATTGAAGATTCGAACACTTGACTAGACTAGAATATTGCTAGTCATGAGCTTACGACACAACTATTTAGCTATCGTGGATACTGACACTATTACAATGCAATTCGATAGCATTATCATTCCTGCAATATGTTTTATTCGAGTAAGGATGTTCACATAAATAAGCATTGGAAATTTTTTGTTTAAGTACATCAAGTTTGTTTTCCATAAACTGCGTTGAATTTGAAAAACTCAATAGATTTCATTCTGTTTCCTACAAAACTGCCTGAGAATTAATTTCCTGCTGTGAGTTATAGGTAAATTCTAGTAGTACCGGATTATAATCAGAGGAGAGTTCCGAGAGGAATGTATTTGGAATGAATAATTGAATTCCCTGATTAATACAAAATCTATAGTGGTAGCCGAGTTATGGCCAAAACGAGTGGGAGTGGAGGGAAATGCTATTTGTGTTTCAATTTTATTTGTAAATATTTAAGTTTATTTCCTCTGGTTGTATTGTGAAAACAGTTCCAGACAGTATGATGGGCATTAAAGTTACAAAAATAATGTAATTACTGCTGGTTTGAATGAGGTTTTCAGTATTAAGTATGAAAAGGTGTGGATCTGTAGATGGGGGAACATAAATTGATACAATGGAGAATGGATTTTCGTTTGGAGGAGTGAGTATAATTGTTGTAACCTCTATCCATTGGAATGGTGGGATAGGCAGGCTGTGATGTTTTAGTGAGCTCTTAACAAATATCATTGTCTCCTGAAGTAGTATTAGGGGTATTCCGGTCATTTCTATAAGAGGTGTAATTAGAGATAAATATTTTGTTGTGCGGTCTCAGATGTGTTTCCTGTAAAAGAAAAATATAGGGGATTGCTTATTTACAAACTCCCGTAGCTCAACAATACATGGAAAGAACTCCGTTTGCTTTCCAAGAGCATAGAGGCCAAGGGGGTTTATTTTAGATTTAGTATTGAAGGTCGATAATATTTTCTTGATCCATTAAGGCCTTACATAAGGCGAAAGTCTTATTGGCACTACCTTGGCCACTTTGATTTTTGGTAGATGGGTAACTAGTCTGGATAACTGATTAAAAACTTCTGCTAAGTTTTGCAATATAATTCGATGGCTTGAAAAAAGTCAATGACTTGTAGATTTTGTTGAATCTTTCTTGTGTGTTTTGGTGTTAAATAGGATTTTCCTAGCTTCTCTCTTTGCAGTAACTTCTGAAGCATCAATATCGCTGTCGTCGTCTCGGGGCTCCATCTGTCACGTATTAGAAGCAGCTTTTGCATAAGAGACATTTTATCTTACTCTGTTAGTGCTATTGTTTCTATTTGTTTTAGAAAAGCCTTTGGGTGGTTTTGGAAAAGCTTCGCACCCCCCTTAGGATGTGGTATGTCCTTTGGCACATCAGTTAATACAAGTCGGTAGCTTGACTTTCCCTTGAAAAATGTGTTTGGTCTTTGGTTATATGTGGCTCGCCACATTTTAAACCTTTTGGTGCTATATGACAGTTTGATGAACATTGGTTGAAGTACTTACAATTATACCATTGCGTAACTTTGTTATTTTTAATTCCTTCAATTCGGATGGACATATAGCAAAGAGTTTCAATGAGAAAAAATTGTCAGTTACATTCTCTGCGAGGGAGCGTAACCATAAATATGGGAATTGGTAGTTTTGTACGTCGGTTGATCTGTTGATTGCTTTTGGTAAAGGTGAAACATATTACTCGTATGGTCGGTCTGCAAGAATTTGAATGAATTTTCTACATTCATCAACATTGTTAGTGTATAATTTGATATACTCACCTGAGAGACGAGCACTCAGATTAGGAATTTCATGAGTCAAGTCCATTAGTTGCCTCCTGCAATTTGCCATTATTTTAAGCATGACAAGTGGAGGCAGGTATTTGTTTGAAGTTTGATTATTGTTAGGTCCTGGGTTGAGAGCATGTTTTCTCTTTTGGTTATGAGTAGCAATGGGTGCTTCAGAAGCCTCGTTAAGATTTAAATTTAGAAACCTATTGGTGACCGGGTGGGTAGTTGAGTTTGGACCTTGATTTTTCCTTGGATGTCCTACAGTCGGAGGCAATTGGATTCTGGGCCAGTCGTGTGGAGTGGTGAGGACGGTCTGGATCGTTGTTCAAATTCCACTTCTGTGGGGTATTCCATTATTCAGTCCTAATCATTTCGATCAAGAATCGTAAGAGAGGTAATGAAGAGTTGGAAAACCCCTCGCAAAAAAAAGCACTGAGAAGTGCTGCTTGAGTATTGAGAGATTGGAAGCGATAAACAGGAAGAAGCGCTTGATGGTAAAAGCACGTTCTTTCTCCTGTAACTCCAAGCCAATCTCAAAGAGAAATACAACTTGTCTAGTTCCGCTTTTTTCAATGCCGAATATTGTTTGAAATGATACAATGAAGTGACATTGAAATGAATGTTGCTGTTTTCAATTTTAAACTACATTCTATATGTTTCATGAATTCATTTTATCCTGTTTACATGCATATTAAGTAAAATAGAGAAAAAGGAAATTAGAGAATAACTAATCGCTTATCACATTCTTAGTTGATTATAATAAAATGTAATATGATTTCATATCCCAGTTATTATATAAATAATTTTATAATTATATCTATATAAGTAACGATTATTGTTTTTTTCAGATGTATATTTTTAATCTGAGAAAATAATAAAAACTGATAAATAATAAATTTTTAAATTCTTGTTTTTTGAGTTACCATTATTAGCGATATTTTGAAAATTTTACCATGGGGTGATAAGATCTAGTCACGGAACCCTGCTAAAGAACAAATATAAAATAATGAAGAGAACAATATAATACTTTTAGAAATCAATTCACGCAGTCGAATTCACACGAAAAGACGTAACTGTGGAAATAGTACACATAGAAGCGGAGCAAATTTCTGAAAGTTTTAAAATAATTTCAAGACTACTACTTTCCTAATAAGGATGTGTGAAAGATGAGTCTATCCATTGGCTCTGAGGAGGGGTCAAAAAAAAATGAAATTAAACAAATGAATTAAAAAATAAAAAAGATATAACTTTATCATCATGATAATGTTAGTAAAAAAAATTATAAAATATGTTACTAAAAATCTTATTATCATTGTAAATATTTCATCTATTATCCTCCCCTTTTTCCCCTCTCTTTGTCCTTTATTCAAAATTTTAATTTCATACGTGCATTAACCACATATTTAATAAGTAAGTTTAAATTTTTTAATTAATTCTTAGCAATTCGGTGATCATATTGAGTAAAGAGTCCATTGGACCGGCACTCGTCGTTATTTGATTGTTGCTGTCTTAGTGTAGAACGATGTAAATGGAAATTTTTCACATTTTTTTTGTAAAACATTTTCTGTATCGAAATATTGTTTGATTACCTTTAATTGCATCGATAATAAATAAAACAAGTAGAATGTGTGAAAATCTTGCAAAACAATATGAAAAGTCCGGTTAAAAATGAAATTGAAGGGAAATGCATTTTTTTTTTTTTTTTTAAAAAAAAAAACATTTAAATAAAAAAAAAAAATTTTATTTTATTAAAATTTTTAAAAAAAAAATTAAAAGTCCGGTTAAAAATTAAATTGAAGGGAAATGCATTTTTTTTTTTTTTTTGAAAGCATATACCTGTTAAGTTACAAAACCAAAGTTGAGGTTAGTAGCATTTTCAACAACTAATGATTTCCAATGATGGTGGTTTGGATTTCAATATTACTAATTAGAACACTGCATTGAAAGTTCACGAGTGTGAGATACACATTACAAAAAAAAAAAAAAAAAAAAAAGTTATCTTGAAAGAATTGGCTTGATTGATTGAAGAAATTACGATACAAATAAGCTGGTTAATGATAACTTCAATTATTTAAAATGCATTCTAACACTTTAATTAAGCTAACAACAACAAATAACGTCCGTATTCCAGTTTTAAAATAAGACACATAAATGTTTTATTTCCATTAAAAAAAAACCAATATTATTTTTCTAATAATTTATGCTAATCTCGCCGCCTTTTGTAAAAATAGATATTGCAACATCGGCAGAGTAGGCCAAGATTTCACTGGTCATGACTTTATCAACAATTCGTAAGCTTAAATGAGATACGAACTAGTGCTTCAAATAATATTCGTGGATTGTGAATGTTCATTTTAAAAAAATTGAATTAATAAATTTTTTTTGAAATTTTCGGTAATGTGATTTGTGTCTGAAAGTATGGCAATACTGTCAAATTATATATATATATATATATATATATATATATATATATATATATATATATATATATATATATACACACACACGTATATACATCTTCTGTCTATGCAATTTAATTTTTCCCCAAATTTATAAACGCGGCATTCTTATTTCGAGAATTAGTTTTAAATAAATAAAACCACAATTTTCATAGCTCATTTGCTGTTCTTTAAAATTTTGTTCAAAGAATAAGGATTTATTAGTTATGAAAGAGTAAAGTATTGAAACTTCATGTGCCCAAATGTATTAGTAAATGCATTGTTCAATAGCACGAGCCACTTTTTTTTAATTGTATTTTAAGATAAAAAAAATTGCTGAGATTAAGGGATAAGCTTTATGGAATTTATTTTATAAAAATAAATAATAAATAAATTTTTAATAAAAAATCACGCGTCTAAAAAATATTATTATATAACAGATAAAGGCATATTTTTTAATATTATTAATCTTTTAATGCATAGTGCTTTAGATAAAGTTTCAACTTGATGTATGTATAAAAATTAATTCATTTTTAAAATATCCGTAAATATCAAAAATTGTATATGCATAATAAACACATGTAATTTTAAGTCTTTATTTATGATTTAAATCATGTTTTTATTTAGCTTAAGTGAAAAATGTTTCATCTATGAAAGAAAAAGCTCAAAGTTATGAAGATTTTATGTAAAAAGGGAAAAAAAAAAGAATTTTGCACTGTATTTTTATATTTCAATTCTTCCTTAAACATAAGTTTAGATATGTATAAAAAGCGCTGAAGAGCTGAACTAGGCAACCTAAAAAATCAAGGTATACCTGGACCAATGAGAAACAAGCTGTTTTCCTTTGAGTGTACCTAGCGGAAAAAGCCTGACCGAAGAGGAACCACAACCATTTCACCCCTCTTTAACGATGCACCGCAGGAACGGGAGCTCAATAACCATTTGATTGTTAGGGCAGTGTTAAAGAGAGGGCGAAATGGGTGTGCATTTTCGGTACACTGACAGGAAAACAGCTTGCTTCTTATTGGTGCAAGTAAAATAGTAAGTTCCAGGTTGGCTGGTTCGGCTCTGTAGCACATTTTGTACTTATATGACTCCCAATGAAGAGTTGGGGGGGGGGGCGCTCTAAATTCTCTTTTTCTTTCTTTAACTTAATAAAAAATCATATATATTAAAAGATTAAATCATTTAAAAAAATAACTTAATTAACATAGTTTCCGTTATATGATTAAATTTTTTTCATGCGTATGATTTATATATTAAAATTTAGTCAAATTTTATTCGAATACTATATTTTCTTTTAGTTTTAGAATTAATTATATACTGCTTTAGTTTTCATAACATAAATTTTTTAAAGCTTATTCTTAAATTTAAGAAAATTTCTAACTTTCTTAAAATGAAATAAAATATTGTGATTCATGTTACATTTACTAATTCATGTTGCTCTTTCTGATTTACATTATCATTTACTAATACATTTAGACACATTAAATATGTTAATGCTTTTCCTTTTGATAATTAATAAATACCCATTCTTTGACTATATTAAAAGAACAGTTGAGCTATAAAAATTATGATTTTGTTTATTTCAAATTAATTCCTGAAATAAGAATGACACGTTAATAAACTTGGGGAAAATAAAATTACAAAAATAGAAGTCGTTTTTTTTTTACCCCCACTCATTTTTCTTAAATATTTAAGTAGTCAGATAGTCTTGCCTTACATTCAACCATAAATCACATTTCCAAACATTTTAAAAAAATAGACTAAATCAATTTTTCCATGGAAATGGATGAATGATTTGGATGTATGAATTTTTCTATGCCTCTCAAAACCCATGAACATTATTATAAGCACGGGTGCTGATAAAGCCATGACCGGTGAAATCTTCTGCTTAGCCAATGATGCAAAATTTGTTTTTCAAATGAGGCGAGATTAGAATAAATTATACGAAAAACAATTTTTTGGATTTTTTTTTTAATGGAAATAAAATATTTATTTGTCAAATTTTGAAACTAGAATGCAGATGTTACCACAACAATTTCTTGTTTAATTTAGTTGTTAGATTGCATTTCTAATCATTGAAATTATCATTAGCAAATTAATTCGTATCGTAATTTCTTTAATTGATTAATTTTTTTAAGTCAATTCATTCAAGGTAAGAAATTTCTTTTGTAATATGCTTATCATACTTGTGAACTTTCTATGCAGTGTTTTAATCAGTAATATATAAATCCGAGCCACCCTCACCGGATATAATTTGTTATTGTGAATGATGTGAATCTTAACTTTGGTTTTATAACATGACAGATATGGTAAAAAAATAATCATTAACGGATTTCGCTTACAATAATAATTTTTTACTTATTAGTCTTTGACTATCCAAAATTTATTTTCTGTTTTACTAAGTACCATAATGCTGCTGCTTGTATTATTTATACAAAAATATTACAAAAATTTATCTGCCTTCAAATAAAAACGGCGTTTCCATTTAATTGCAATTTTATCCCAATTTTCTAGATCTATTTTGCAAGATTTTCACTCATACTAATTAGTTTTCTTATTATGGATGCAATAAAAGGTAATCAAAAAAGTACCCGTACAATTCGTTACAGAAAATATGTTGCAAAAAAAAAAAAGTATTTCTATTTACACCGTTCTATACCAAAAAAGCAGTAATCCTGAAATTATTTTAAATTTATGTTTTCTGATGAGCAACTAAAAATACTATTTTTAGCTTATTATTTTCTACTCTGTATACTCGTATATTCTTGTATGCCTTTCCTTTTTATAGCCTGAAAATCCATCGGAATGTTTGTTTTATCAAATTGCAGCAATATACTAGTTTCAAATAATTTATTCTATTTCCTCTTTATTGTCTGCTTCAAATTCATGCTGATTTGATTGCAGGAATTGGTTTCTAAACATATTATATTGCTCTTTAAATTATTTATTACACTGTTCTTTAACAGGGTAAGGTGACTAGAGCTTAGCGCTCATTGAAATGTTTCAAAAGTATTTCTAATAATTGCGACTCGAAAATGCAAGAAATTAAAATTTTGTAGATTATGAGTTGTTTTTCCAAATTAAAAACATATATATGAGAAACAAAATGATAATCATTAATTATATAGATATAACTATACAAATTACTTATATAATAAATGTGATATGAAACAATATTACATTTGGTTATAATCATATAAAAACGATAAGCAATTAGTTATTCCTTAATTTTCAAATCCTTTTTAGCTATTTCACTTACATTAGAATCTGATAATATAAAAAAAAGTTCCATACAAAGTTTTGCAAAAAACAGATTTAGCCACCAAAGGTGCGCTTCTTTTATTATTATTATTAAATTACTCAATTAAATATAAGAATTAAAGTAAACGATGAAATATCGAGAAATGAACAATAGTAAACTTTTCCGAAATTAAAATTAAAGGAAACTATAAATTATTAAATTGAATATATTTAAGCTAATCTTAATTAAAATTATAGAAAACGATAAATTATTAAATTGGATATTATATCAGCCACATGCCATTAAAATTGAAGCAATCGATTAATTATTCTCATGAACAGCATCTGAGGTTTTGCATAGCATTTGCGACTTTCGAAGAAGCTTAGAAAATGCCTTTGAGATGTCGGTGAGCTCATACCATCAGTTAACGACTGGGGAACGTGACTGTATTATCAAACTCCATGAACTGGGTTTGTCGCTGCGCTCAATAGTAACTCATGTTAGGCACAACTTGAATTGCATTCAATGTTGTGTCACACGATGGATTCAGGAAGGTCTATGTGCACGCCGAAGAAGTAGTGCGCTCAGGTGCACGCCAGAGCGCACAGATCGGCGTAATCGCCTGTTGACTATTCGATTCCTTTTCTCCATGGCATATCCGAAGTCGGTTGCCTCCAGGACTAGGTGGATCTGTGTCCACCCAAAACAAACGCAACAAATTGCATGAAGTACAGTTACGTGCATGGATACCAGCAACAGGGGTACCGTTGACCGCTCAACACAGGGCTAGACGCTTGGCATGGTAAAATTAAGCATCATATACTTTAATTTTTAACTTTCAAACTTTCGGGAATACTACCATAAATATTCGTCTGCAAAATAATTCCTCATCACTGCTTCCAGAATTTATAGACTTCAATATGGTATCATCAACACTGTTGACCTAGATGCCATCCTCGTCCAAAATTATGAAGTTATTCTTTTTGGTGACTTTAATGCCAAATACCGCTGCTGGAACCCTGGAAGGGCAAATAGAAATGGTACTGTCATTTGCAACTGGGTGGCTGCCTCAGCACTTGATATTATAGCTCTTGATCAACCTACGCATTTCCCTCACAGAGATCCATACAACTCCAAGCTTGATTTCGCAATCGCAAAAAATGTAGCCCACTCTGATATTTCTTCTATAAACGAACTTGGTCCATAATCCTTAATTATGGACCACTTACTAAATAATATTCTTTCCCCTAAATTGAGAACTCACATAATTACAAATTGGTTTAAATTCCAAGAGGTCATAAATCAAACCATGCATAGGAATCCAAAAATTGAATTAAATGAAATTGACGAAGCTATAAATAACTTTAACTCTATTATTACTCAAGCAATTAATTGCTCATCTGTAACTAGAGTTATTAATACCCTCCACCTCAGGCTCCCTCGAAATATTAGAAACCTCATAAAAACTAGAAATGGGTTTAGGAAACTTTGGAATCAAACTCGATACCCCCCCCCCCCCCATAAAAGGGAAGTAAATGCTCTTATGAGGCAAATCTGAAATCTAATTCAGGATCATGAAAATAGAAATTGGAAAATCTTACTTGAAAATCTTAATTCAGAAGATAATTCTTTGTTCAATTTGAACAGAATTACCACTGGAAAAGCCTACAATATTCCACTCCTCAGTGGTCTGAGTGGAATGGCTTATTTAGGTTTTGAAAAAAGTTGAAGCTTTTAAAGAAACTTTGGAAGTTACCTTGCAAGAAAATGCTGACCTTTATTAGGACGAAAAAATTGAGGAAGTAGAAAGAGTTGTTTCTAATTTCCTCGAAAATAATCACACTCTTTCTACCCCTCTGGCCACCCCAAATGAAATTAAGCAAATTAATAGAAAACTAGTCAATAAAAAAGCCCCCGGCCCAGATTCAATTCCAAATATTGTTCTAAAATATCTTCCTGATAAAGCAATTACAAACCTTACCAAAATTATAAATAAATGTCTTATGTCAAATTATTTCCCTAATAAATGGAAGGAAGCAAATATTGTGATGATTCCGAAACCGAGGCAAGATCATTAATTTACACAAAATTATAGACCCATTAATCTATTATGTGGTACTGCTAAGATTTTCAAGAAAATTATCTTAAAGAAATATAAAAGTCACTGTAATGAAATAAATTGTATCCCTCTGGAACAGTGCGGATTCCGTGAGCGAGGATCACTCCAGTATTCATCAATTAATTAGAGTCACCAACATAATTAATGAAGGTTTCATCCATAAATTTTACTCCGATGTCGTGGTGTGGAAGTAAGGAGAGGGGGGTGCCAGCTCAGGTGTTTTCCTCGTTACTTGATCGAGGTTCAAAAATTAATTTTTAAATTTAATTAAACTTAAAAATTAATTTTGATTTTTAAATTTAATTTTTATTTTAAATTAAACAAAAAAATGTAAGGAAGTAAGCTCAATTAAAAAACGTAAATAATTGATATTCCTCTTTATTACATAGCGTTGATACTGAAAAGTATCACTGGTACATTTTTTTGATATTTTTCTTTCATTGCTTTCTGTTTTCGACACAATGCTCAGTGGCGCCATCTATATGTCTCTTTTGACGTTACTTTCTCATTCAAATTGAGCCAAAGCGATGACTGACTTGCTGGCGCCCGTCAATTATCTTACGTAGTAGTAGCAATTCCTCTACACTTTGATTTATCTAGTAATTTTTGTTTTTCAAGTAATTCTTTATCTGTAAGTTTTTAAATTTATTTCTGTTGGAATGCAGTTTAGCGTAACCACGCCTTGGGGACAGGAATTATTTGGCGATATTTTGCCAATTGTGGCTACCCTGCTTTCTCTCCACTCCGCTGCCTTTAGGCGTGGCAACCCTTTCGAATATGGCATATGATTTTTGATTTCAGTTAACGAGCTTTTATATATATATATATATATATATATATATATATATATATATATA
>BMAW01055809.1:104431-117427 GCA_019974015.1 Nephila pilipes
TGTTGTTGCTTTCGACGGGGCTACCCTTTTTAATTTGCCATATGAATACGGATTCCGGTTCACCTGATATATTTTTTTTCGTTATATACTTCTCTGACCATTATTTTCTCCATTTGGTTGCTTTACGCGGGACAATTCTTTCGAATTTGCCACATTAATCGGAATTTCAGTTGACCAGCTTTTTTTTTTCTCTCCTTGTGTCTGGAATACTTTTTCTCTCGCTGCAATACACCCCCACAGTCTCACACTCAAAACGGGGATGACAGAATAGTCTCACTGTAGCTCATGCATGTCGTAAAAGGCGACTAAAATGGGTACCCAGCGTCTGGGGGTATAGCCGGGCACCCTGCCCCTGGGGATTATATCAGGGGACCTCAGGGACTTGCCTTCTTCAGGTAAGTACGGGCATCATGACCCCGAGGCACCCTAGTGATCTTTTTCTTTCCCATGGGGTTTACTGTCTTTGGTAAACTCGGGTGACGCACTCTGGGTATACCCTAGCGATCCTTCTCTATTTTCGACCCTCTTTCTTGTCAACCATTTTTACCTTTTTTTCAACTTCACGTCTAGACCACAGTTTAATCTTGTTTGGCGCAGCATAGCCATATCTGGCTCTTGCGCCAATAAACTTTACATTCACTCACTCACTCACTCACTCAGTCTCACACTCAAGGAGCTTTGATGGATGTTTTTTTTTTTAGCCAATCACGGACAGTAGATTTTTGCGCCTCCGTTTCTAAACGTAAACTTTTCATGTTTTTTGTTTTTTAACCAATCAGAGGTTATAATTTTTGGCGCTTCCTTTGCTGAACGTACACTTCTCAGAGTTTCTAGAACATTCTTTATTGTCCGTTACTCCGTTTTAGAAACTCTTTCAGTTCTGTCGTGTTTCACTATTGCTATCTATGCGTGGTTTTCCTTTTTTCGTTGTTCACGTTTTTTATTTAATTTTTTCCAGCTGGATTTAATTTGTGTTTCTGCGTTTTTAACCTGCTATACAATAACTAATTCTCCCAAGTACAGGGCTGTGAGAATGATTTCGACAGAGGTGAGTGAATGTACTTTGCAATTTTTGTCTGATTTACAGAAGGAAGGAAAGCATCCTTTACTTGTATGGGTTATGAAATTAGGTTTAATTTCGTTCACCTATGCATGTCCTAAATGTGGTGATGATGTGAGTCAAAAAATTCCTTCTTTTCCGCTACGCGGACTTAAAGGTTCCGCAAAAAAAAAAACCGCCAAATTTGGCGATTTTTCAAATCTCGCCAAGTGGTTATGCTAAACTGCATTTTCACCTTTATTTCTTTTCAAAAGGCTAACTAATTTTAAAATTTGTAAATTATTTTTCTAAAATCATGAGCGAGTAACAGGACAAAGCAACTCGTTGAACAGTATATCGACTAAAGATTAAAGGATGCAAGACTTAAGTGCTCCATCTATCATCCAACCTATAAAAAGGAGAACTACCGAGTGAGCGGCACTGCTATCATTTAAGTTCCTTTTTCTAAAAGCCTTGGATTGGTATTTTTATTACTATTGTTGTGTTTCCATAATTCTTTATGTTGTGTAATTGAGGAGAAATCTTCAAGGAGATCTACCACATTTAGTAGTTTAATCGATTCGTTTATGTGAAAAGTAGTAGAAATGTTTTTTACTTTTATAGGTGGGGTATAGGTGGCGATAAGAGTCCACTATATTTCAGAAAAAACTCTCAAATTGACATGATGCCTAATTGTTAGAACGATGAATTAGGAATATGTTACGAATTTTCTTTGATTTAAGGAGGGAAAAGGCTTATATTGTTTGAGATTAAGCCACTAGATGGCGTTACCGAATTAAAAGAAATTTTGAATTTGATCAATCTTCGTTTTGGAGGGGAAGTGATATTTAGGCAATGAAAAGTGAAAGCTACTACTTTTGCTTATTCACTAGAAGTTGAAGTTTGAGAAGGGGAAGGCTACCTTTCTAATTTTAAGTTTTGTAAATGTCGTTGAATTTAGTAGTAGGGGAGCACGTATGGAATCTACTTTTTCAATTAAAAGTGTTTTCCATACAATGCAGTGACCGTGTTAGTCTAGCTGTCACGGTCGCGCACTCTCGGCCGGCGTTGTTTCGTCGAGTCGAGGGTTCGAGTTCCGATTCATGATAAATTTATTGAGACTCCAACTCCTCCCGTTGGCGTGATTGAAAATTTGGAGGTGCAGTTCTAGAGTCATTCGCGTCATTTGAGTGAAATTCAAAATTCTGAGATTCGTCCCAAGTTCTCGTGTTGCTTGTATGCGACATTAATAAATAAATCAATCTCACTTCATACATTACAAACGAGTACATTAAACTTCCATCGAGGAAATGAAAAGATCCATTAGTATTCCTATGATATGTATTAATGGTCACACTTACATATTCCCATTATAATATTGAAGGTGTTCCTGTTTTCGTCTAATGTGAAACAGTGATTGTGATTGTTTGTTAACACCACACTGAGAAGCAATACGAGGGCTGTTGGTGAACAGATCTCGTAATTTTAAACTTCTGTCAATCGATTAGGACGACACGTGAGCTGGCTCCTCCTTCTCCAAACTTCCACACCCCGTCTACGGGAAGACTTGTTACCTTGATCAGAATTAACGTGCACCAGCCCCGTTACACGAAGGGTCTTCAATGACATCAAGGCACAACCCCCAATTCGACGAAAACACACAAATCGCGAGTCCGCGGCCACGACTATTAGGCTAACTTGGCCACTTCGTCTAATATACAATAACTATTTAAAGTATTACATAACTAGTTCACAAAAGTAATCTTTGACACGCACTCATAAATTATACATGTTGTAATCCATAGAAAAAAAAATTTACTTGCACAGAAAAATTTGAAATTTTAGAAGTATCCAATAACTTTTTAAGATTTGAAATATTTAGAATTATTTTAATTTCTGAAAAGTAACAATACAAAGTTTTAACTTCTTAATCTGTGCTAAAATATATAATATAATTATAACAGTTACCTTAAAAATTCAATTAAACCAAATTTCTTAATTTCCATTAATATATTAAAGATCTCGTTGCGAAATTGTTTTGTTTACTATGAATGTACAAAAAAAAAAAAAAAAAAAAAAAGTTAACTATTTCTTACAACATTCTTGAAAAAATGCCATTCATGTCTTAAGGTGGCTTATAAATATATATTTCATTTTCACATAAAATGCACTTTCATTCTGTGAGATATAAAGTAGTTAAATCCTAGTTCATAACTGAGTCTCATGAATAAAAGAAAAACTTAGCTTCTATAAAAATCCTCTAAATTTAATTACACGCTTAAAATGCCAAATTGTATTCAAATAAATAAGAAAAGTTTAAAAATATGTTATTCAAATTTAATGAAAAATAAGCTTTGTATAAACATATATACTGCTTTTCCGAAAATAAATTAAAATTAAAAAAAGAAAGAAAAAAAAAAATGTTATAACAAACATTTATCAACGCTTCACATATTTACTTATTTAGTCAATATAATCATAAATAGGAAAGGATAAAATTTTTAGATTTTTGCATGTAATCAAACTGAGTATCATTACAAAAGATCTCTGAATACTGTAACAGATGTAAAATATAAATGAAAATTTTGTTTTCTTTTCATAACATATTGAATTTGCTTGCCATCATTTGTCATTTTTTAAAAATAATTTTCTTCAGTACTGATTGAAATAATTTACAGATGTTTGGGATCATTTAAACCAATATAAAAAAGGGTCATGAGAATAAATCAATAAGCATTATAAGCACACAATATGTTCCTTAATTTGGTTATCGGGCCGCGGTAGCCTAGTGGTCAAGGTCGTGGACTAGCGGCTGGCAGTTTTCGCTCAGTCGCGGGTTCGATCCTTGGCCGCCAAAGACCCACCGTGTAGCCGGGGCTGATGCACGTTAAATCTGTTCGGGGTCCAAAGTCCTCCCGTTGGCGTGGTGTGGATGTTAGGAGAGGGGGGTGCCAGCTCAGGTGTCGTCCTCGTCACTTGACCGTGGTTCAAAATTACGAGGTCCGTCGCCAATAGCCCTCGTGTTGCTTCTAGTGCGACGTTAATAAAAACTAAACTAAAACTAATTTGGTTATCGATTTTTCACATAAACAATAATACTCTCTCCAAGAAACATAGCGCTTATTTTTAGAGGGATCGTACTTGTAAAAGACTGAATCAATTAATTAGATAGCTTTAAATAATTACCACCAAATTAGTTTAAAATAACAATTAACATTAAAAATAAAGTAAACGAAGTTTTACTGAGATGTAGAAAAATTACTTCTCTTAATTTCAACCATAATACGTATTTTTTTATTTCATATTGATGTTTGTTTACCATTGTAAAACTTAAAAGAAATATTTGTCATTTTGCTTTTCAAAAATGCTATGTTTCGAATATAATACACTGAAGTGCAATTACTTTATCAAGTCTCATTGCTCTTTTTATGAAGTGATGTCATAAAAAGTGCAATTACTCCATCAAAAATAAGTTCATTTTTTTACAAATTTTTACAGTAAACGTAAAAAGTAATGCTACAACAAAATCAACATGCAAATTAGAGGAGCTGCTGTCTTTTAAGGTCACTGAATACGAGATATAAATCAGGCTCCAAAAGCGTCTGCAGTGTTCTGAAAGTGCAATGGATATCTACAAGAAGTACAAGTATGTGGTAATGTGGACAGCATCGAGGGGTAAATTCTATGACTAATTAGCTATTTAAGAATTTCTGTTTTGAAGTATAGAGTCTGTAACTTGTTGTGGTTCGAGTCTTGGTTTATAAATTGCATTAAACATGTCAAATTACAGAGTTTTTCTTCTTTTAGTTGGGAGGCTTACGAGGTCTACTTAAGTCATATGAAATGCAATAAATGTGATGGTAAGGACCTTACTGATATAAACCGGAAATTTGGGTTTCAGTGGGAGCATTCACAATAAAATAGAATATTTGTTAGAAAACCAAAAGATGATTCATCTACTTTATTAGAAATCCATTCATTATCCATAGAGAGGACACAGATCTGTGTATGTAATAGAATTCGTAAAGATTATTTTCTTTGTTAGAATTAATTCAGGAGTTCACCTTCTACATGTGTGCTTGACTGGGAATTTCATCAAAAATTTTAAAAAGGCGAATGAAATCGGAAATTATGTGTCATAGAAAAGGTAGTAAACTTTAAAAATATTCCAAAAGGAAACACAAAAAGGACAATTTAGCGCCAGTACAAAGGGATGAGACGAAGATCATAACAAAGCGCATTCAGCATACGTCTGCAGGACATTAAAGATTAAATCGAATTGCCAACGGATAAACTTTTCAACTATGTCATTCGTGAGAAGAAAATTGTTATATATGACATTCTCGATATCTCTTCAATGATAATGGACACTGACACGGTTCTTTCAAACATTCAGCTATGCTTTGACTACATAATAAGGAAGCTATATGGGAATAATTCACACTTATACAAGCCTGAGAAATATTACAGAAGATACAATTTTCTACACCTGAAAAAAAATTGCTTAATCAGGAAAAAAGATTTGGTTGCTTAGTTATAAATGGCCTTAATTCTGATACACATAATTTCATAGGCTCATAATTTCCGATAATTGTGATCAGTAACAAAAGGCATAAATATAAATTCAAGCTATTGATAATAATTAGTTATTTGCAGACTGGTTTTGGAAAATAAAAAGGAAAACATTGATTTTTTTCAGTCATTTATTTTTTGAAATGATTTGGTCAGTTTTGCCTCTTCCGAAACTACAGACATCACTGAAAGTACTTGTTTCCCAGTCTCTTGGATGAGTTCCCAAAGTTATTCATGATTAAAATTATTAGGAGAGGGGGTCGCCAGCTCAGATGTCGTCCTCGTCACTTGACCGTGGTTCAAAATTACGAGGTCCGTCGCCAATAGCCCTCGTGTTGCTTCTAGTGCGACGTTAAAAAAAACTAAACTAAACTAAGATTAAAATTATATTTCGTTGATATATTCCGAAATGTCATGGATATCTGCTGTATAAGACGGTAGCATGGAATAACGGGGTAGGTGGACATTAGATAACCATAGTGTGATGTGGATGTTAAAAGGACTGTGCCAAAAATTCGTATATCGTCAAGTGGAACGTAACAATCATAATGTCAATCGCTATTAGTGAGTCGTATTAGGTGCTACTGCGGAGTTAAAAGTAAATAAACGAAAGCAAATCTAGGTAACTTTCAGAGAGTAATCTTGAAAATACACAACAAACATTCGGTTCCTTCTGGAACAGTGACCGTGATAGCCTTGTGGTCATGGTCATGAATTCGCAGTCGGCGTTGCTTCCGTTGAGTCTGAGGTTCGATCCTTGATGCTATTTAAGACCCTCAATATAGCAGGGCTAATGCACGTTGAATATTTGACGTTCCGCTTCCTTCCGTTTGCGCAGTGTGGAAGTTTGAAAAAGGAGTTGCCAGTTCCTGTGACGTTCTCGTAACTTGACCAAGGATCAAATTTACGTGGTCCGTCGCCAATAACATTCATGTCACTTCTAAGTGTGTCGTTAATCCAAAATCCATTCTGAACAATTTTTCGAACTTTGTATTTTTTATTCTTTTTCAATAAAAAATGTTTTTTTTTTTTTTTTTTTTTTTTTTTTTAAAAAAAAAAACATTTTTAAAAAAAAGAAGATAAAAGTTAACCGCATATATATTGAATAAAATATTTTAATTGGCTTACAGATCCAGCACTAGTATTGAAGGAGTTTTCACTCTAAACAGTAATTATTAAACAGCTTTTCAATAACAGAATTCTAAACGAAGAACAAACGCTTTCAGCTATCAGATTTATTTATCGAGAAAGATCTTTGATTTAATCTTTTCTTTCAATTGAGAATAAACTGATCATCTTACTATAATAACATTTTTTTGAAGGGGAGGCTTTTCAGCAATAACTATTCTACATGTTATTTTCAAAGGGCGCGATGAACTAAATTATGACCATGTGCAGGAATATAGCTATGACTCGTGTCTCCATCTCGAGGATAGAAATAAAACTTGAGGAATACAGATTAGTTATTTTTAACATTTCTATACAACCAATCATTCGGTTTTCGCATTTTCAATTATCTTCTACTTTGTGCTTCTGGATAAAATGCGCATAATTTTTTGTGTAGACAATTCGCCATGAGTGTAAAGATAAAATAATCTGTGGGAAATTTGTAATTTATCTGACTCAATTTCACCTGTTTTTGATGTAATATAAATACTTTTTTTGTATTTGAAATTTACCATTTCGTTCTCATTTATGTTCAAATAAATTAATTTTCCTTTTCGTAATTTGTAACATTTTTTTCGTGTTTTCATTTTGTGTATTTTTATTACATGTTTCCAGCCATTCCACTAGATGGATTCAACCTGAAATGTTGCTTAGTTTGCCTTTCTTACTATTTGTTTAGGGGATTCATATTACAAAATTTAAAATCAAGATCCTTTTCTACAATCGTAAAGGTTATATTAAATAAAAGTAAGTTTAATGAAATTGTTACCGTAATTTTATTACGGTATTATTTATTGTGGTACGGTAGTAATTAAAAACAATTTTCCTTCTTATTTCTAGGTTATCCATGGTATGCTTAAAAGGTATGCTACTGAGATGAAGATTAGTTTACGTTTTCATTTCCGCAAAACATCTCTAATTTCATTGTAAAAATAAGAATGTAATTTGTTGTATTTAAAATGGCACCAATCACTCATTTTATTCTTCTATCATAGACTGTATAATACAGGTATTTTATTTTGAAAAACTGCAATACGATTGAAGAATGAGTTTTACTAAATAGTCTAAAATACATATTAAACTTGTTCCTTTTTCGTTTGAAATATTTATTTAGTAATGCAGTAAGATTTTATTTTAAAACTTAATTAGTAATTTTCCGAAGGGTTATTTTTCCGATTCATTTCTTCAAATACAGATAAGATCGAAAAATAAATTTTTATTATGCTGCATTTAACTTTAAAACTTATTTTAGAGATACAAACCAAAATTAAAAGAAGCAGAATTTCTATATCTTTAATAAGATAATTGACTATTTTACATTCTTATAAGTAACTCATAACCGAAAGTGTAATATAAAATGCACTTCAATACATATGCAAATAAAAATAAAGTTGCAGGCAGAAGAAATTACACAGGCTTGCGAAATTGAAGTATTTGAAAAATACATAAGAAGTTTTCTGTGATTATATTATTTGATGCTCTGATTTTGAAAATAACCTTCATTTTTTCCCCACCACATCAGGAGTTTTTGTAAAATCGATATCAATATCTTTGCTGAAATCCTATCTGAAAAGGAATTATCTCAACAATTTAGAATGTAATATCTGGAAACAGTGGTTTTTATCCAGTTAAACCTATGCAAATATAAATTCTTGGTGAGGCAAATTGATTTTTCAGCAAATGGATGATAGTTGGCAGATCCCACGAGCCGTCTCTGGTCGAGAGAAAAACAGGAAATTCCCTTGAGATTATCTAATTATGACTCCAATTACGGTGGAGAATCTAGAAGAAAATTACCAAGATACCATTTTAATTTATTTTTACTTAGGTTATTAACATAAAATAGACGATTGAACCAGAGGAGAAAATATTATGACTGTGTATATGAAAGTTTGTAACAATCTTTAAACTGCTCAAAAATACAAAAAAGTTTCTATTTAAGTACGTAATCATTTTCCTTTGAAACTTCTTTCTGACATTTTTCTTTTATGTTCAATCTCAGATCTATCTCGTGTTAACATCCAACTGATGTAGGCAAGCATGTTTTTGTCCCATCATCCTTGATATTTGCGCTCTATATTTTAGATGTCTTGGTGGATCCTTTCACTCTGCTCTTCGCTGACTGATCCTAAATTTTCGGGGAGAAAGGCCACATGGGAGTAAAGGAAATGTATTTTGACACTCATGGAGCAACCCGACGCTCTGAAAGGATAACTGCCAATTCAGTTGGAGGCAAAGGCACTGGCACATTACGTCCACGAGGAACGGAGAGTATGGCCGATGGAATGTTATCAGGATAAGAAATTAGCTTTTGATTTTTTGCACTTATACCCCCGGCAGGAACAAAAGTAACAATCATCAGAGTGGTTTTTCGGCTTATTCTATGCCATAGGAATTCCAAATCGTTAAGCAGTCTCTTTTAATATGCGCCAGAAGCGTAGATCATTGAGACACTGCACACAATCTTTATAAAGAGCCAGCGATTTGACCTGGACTCCATGTTTCCTCAGTGTCCTGGCTATTTTCCTTTGAGCTAGAATCTTAGATCATTGAGACTCACTCAAATTGTATGAGGAACCCACGATTTGACCTGGACTCCGTGTTTCATGCCAAAATACACGCAAGATAAAGTTGTCTTACATAGTCTATAGCATTCCTCATGTAATTTTTAATTACACTTTATTCGCCACATTTATATCAAAAGTCATGTGACAAATTTTCGCAACGTCTCAAACTTAAAGCCTTTTTTCTTGAAACGCACAGAGAAAAATACAATTGTTAAAATTTTTTCTGTGATGAAATTTCTACTTGTCACTGTTAAAACTGTTTCAACGAAGAAGTTTCTACTTGTCAGTAGAACTTCTCATACTTTATCAGTGCACGCATGTTACTACACGTGAAAGAAAAATTGAGACGAAGCTCAAAATTTCAACGTCGTTTTTTTTTATTTTACAACGAACACGGTAATTACACAATCTTCTAAGTTAAAGACGGATAAACTGAGTCCTTTATGAGGACATCTGTTTTATATCTTTTCTGTGGCCACGGTAGCCTAGTGGTCATGGTTTCGGATTCATGGCTGGCGGTTTTCCTTCAGTCGCGGGTTCGATCTTTGGCCGCTAAAGACCAGCCGTGTAGCCGGGGCTGACGCCCGTTAAATCTGTCGGAGCCCAAAGTCCTCCCGTTGGCGTGGTGTGGTAGTTAGGAGAGGGGGTGCCAGCTCAGGTGTCGTCCTCTTCACTTGACTGAGGTTCAAAATCACGAGGTCCATCGCCAATAACCCTCGTGTTGCTTCCAGTGCGATGTTAATAAAAATTAAAACTTTATATCTTTTCTGATGTCTACGAAAAGTCAAGAGAATCGAGTCTTAGGAAAAATAACACGTTTAAAATCAATCCAGATAAAGCTCGAAAAGTGACTGCCGATAACGTTCGCTTAGCCAGAGTTCCTGCGAGGTCAGTGAATCAAGATAAGGATCTGAAACAAAGATTCGTGATGCACTATTGGTAGAGAGATATTACGACGGGGAGGTATTTTATAGTAGTATTGCGTAGCGAAGAAATTCAACGCTGAAAACATTTTTGGTAAAAGTTCATACAATCCAAGTAAAATTGAAGTTTTCAGAAAAAAGCATGATGTGATAGAAATTTTTCATAATTATTTTTGAAATCAGTATAAAAAAATACATAAAGTTCAGCTATCAATTCCTTAGTATTCTTTCCATCTCAGGCTTGTGTTATCTAATTAACGAAATTTCCTCTGCATTTTTTTTGATCCAACATGTTAATGATTATATTTTGGAAACAATTGAATGAAAAACTGGAACTCTGTAGTATATATTAAGCACCCTGATAATGTGTAAAAAAGAAAGAATTCCAATTTTAAGCCATAAATTCCTGTCGAATTGGATTCCATAAGAATCACATTGACTGTATCAATGTCTGTCATACGTGTTTGCTCAAAGTGTGGGCACATATCACAATTTTAGAGGTTTGCAGTTGGGTTTAAATATACCGGTTAGCTAAATCGAAGAATCGCTAGAAGTTTGGGTTGAAGTTTTGCCGCCATTTATCGATTTTGATAAGAATATTTGGGTCATGGCAGAAAATAGCTTTAAGAAGGCAGCTGTCGACATAGAGCGACGACAAAATCCAAGAACAACAGCACGTCATTCGACATTATCAACAATCTGAAGTGTAACAGGGAATACCAGTAAACCAGTAACTACAAGGACCACGAATAGGCGACCATGAAAACAGATTCCGAACACATGGCACCCCTTGCAACGCGATTATCCTTCTCCAGTCGAATTTACAAATGTGTTTACAGTGGTGCCTAGTTCATTCAACCTGAAATCTTGCTGACTGTATTAGTATTTACCCTGCTTTGATTTAATTCTGCTCTATGACCGGTGAAGACATTTTTGGAGACGTCCAGGTCAGAGGTGTGATATAAATTTGACTGACATCCGACAAGCGAAGTTACGGGTTTGAGAATAATTTTATTTTTGATCACTTTTATTTGGTTGTCATCTATGATATCTTTACAACAAGGCTCTACATCGTTAAAGTTTTACTTCCCATTGTATTATCCTTCCTTTAACATTTTATATTACAGCAAAGCTATTGGATTTAGTTTTTTTTTTTTTAGCAAAGTTTTGGATTTAGGAGTTTCAAGACACAGCGAAAATTTTTGTTATATTACAAAACACTTTTTTCTTTCTAATTGTATTTAATAATTCCAATTCTTATAATGATATTTATTTTTTTGATTATAATCTTAAGTAATATTAGTAAATATTAGCAATATTATAGTGAATTGAAATTTTCAGATATTTTTTAAAAATAGGAAATAGTAAAATTTATAGTAGTTTTTACGACAAGAGAAATAAATTTATCTCTAAAATTCCTTCAGTATCATTATAGACTAGTTCTTCTAAATTTAGTGTTTTCAGAAACATGATTTATAATTATATTTTCGTATCATGAGACTCTTCATTAATGTTTATGATATTTATAAAAAGACAATTTTCACAAACTTGGTTGGCAAGCATGTTATTCTTTGAATTTTTAGGATTAATTTGAATTATAATAATTATAAATAAAGTAAAAAGAAAAACATTTTTTGTTTTTAAAATTTAGTTTATTTTTTCTTACGTATTTTTCATAGTTTTCCATTTATATTTTCTTTTAACACTTACTTTTTCATGTAATCTGTTCTTCCGACTCATGTAGGTTTTTATTTTTATCTTTGTTTAATATCTTATCTTATATTTTAAGAATTGAAAAATCCCTGTTATTTATTAGTGTTAACATCTCTGAAAAGTGTCGTGGAAAATTTTGTTATTATATGCTAAAAACTAATTTTACAAAAGGTATTTCGTTTCTTCAGCCCCTATAATTCAAAAACTTCTGAGTAGAGCTTTACGAAATGTGAAATTAATTACGCAAAAGAAGTGGCATTCATACTGTTAAAAATTTTAGTATTCAATTAAAATAAATTAATTTATTAAAAAAAGTAATTAATCCATTCATTTTATAATTCCATCTATTTGAGCTATTATTAGAGGTTTCACTTTTTCCCAACTATGATAGGAACTGAGAAAGTTATTAAAGGTGTTCTATTTTACATTTTTTTTACAACTGTACCTACCATTCTATAATTAGTTGTGAATGAGCTTAGTTTGGTTTGAGATTTTTTTTTTATCTTACACAATTTAAAGGCAACATGAAGGTTATAGAGCTCATACTTCATAATTTTAAGTCATGCTCAAATGACGAGTATGAAACATTTGAAATACCACCTTTTTCATCCCATCTACGCTTCTATTATTTAAAATTTTTCAATTACAATAAATTTAATGTGCATCAGCCCTACAACACGATGGTCTTTGTAAATACGAGGCGTGAAAGATAAAAATCGTGTTGATGTCCATCTTATATTTATTAACAAATTGACATTCCTAAATATGAGCATGTTGCATTTAAAATATAATAAATTATGAGCATGTTAAAATATTTTCAATCACTAGTGGAGTCCGACAGTTAATTTTCTTAACTTCCTCCTACAAACGACGATGAAGGAACTTTAGCTGCACAGTAGAGTAAAAATTGATTTTCCTATAGGACAGTTTAAAATAGGCGAGCATTGTTCCAAATCGAAGCTCTATATATTCATTGAAATATGAAATGGTTTTGAAAATTTTCCACTATTAGTTT
>BMAW01055809.1:117827-143695 GCA_019974015.1 Nephila pilipes
AGACAAAAATTGACGGATAGGAAAATTATGTACAGAATAGAAAATTATTAAAATTTCAGAAAAATTGAATGATTTATTTCAGAGTTACGTTGTTACAAAGTAACGAGCTCAGTCAGGTGTTAACCCACCTCTAGCCTGGATGCAAGCAGCCACTCGACGTGGCATAGAGTGATAAAGCTCCTTGATGGTCTCCTGCTGTATTTCTTCCCAAATGTGCTCCAATTGTCGGGCAAAGTCATCAACATTCCCAAGTAGTTGCAGTCGCCTTCAAATCCTATCCCAGGATATGCTCGATTGGAGAGAGATCTGTCTGGCCAATGAAGTGTTTGACAAGCTGTAAGATAGTTCATAGCAACACGTGCTGTTTGTGGTCTAGCATTACCTTTCTGACAAATAGGGCCGGGGAAAACAAAAGGAACGGTGCAAAACAGGTCTCAGAATGTCGTCGACGTACTGCTGTACTGTAAATGTGCCTCTAATGATGACCAAAGGGAAATGGCACCCCAGATCATAACTATTGGTTGAGGGCTTTTGTGACGTGCAATAGTAAAAACAGGATCAGCACGCTACCCTGGGCTTCTCTAGACACGTCTTCGATGATCGTCAGTTGGAAGCGGGATTTGTCGCTAAACACTCTACATTCCCAGTCAGCATAATTCCAACCTGATCGAGCCAAGCACCACCGTAATCTGGCTCGACAGTGTGCAGGAAGGAGTGGCAGGTGGCGTATCGGTCGATACGAGCTTAGATTTCGCTCTATCAGCCGTCCGTGAATAGTCATGGGGGACATTCATGCGCGGGTCACAAATCTGATGATTTATAACGAGGAATCAGGCAGTGTAACAGCTGATCTGACATTCACTCTGTCCTCCCGATCTGCTGTGGGCCTAGGTCGACCACTACCATCATGACGCTGGAATCTGCCATTGTCCACCAATTCTCTCCAGCATTTTCTAATCGCCGCATCGCTTCGACGCATATGACGAGTGAATCACCAATTTGCCCAACCTGCCCCTTTCAATCCAATGATAAGACCTCTTTCAAACTCTGATAGTTTCTCGTGATGAACTCGAATCCAGCGGTGAGGCATTTTTTCAGTCGTTGAAAGGTATCCTAAATCGCAATGCAACAGAAAATTTGACCATCCGATTGAGAATCCCTTCTTATATACACCTGCTGAGTGCGCAGTTCCGATTCTCTGTAGCTCCGGCTATTCATTGATTGGACACCAAATTTTAATCATTTGCATGTTCGGTCCAAATATTTTTGCATACGAAATTTCATTACAATTGGGCAGCTTGAATTAGTTGAATAATCCTAATCAGATATTAAGAAGACCCACAGACACTTCTTGTGCATATTTCCAACAAAAAGAAGAAAATATTGATAATTATAGTTGATTCACTAATCAAAACTCAATCAGAAGTCAGCTTAAATAGCTATTAACTATTGTTTTAGAAAGCAAAGATTCAAACTATTTTCTCGCTATCATTGTCCGAAATGAATTTGGTAACAATGATGAACTATTCATGTGAGGATTGGCAGATATACACAAGGTATATGCTCAAGCACTTGAGACGGGAAACACAAAGATTGTACCTGGAGAGACTTCAAGCCATTCTATCTATCTTCGCTCCCTTAAAGATACTTGTTGATATATTTAAGCAAAATATGATGATACCGGATATAGAAGTCAAGTTTTTATGAGATTTGAATCAGCCCCACAACAATGCAAGCGATGGTAACAGAAATTGATGTCGATCACATTTTGGTGTGGAATGTTACACATGACACAAAAACAAACTCTTTAAGCATGCACTATATTTTAATATCTAAAGGCAGCAGACTATTACCACTGATGAAGAATTTGTGAGGTAAAAACTTCAGATGATAACTAATAATCCACAGTTTCTGCCTTACGCAGTAATGAGGCATCGTCTATCAGGAATAGTACCTTTTTTGCTCTCAACGAATGTGGTTATCTGCGTTACTATGACTAATGAAAATCAACAAAGATTTGGCAGGAGGGATCTTATCTCTTGCAAAATATGTCTGAATAGAGCTGTATAACAAGTCCTTCTAAAGCAAGTGTTTTCAGGTGAGTTAGTTGTAAACTCTTTCACTGGCCATATTGGGACAAAAGATTTATACGTAGTGTAGAAGAGAAGTAGCTGGCAATGCAACACTTTAGTACTGCAATTCGACACTCCCTGAATGCCACATGTCTCAGACGAAGGATTGGATCTGTAATTTGATCTCTACGTTAGTCTGTCATAAATGTACTGATTTCTTTGGGAGTAGATGAGATCATTAATGTGTGGGACTCTTGTGAATTCTGTGGAGGGATATTGTCATGGGAATCTTTGTTGAAGAAATCAAGATAAATTATGTACCAAAGATAACAAGAGTCTTCAAAACAACTATGAAAAATGTGTAACAGTATCCGTTGACGTTCTTTTGTGCATTTACTTGTTTTTTTCTACCTGATGGTTTCTTTCTTATGCTTTCGTTTTACTTCTTTGATGGAATTTCAACTCGTACATCATTTTATCACTTTGTTTTTATCTGATTCTCTGAATGAAATTTAACCTCACATTTGATAATAAATATTGATGATCTTAATCAATGACATCTTTCCTCTTAGATAGCCCTAGTGTTGCTTCTAGTGGGACGTTAATAAAACAAAGCCAAACCAATTTTTCCTCTTAGATCGGTAAAACAGTTTATAAACAGCCTGTATATGGCTAATATTAAGTAGGGAAATTACATAGAGGTGAAGACAAATATTATAGCACATATATTAATAATAACTACTATAATTCACGTTTTAGCACCCTCAAAATTTACAGTCAGAGACATTTTTTCAGAGTATAAATTATGTACTTCAATATTCTTTTAGAACTTACGCTATTTGAATGATGAATGACAAAGAACAGTATACAGAGACAAATATATTTTTTACTTTGGGTGACAATTTTTTTAAGTAAAATTACTTGAAATGCTAACATTTATGGAACTCAGGAGCGTACAAATTTTAATTTTTTTAAAAAATATATTAAAATAGGATTGAAACTTTTAAAATATTTATAATATATTTTTAAGAATAACTTATTTAAATCCGTTTAGTTTTGCAAAATTTGCGTGCAAAATATTTATCAGGTTTTTTATTAAATTTAATTTAAATAATAATTATAGGAGTCCGAAATACATCTTTTGGTAATTTTTTAATAATAAGGAAACTGTAATAATTTTGATAGATTTAATAGTTTAAACTTATATTTTGACATTCATTCTAAAATTCAGAAATTGGATATTTTATTAAAAGTATTGAGATAAACATTGAATCCTTAAAGTTCATTTTCTCCTTCCTAATTCTGAGCAAAATAAAAACTAATCAAAATCTTAACGGTTGCTGAAAAACACCACTAACTATACGATACATTTTTATGACTCAAAATACAACACCCGTCCCTGATTGAAACTGCGTCCTAAAACTCAACGTCAAAAAAACCCCTTACCGTTTACATTTATACCAGCAACGACCATAAACAGAGTGGTGCCTTCCGTAAAAGCCGAACGGAAAGAACATAAAAATTTTCTTAACTTTAGTTATAGTTTATGATATGTGACCTGTTCTAGAGTTTTTAGCCATTCTCGTTTTTCCTAACATGAGCGAAGGAATCTAACGAAGTTTGGATGGCGAATTTGCGGTGCGTAAATTCAACACTCTACGTGTCTCAAAGCGAGGGAAAAAAAGAATATATAAATATAGTATATTTTGTCTGGGTGAAGTTTTTTGTCACATTATTTCAACAGATGCTTCTTTAGTATTTGTTCCTGACAAGAGGGAAAACAATATTCAGACAAGCGCAAAATGAGGTTTGCTGAAATTTTTCCTTTTCCAGCTTTTATCATTTATTTATTTTTTACAAAGCACACCATAAAATATTGTTAAAAGGAAGCTCTCCTTCTAAAAGTAGGAAAATTATTCTATGTTCTTTAGTAGATTTATATTGCAACTGCTTAAAATATTATATCAATTTATATGCTCGTATCTTCTAATTTTAACACCATTTTTTTTAAAATTCATCGACAAGTTTAACTAAGTTGTAATTTCTCGTCGTTTGACAGGAAAAATTAGAAAATTATACATAATTTATAAATTATTTGACCTAGAAAAATTTTATGGATTAATTCATATACATTATTTATAGTTACTCATCCATATTTTCACTCAATATGATTTTTATGAATAGAAAATTGTTGCATTTAATCTCATATATATTTTAATTTATAAAATTTCAAAATTTTATATTTTGGCATATTTTTATTTAATTATAAGGGCAAGTATTAATAAATTTAGGTAGAGTAGAGCTTTAAATATTTTCTTCGTAAATCTTGTTTTTCAAGGGATAATTATGAATTTTATAGATATCCAGGAATTATGCACTTTTTTCATGAGTATTTTAAAAATAAAACACAGTATGCAAAAAAATTACACGAATTTATAATGAAAAAGGAATAATAATAATAAAAAAAAAACATTATAAATAATGGATGAACGTAAAAACCCTTGCCTGCAATTCTCAAAAGTAAATTAATATATGTGTATTATATATATATCAAATTTATTCTTTCTTTTATTTCTTAGAATTAATTACTTCCTTAATAAGAACTTTAGATGGCGTTCGGTTTTTTAACCATTTTATTATGAAGTAATTATGCTGAGGAGGAAGGATTGGATACATAATACCAGTCTAAAATCACATTGTCAGTCTTAATCTGGAGACAGTATTTTAAATTGCTTCATCTCCATTTTTTTTGTTCTTATTTTTCTTTTTCCTTGATTTCTGCTTTGTAGGTTTTGGTGGTGTTTTTCTCTATTAAAAGTATTAATAAGTATTTTAAATGCATTTTTAGAAGTAATTAAATTTAATAATTTTATATTACTGGTTTTATTTTTATCTATTGATTACAATTGAATGTTATATCGATATAGTTGGGTAATTTATTATTATCTTATACGCATGTTTATTATGTATTTTTGTATATAATTGATTTATATTGCACTTATAACAATTTAATGACTTTAATCCTTTGTTTGACTCTATATATCTCTTTCCGTTTTCAGGTAAATCTCTTTTTTTTAATTTTATTGTATAAATTTTAATGATTTATAGTATGTATTTTTTAATAAAATCATTTATTAATTGGCAATATAATAGCATTTTTAAATAGTTTTAATTTTATATTTTGAGTTTGGTTGATTTATTTTTGTATAGCATTACATTTTATTATTAGCTTATAAACATATTTATTTCGTAATTTTTTGGATTATATATATATATATATATATAGCCACGAAGCTTACAAGCACCGATAGGGCAGAGGTAAAGAGCTCATCTTCGATGCGAGAGCTCCTTGGTGGCTCAAAATTCAGTGTCGACAGCATGAAAAATTCTCTTTAAAGTTATGTATAATTATTGTTCTCTTTTTTTCTACTATAATTTCTAAAATCCTCCAGAATATTCTTAATGTTTTCAGAGGAGTGCTCTGGATTATTCCCATGTAGTTATTATATAAACCCATGTGTTCTCAGTCTGAGAGAGTTCTCTGCCAAGTGTAGCTGCTCTTAGTCTGTTAAGAAATCACATTATTCAGATATCTATCTTGTGTTCAGTTCAACCTGCTCCAATATCTAAGTAACTATATATAAACAGATATATATATATATATATTATATTTTTGTCATTCTTAAATATTGAAGTTAAAATATTTTTTACTTATTTCGTTGCAGTCATAGCTCAAGAAGTAAATTATTATTCACTGAGTTAAGAATTTATTTCTGTTCACACTAGAGAAAAGCAGATACATGGGAAAACGGCTGTGGATGCAATACACGTCTACTCGCTTCAGTGGTTAGGTGAGAAGAGAGAGAAATTTCCCCCCTGTTTGGGAAGTTAAAGTAAGGATGATTCAGATCATATGGTAATAGATGTAGGGATCTTTAGGAATTTTATTTGGAGTTTGAATGTATGGTAGGGAATATCCCTTCAGGTTCGGAGCTCGTGAATATGCCGATCTAAGCAGATTTGGAAATCTCATGATTGCATAGATTAAAAGATTAATTGGAATGGTATCGGAAAATAAATATGAACTCCTTATTGTGATAGTTAAAATAGAAATTAGAAAAATAAATTAAATTTAATTGTAAAAATCATTACGATTTTCTTCCTCCACAAGACAGGGATGTTCGTTGGTCCCTAACACGCGACCATACCTTATAGGGGGTGCCTAAATAAGAAATTAAATTACAAATCTATATTAGAGTTATGACTGAAAATCTCATCACCTTTATAAAAACATATAAGCAATTTTAGTAAAGCAATCAAAATATTAAAAGATTATGTCAATAAGAAACTGTGGGGTTGTGCATGTTGAAAATTTTAACATTAGTGGTTGTGTGGTATTGTGCTTAAAAATCTAAGGTCAATTTGTGTTCAGTAGTATAATTTTATTTCTTGACATGAATTCTGGATCTTAAGAAAAGCACACAAATGACAAGGGTGTGTGGAGGACATTTTGTAAATCAATATTCAGTTTATAAGGAATGTAATTTAGAATTGTTTATAAACAATACATCCTAAATAAGACTTTCACGGGCAAACACAACATTGTAAACAACGTAAGTAAAGTAATTATCGATGAAATTTAAAATAATTTAATGAATAATGTTGGCATTTGATATTTCTTTTCAAGCTTGCAACAATTTCTTTATCAAACCTTTTATCCATTTTAGCTGAAGAAATGTGGTCTATTGTGACAAAACTTTGCCACACCTATTTGGAAGTCAAACTTGAAACTGTTTATCTAAAATTATTTATTTTTCATCATTTATAATATTTATCATTTATATATCATATACATTCCCTTATTTTTCCTTTAAAAAGCTGTCTATAGAAATCATCTAAACCAAACATTAATTCATTTCAATACAAAACGTCTTTTAAAGCTAAATTATCATTGACAATTAAACAATTAAAAAAATTTCATTTCAAAAGAAAACACAATGTTGATATTCATTCTAAACAACACAGTATTTTTTTATTGTTAAATAGTTATAGATTTTAACATGTTTCATTTAATTATTTTAATAAAAGAGCAACACGTTTTATTTGACTCAAAAGTAAAAGTATGTAAAGTTAAAATTATCTCTAACAATCATACCCATTTTAAAATCTTTATCACACATATCAAAATAAAATATTGTCGTAATTATTTCCTAAACAATGAATAGTTATTAAAAGTCAATACCTCTTCATTTATGTATCACACAATATCAAATTTCTTGTTTAATCATTTTATTTACTTTATATAACAAGAGTGAAGTTTTGCTTTACATTTTTTAAAAAATTATAATAAAAGATCCTTAAATATTATTAATAAATTATCATTGTATGCACAATTTGAATTTCACCTCAAATATCTAAGTGAAATGTTGTTGCAATAATTTTCTAAATACGGTACAAATTTTAAAAAATCAAATTAGAACTAATATTTCAGAAATGTTTCAAAGATATCTCATACAATATTACATCCTTTGTACCTAAGACTTATAAAACTTTACACTTTTAAAATAGAATGATTTCGAAAATTTTGTATTATTCACAACACAAGATATGATGCAATATATTTTCAAAATTCTTAGTCATAAAATTAAATTCTAAAATAAACTTACGTTAGCTTTTTCATTTCATAAAAATTAAATATCAATAGAAAACCAATAACAATTTCAATTAAATATCAAAGAAGCAATTTTATCAACACATATTTTAAATTAAGATACTACACAATATTTTTTCCAATTTATAATTTTATGACATTAAAAAACTACAGAGTGTAGTTTCAATTTTCTCACAAAATATTATATGAAAAAATAGGAAATATCAATGAACTGACATTATAGACGCTTATATTTTACTATATATCAAATTATAAATAAAACACAGCATTATTGTATGATCACTTCCAAAATATTTCACAATTTTAAAATTCAAATCAGAGCCAAAAAAGTTAAAGATACTTCATTTAGATATCAATACACGATATTCGTAAAAGCCATTCGATATATTTTATAAAAAAGAAAAAATATATATATTTCATTACTTGCTGGGCATTACCGATACTTCAGAAATTTAGATGAAAAATTTTAAAAAGTGTTTACAATTTAGAAAGCATTTGATGACTCAGTTCCAGTCTATTTCAATACAGATGTTATAATTCAGAAGTTATGCGATGATAGTAGATGCAATAAATTGAAAATACATGGATTTACCGAAGCATTTAAGCTTTGCAGCTTTTAATCTCTGAATCTGGTTTATTTTTGAACACTGCTTCAATGAAAATAACGTAAGATGACATATGAGGAGCTTACGATGATGTAAACATTTCACGTTAAAATTTTTTCAAAATTTTATCTAAAGGCAAAGCAGGTATGACAATAAAAACTGCTTTTTCTTTGGTTGTTGTGGTCATTCTGAAAGATCCAGAGACTCCTTTTCTTGTGGTCTGCACTAAAGTTCCAGATGTAACTGCATTTTTAAAGTAATTTTTGATGACAGAAAACTACATGTCAATATATTTTTTTAATTACTTGGAAAGATGATCCACCACTCTTTAGCCTCTCGTTTACCGATGTTGGCAGCTGCATTTATTTAACGTTTCTCTATTATGACACCTCACCCCTCCCTCTCGTGTGTTCTATTTAAAAATAATGACCATGTAGGAAATTATATTCCTGTTGACTCATGTCAAACATTGATTTTACTACTGTGTTTCTTTAATTATTGAACGGTAAAACATGTTTTTCTTCAGTCGTGGCACAATGAGGAAACTTCAAATAAATAAAAATTCTGAACTTATCAATATTACACGAGAAGAGATAGATACATCAGGATAGCGGCGGACACAATGCAATACACATCTACTAGCCTCAGTGGTTATGAGAGAAGATAGAGTTACTCTCCCTGTTTAGGATGTTAAAGTAAGGATTATTCAGATCACAGGGTAATAGGTGAAGGGAGTTTTAGGTATTTTATGTGGAGGCTGATTGTCTAATGAGGAAAATCCTTACTGGTACGAAAAGTGGGAAATGTCAATCTGAGCAGATTTAAAAATCGCATGATAGCATAAATTAAAAGAATATTGTATCGGGAAAAAAAAGAGGAAGTCCTTACTGTGACAGTTAAAGTACAGGATAAATTAAGAATTAAATTAAATTTAAGAGAAATCATTACACATTTTCCTTCTCTGTCAGATGCTGATGCGAGTTAGGTCGTCTTTACACGCAACTGTACTTTACAGGGGTATCTAAGTAAAAATTTAAGTTTAAATTCAGACTAGAGCTATTCCTAAATATCCCTTTACCTCTATATAAACATATAAAGAATTTCCAATAAAGAGATAAAATATGAAATGATAATGTACATAAAATTTTTGTATTGTGTGTAGTTAAAAATTTAACATCAGTTTGTGTTGAGTAGCACAATTTTGTATCTTCACATGAACTCATGAGCATAAAAAAGTAAACAAATAACAGATATGTGAATGGGACATTTTGTAAATAAATATTCATTTCATAATGAATGTAATTTAGAACTGCTTACATATATTACATTACAAATAAGGCAATCAGGAGCAAATACAACACAACATTGTAAACAATGTATATAAACTAATTATCACTGAAATTTAAAATTACTTAATAAAGCATGTTTGCATTCTGAACTTTTTGTTCTATCTTACAATAATTTCTTGACCAAACCTTTTATCCATTATAGCTGAAGAAGTGTGTTCTGTTGCGACAAAATTTTGCTACACTCATTCGAAAGACAAACTTGTTGTAGTTTAACTTATACTATTTATCAATTATATTAACTTACTTTTCCTTTAAAAGAACTCTCCAGAGAAATAATCTAAGCCAGATATTCATTTGTTTCAAACCAAAACACCTTTTAAAATTTGAATCATCATTGACCCTTTATATATATATATACAATATATATATTTATATATATATATACAATATATATATATATATACAATATATACTTTATATATATATATACAATATATATATACGCACGCACGCACGCGCGCGCACACACACATATGTATCTGTAAGTGTAACGACTAATAAAAGCATAAACATGGAAGAATATAAACATGTTATTACAGGATATTTAGATATAGTTGTGGATAAAAAAAATTAGGAGACAAAATGAATAATGGTACTGCTTACAGACTTAACAATTTTAGTAATAATTATTATGATAAAAACAAATAATTGAAGATATAACTAATTTTATTACTGAATTAACAATTAACTATGGTCTTCCAATAGAAAGATTTTTAGAAAAGCATTTAATAGAGTTATTTTTGATGAAAAAATTTATAATCTTAGTCAATTTAGTTTTAAAGGAAATAAAAATATTTTTAATCAAAGTATAAACAATAGAGCATACCACATAGCAGGCCTGATAATAATAGTCTTACTAGTATTTATTATCATCTTTAAGAATATAATTGTATTAATTACAATGATTTAAAATTGTTTAGATATATTGATGATCATATATTTTTTCAAAACAATAATAACAAAGAATACAAACCTTACCTTTTTATCCAGCCCATTTCAAATTATTGCAAACTTCTAATTATATTCTTGCATCTGAATGCTATTTGTTTAAAAATTGAAGATAATAAAATTTATAGTAAAATTTATGATGAAAGGAATAAATTCTGTGTTATGATTTAAAAGGTACGTTTATGGAATATACGTATACGTACCAGTATTATATAATTGCATGAGCCTAAATGTTTTTAAGAATATTGTAAATAATTACATTTTACATAATACAAAACTTGTTAATAAATTATCTTATATATAAGAAAAATTTGATAAATTTCACAAAATATGTTTCCTACCTAAAAATCCTTTTTATTTCATAAAAAGCAATTTAAAGTATAATTAGTATAAAATAGAATAAGTTGCTATTTTGTTTTTGTTTTAGAAATATAAAGTTTTCTATTTTAGTAAATATTTTAAATTTGTTATATTTGTTCTTTCTTTATTTCCTTTCAGTTGTAATGATTTTTTAATTTATTTTTATTAATTTTTTCTAGCTAATTTTTACTATACATTTAATTAGCTGTAATATTTCTTTTAGCTCTATTTAGATATTACAGAAGGCGTTACCATTCTTTTCCTTTTCTGTTGATTTTACATTGGATTTTAGGAGACATTCAATTTAAGTGATAGGCTGTATATTTCTTGTAAGTTTTTTGAATTATTTTTCTTATAATCTTATTAGTTTTCTTATTTTATAATTGTTTTGTTTTTGTATTGTTTGTCTCCTTTGTATTTCTAGAACTAATAGTGCATATTCCTAACTAGTTATTTCTTTTCTTGATTTTTGAATTTCATTTTCCAATGGTTTATATAAGTTTTTTAACCAGTATTATATAACATATTACTGAAGGTAACCATTCGGGTCATAATTCTAAAAAAAAAACTGCTTTTACAATCTGCAGCCTGTTAGAGGTTTTTTAATGCTATATTTCCATTTATTTACATTCTTCTAATTTGGTTGTAGTTTCATTATTTAATTTTTTCCATATTGAATTTTCTGTTACTTCTTGTAGTCGTCTTTTTCGCGGTTTTTCCCATTTTATAATGGAATTTGAGTTTTAATTTTTAAATTTTTTTCAAAGTTTTGTTAATTATATTTAAGTATAGAATATGCTATTTCCTTAACTGCAACAGAAGATATTCTCCAAGTAAAAAAATTAAGTTTATTTTTTGTCCAGTTTTAAAAGTTGGTATTTAAGCTACTAAACTAATATACAAATCATTGATTTGTGATATTTCAATTCAAAATTCACACATTTAAACGCAGAAGTTTGATTAATATTAAAAGTTTGAAAATATGAATAAAATGATGGATTATTTAGGAAAGTTGTAAGGTAATCATATTTAAGTCTGAGTTTTAGAAATGCGCTAGCTAGAACTTGTAAGAATTTAATGAGGAAAATATTCTGAAAAATAAAGGAACAGGTCTAGCATTTTTAAGAATGGATGAAATTTCTTTGACCTAAGACGGTGAAATATTACTTTGAGCAAAAATATTACCAAAGCATCGAGAAGTCATAGCCACGAAATTCCCAGATGAAAAGTCTGCGTAACACGTAACATAAAAATAGTTCCTTCTGCTCAAGTCTGACAGTGAAGTTGAAAGAAGTTCCTTTTCTAATTTAGTTAGGGTTGTTCCTCTACAGTTGGGTTCTTTATATATGTATAATAGAATTAGGAGACCCCACACTATGGCGGAACTACCGGTAAAGGGCTTATAAATCGTTGTTTTGTCCAACGAATTATTCTTATAAGCTTTCTAGTCTAAAAGGTTTATGCCTAAAGTAGCCGCTTTGTTTATTGGAATACATAAATTGATTTAGTAAATTCTCTTAAAACCGTAATATTGGAACAGTCGTAAGTTCGTTGGAGGAAAGGAAAAGAAAAAAACCTTTTTGTTTGACTTCTAAAAAGGATTACGGTGAACCGGTATTTATAAAATTAAATCAACAAGTTTCTTTTTGAGGAAAAGAGTAACATTTATTTAATAACTAACGAATATAGGGCTGTTTTTCTACATAAGAAGAGCAACATAAGTGGAAAAATCGTTATTGATAGAAATAGAAACAATTAACTGATACAATGAAAAATAACATAAGTATTTTTTTATTTGAATTCAAGGCTAGAATAATCTTATAAATAGTATTTATTCCTAAAAATGTCTATATTTTTTAACAAGATATTCAAGGATGTATTTTTTTGTTTTATTCTTAAGCACTTCTATTTGTTATAACGAACTATGCTATTGTGATATTTAAATAGAGCTTTTTGTATCTCTTATATAATCTTAGTGCTTTCTTTTATCTTAAAATTTAGATATTTTAATTCTTCATTAATATCAAACATATGTTCTTTGAAAGTTCCAATAAGTAAGTTATACTTAATTGCTAATTTTGTGAAGAAATTATCAATGTCTTCATTCCTTTTTTTCCTTTAATGTAATTATTATTATTAAAGAAGTAATAATTCTGAAACCTGTACTTTTTTATATTCATAACTTCTCTCACATTTTTATCCCTAATAATATTTAAACTACCTGTAATCACATGTTGATAATCTTCATTAATAAAAGCTTTATGTTCCTTACAATTACATTCATTATAATTCTGTAAATCTTTGCAATAATTTTAGTTGTAATACAAATATATTAACAGTTTTTTCAGTACATAAAATATCGGTATTTTTTCTATAATATTTTGTTAAGTAATTTTAAGTAAATAATTTTTTTGGTTTCTTAAAATCAATCAATCTATTTGTGTGGTTTCATTTAAATCACTCAATCAGTTTTTACTTTGGTGGTGAATTCTTTCATGGAGTAAAGAAGGTACGGTGCGTGTATTGGTCAAAAATTATGCAATGTTTTCTCTGTTTGTAAATGTTTTATAATTAAAATGTTTGTTTTATTTGCTAATTCAATTTACTCAAGTTCTTTTTTTGGATTAGGTAATTAATTTCTTTATGCTAGAGATTTAGCCTTTTTTTTTTAAAAAGGTTTGACATTTCGTATTTCAGGTGACGTGTCGTTAGCAATTATTTTATATTACATTATGTTTTAGTTTGCTCACCTTAGTGATTATTTTTTGGTTTAATTATTATTAAACTTTTCAGTTATGAGGTTTAATTATTGTTACAATATTTTAGGTGACTGCTTGGTTGGTATTTTGTAGTGTAATTGAATTTGTTTACTATGTTTATCTTCTTTCTTTTTTGGGGGAGTTAAACTTTTGAGTTTTGGTATATTACCCTCTTTTAATAATGTAATTCAGTGAAGTGAAATGATTTGATCCGTAATATTACAGATTAACAAACATTATTCTAATTCAAAGTATGGAATAACATTATTTACATTTTTCTAAATTTTAGTTTTTCCTTCACTTTGTTTTGTTTTGTTATATATATATATATATATATATATATCAATTAAACCGAAAAGATATATTCATTTAGAAATATTTAAATCTAACAAATAATTCTATAATTAATAAATACACAAAAAATTAAGTTATTATTTTATCCATTGCTATCGTAATTTAGTTTCCTTCAAGAAATGGAGAATTATACCCATTTTGTTTCTGAGAAATATATTTTGAGGAAAGTGTAAACGGCAGCTCATTCGATTTTGACTAATTTTTTTTGATAGCTTACTTAGAAATTCTGACTTAAAAAGTCACGAATGAATTAAACATTTACAGATTTTAAATGTAAAACGTGACACCATTTCGTTAAACTGAACAATGATTGAGAGATACTTAATGTACTAGTTTTTATGAAAAAGTGATTCTAATAGAAAATATTAATGTGACTGAAAATCTATTTGTAAAGGAAATATATATTTCAAAAAAAAAAAAAAAATCCGATGGGATCCGCTTGAAAATTATTTTCACATTATGAGCCTTATAAGGAGGATGAATGAGATCATAAGAAAAAAAATTTAAAAACCTATCTATCTTAATGAATAGCAATTTTAAAGTCTTTCGTAGTATCTCACGACAAGCAAAAGTTTTATTTAAAAAAAAAGAAACGATAACAAAATGAGACCCACTCGTAAAAAAATAATATAAGCAGAAATATTACACAGAATTTTGCTAGATATTTTGAAACTTTTTTTTTCTTCTTATAACTACTTGTTTTATCAAATATTACCTACTATTATCAAATAAGACGTACTTTTTCCATGACACTCGTTATTTTTGATTTCCGTCAAATCATAAGGTCGGAAAATCGACGCTAATTCTAGGAACGTTCTTGTGTTAGTTTATTACTTTAACATTTCTTGGTGTGATTTTTGATATAAATATATATTTGCTTTAGATTGCATATTAATTTCTTTACATGTAGCATTGGGGTAAAATTTCTGTTTGTTAAGTCTAAACTGAAACGTATTGATCGTTGTGAAAATTATTTAGCGTTTTTTATTCTTTGTGTCACGTAATTGTATTATACATGTTACGAAGAATATTTTCTTAAAATCAATGGCTCCTTTCTCTTTCTCCTATATCTTTGAATAGCTATAATTTTCAACATTACGTAGTTAAAGACCAATTGATATTCTAAATAAATTTTATGCAAATATTTCTCAGTTATTTCTTAATAATAATTAAAACTTTTCGATACTTTACTCTCTTTGAAAGAAATTTTAGTCAGTATTTATTGTTTTATGATGGTAGATCCTCAGGGATTAATGAAAGAACCAAAATGAGGAGCTAGGACATATGCATTAATGTTATTAAATTCTAAATTATAGGTAAATTATGTCCACAAAATCATTACTCAGAAGTAGAAAATCATTATTTCTTGTAATGATTAAAGACATTAAAGTCACTGTTAACACATGCAGAAATGTTTTCTATTTGTTGAAATCAATGACTTTTTTTATACTTGCTTTTGAAAACTACCCGAGAAGCATGCCAAACAATTTATTTTGTGTCTTAATCTAACTTCAAATGACTATTAATTGTATTATGAAATTATCTAAGCAAATTCTAATTGTAGCATAATCATTTTAAAACTAAGCATAATATGAACCCTTGAAAATTTATGTTTGGAAAATAATGGGGATACTATAGTTTTTGTTTTTTGTTTTCCATTAAATATAGGTTCTTAATTAAGATCATGAAAGTCGATAATTTCTTGTAACATTTTTAAAAGTTTGTACTGGTTATTAGTAATTAAATATAATGGAATGAAAAGGTTTTATATATTTTGATAAAAAATATGTATATTATTTCTCGATATCATTTTGATTTTTCTTGATAAGATAATTGTGTGTTCAACTATTCTATGGTCTGGTGAATTTTATTCTAAAAGCAGTTTATTGTATACAGAAAGTTCCTCTTAGTAAAAAGAAATATAAAACATAATCTGGTATAATTTCACGTATGGTTCTCATTTCAGTACAATTTCAAAGTAATATTTGTTTCTTCTTTGCTTTAAAACTACACCCCTCACCCCGTCGTTCTTAAGTTGGATTCTAAAAAATTACCTAAGAAGCAAAAATACACACATGTTAAAATTGTAAGTCAAAATAGTATTACCAGATAAATAGAACGCAAATATATTTCAAAATTGAAATAAGTACGGTTGAGTTCGGGAACTCAACTTAAATAATATTGTTACTTAGAAATTTGCTCATCAGTGTATTTGAAATCCAACCGAAACGAAGGAATGAAAGATGCTCAGTCTTCGTGTTTAGAGCAAGTCTTTTATCAAAGACTTAACGCACCGCAGATTTGACAAAACAGTCTTATCTCTTCAATTACTCATATCATTTACTAGGGGTGTATAAAAAAAGATCCCACGAATATGCGTATATTAACGTGATAATTCAAGGAGACGGTAATTACAAAACACATTAATTTATTAGCGATGTTCTTCTATTATTCGCGCTTCGTTAACTGCATCGTTTCACAGACTATTCTGGTAATTAACTCATTTTATCGTTCTAAACCGAGGACAGGAATATCAAGGTATTAGTCTTCAACTCAGAAGCATTGCCTGTAATTTTTATAACGACGAGAGAAGTTTCGTCGCAAAAGTTCGACGGAACTAACATTTAAATTTGACTGTGATTTGTATTTCGACCAGGAAACAAAACTGAAAATATTGGCCATGTAATGACGACAATGAGGGAGTTTTGTTCTATGGCCCTTAAATAAAAAGAAATTTTAACGTTGAGGGTCTTCTATAAATTTTTATAAGCTAAATTATTAAATGTTTGTTTTAAATGTGAAGAGATCCGTAAAATTTTATACTTTTGTTTATTTATGCTAATTAATTTAGAAAATTTTCTAATTCATTTCCCCCCCCCCAATTGTTTCATTTAAAAAAATAAGATATCAAGAAAGTATTTTGGTCAGATTTAATCTCACTAGATATTGTTCAGATGAAGTATTCAGTGAAGCACTATATATTGTTCATAATGAGGAAACCCCTTATGTTAATATTATATTAAGAAGTACTCGCACACACACTCAAACATACATTAAGAATCCTAAAGTAGAAAAAAAATGTAGTCATTTGTAATTTAAAATTCTTACAATATTTGTGTGTGTGTATATAGGATCTTCTTCAAAAATTTTTTTAATGAAATTATAAATAAGAAAACAAATATTATGTTTGAATACTTTTAAGAAATAAAAGAATTACAGAAAAAACTCTTTGGATCGTGTTGTTATTCCTATTTTTCTTCTTAATGATATATTTGATTTTTGATCTTACTTCGTGAATGTAAAAAAAATGAATTTTTTTCCTATGGAATATTTCCTAGAGAAATTAAAGATTGGCTGAGAGACTTTTCATAATAATTGTGCTTCTGTTAACTTCCATATGATTAAAAGTTATCATTATTTCTATGTCTGAAATGTATCGCAAGCATTCTCCAACAGTTGCATAAAAGTTTAGAACTACTATAAAATATATTAGAAACCTTAAGACCGAATACATTAGAAACCATAAAATTCATGAAAAAACCAAAAAAGCCTTTACATTAAAAAAAGAGCAATTCAATATTAAAACAATCAGAACTAAAAAAATTCAAAACCAGGTGCAGGGCCCCTATGTCGATATCGAATGCAAGCAGGTGACGAGCGGTCTCCTCGGAGTCTCCAGACACGTATACGGCCATCAAAATACTACACAGAAAAGGAGCTCAACTGAAAACACGACATTGTGTCACTACTTTATCCAGCTTTGTCGTTCGGCGCACCAGAGTCGCCGTCTCTCTCTATGCTGATTGTCAAGGGAAGCCAAAGAAATGGTCACCGTGCTGCAAACGTCGTCGCACCGTACTAGCGGGTATTGAGCGTACTGCATACGTGCCTATTTTCTGACTCTTGGTCCATGATGTGGTTGCACGGTTTTGCAGGGCCGACCTCACAATGTGTCTGACCTCTCCGGTGTTATTCATGGGAGGGAGTGGAGATTTTGCATGCCGTTCAGTATGACTCTCAGCAACCCATTTATTCCATATTCGCATGACAGGGGTTGAACTTCGACCTGTGCGAAGGGAATATCATAGAACGATAATCCATACTTTCGATGGGCAGCAACCCTATCTCTATCGAATTCCTACACTTGCTGGTAAGTATTTCGTCTTTTTATTCGTGGCATAACACGATATTCTGAGCAAACTCCGACCATACAAAGCACTTCCCGAATGAGAAATGCATTACACAACTTTTCTTTCATGCAGTGCTTCAGATATCGTTTCTCCCTCCTGCATTGTCTAAATGTGTTGAAACACTTATCATATATATATATGTAAACATAAAAAAAATAAGAACAAAAGCAAATACTCATATTTAACTATAAAAGAAAAACTTTATATGTTATATAACATTTCAAAAGAAAGCAACTTAAATGAAGAAATAAATTGAAACTTCCATAATTATCAAAAAAAGTTTCAAAAAGTTATACAATTAATGAAAAACGGTAAAAAAAAACCCAACATTTGAAGAAAAACAATATAATCGATTTTATACATTCAACATTGCAATAGGTTGGGCTGTTAGAATTATTGTGTGTGAGTTAGACCATTAGAGCTATTGGCCAAACTATCGCCTTCAATAAAATATGTTATTAAAAAAGGGAAATAAAACCAAAGATGCACTTAAAAGAGTTCAAAAGCAAAGAAAAAATTAATTGTAAAAACCATTTATGAATAAGACAACGAAGCAAAACCAAAGAAATCCAAAATAACAAAATCTAATTAACTAATATAACTAAAAAAGTTAGTAAAAACAAAAATTAAACATCAACACAAGAAAAAAAATTACATGAAAATATCACCACTTATATGAATTCAACAAGCATGGTGTACAAAATACACAAAATTTAGTTAAATATTAAATTTAAATACTTTAAAATAGTTATTCCTTTATTTGACAAAATCTTGTGTATGAAAATATTACAAATATAACACTGAAAGAAATACAGAAATTAAACTCAATTAGATAAACAAGAAAGAAGCCATTATAATGCCGCTAAATTATAAGCGATTCGAATAACTATTTCTTGCTGTTTCCAAACTATAAACAATAAATTCTAGAATCAAACAGTCAAAAATCTTAGGCTTTCACACAGCTTACATAGGATTTTGAATAATAAAAAATATTAAGTAAATAATATAATATTAATAATAACACAAAATATAAAAAACTTAAATGATCATAACTTTATTTAATAGACCCCCCTCTCAATAAATATAGCGAAATAATGTCGTCATAAATATGGAATGAAAAGACAAAATATTGCAACACCATGTACCAAGCTGTGTCAGAACTAAATGAAAATTGAATAAAGTTACAAATAACGCAAAAAATAAAATATGAATAGTAAGAAATTTAAAATTTAATCTATTTAAATTTATTTTTATAAAACAAATTTATTTTTAAAAAAATTAATAGATTGATCACTCTTAGCTCAAGTGATAAAGAAATTATTCAAGTTATTTTGAATATATTTATATATAATAGGTTAATCTTTAAGTAAAATATTTTGATTGGTATAAATATATTTAATGTATTTAGTTCATAATAAATTTAACCTTAATCACATAGTATTTTAATTTCGAATCGATTTATGGTATTCATTTCCATATAATTGATTTATTTATAAGTTGCCTTAATTTGAAATAAATTTCTTATCTAACATTCACACATTTATTTTCTCATGTGATTAGTACAAAGATGAAATTTGGCTAATTTTTTTAATGCATAGAAATTTCATTTTCTCTATATTCAGAACTAAACAGTATTAGCTATCATATACAGAAAAAAACCATCTTTATATTGATAGAATTGTACTGTTTACAAATGAAACTTTAGATGCTTTGATATGAGTTAATATGGCTACATATATATTTAAGTAAATTACGAGTTAATAAATTAAAAAAAACATCTATTATGATTTCAGTTCCTGAGAGAAAATGAAAGCAAAATTGTTGTTTTTGCTATAGAATGTTCTTGTTTCTTATGAAGAGGCAAGAAAGCATTTCGTTTACGTTATGAGGATTTCCTCTTTCGAAAATGAGAATATAGCATATAATTAACTCAAAATACTTAGAAACTTATGATAAACTTTTTAGTATAATTTATTTTTCAAATTTGTGATAAATTAAAATCCATAAAATTCTACTTTGTGGAAATTCATTTTGTTTGAAGCTTGTTCACTATTAATGAAATATTCACTGATTGAAAAACAAGTTTCAACAAAAAATAAACAATGTATAATTTTTCAACTAATATTATATTTTTAATCACTCGACACAATTTGTATTTACTACGAAACTAATTATAGCATGTCCTTCTGTTTTCATCCTACTATCATTACAGCATGTTGTAATAACTAACAATTTTCAGTAAGCCTATTATCTTATTTGTTTCAGTATTTATACCGTTATTCTAGCAGGTAAAAAACTAAATTGAGTGAGTATCATTAAAAATAATTTATTGTATATGAGCCAATAAAAGACTTTGTTACCAAATAATGTAAAGAAACAAACATTATTTGAATAACATTCAAGAAAAAAACAAAAACAAGAAATCAAAGCTCTATTTTTCAGTTTACGGAATTAGTGTTTGGAAACTAGAAATGTTGGCAAAAATTTACAATAAGTGTATAAGCATACAGCAATATAAAAATCAAGGATATGCATTTAACACTGACGACATGACAAGAATTAACCAGGAAATGTCGAATACATAACTATTATTAAAATTAGAAGAAAATTTCTTATTTCTTAATTTTATGAAAATCTGGGGAAACAGATGTACCTATTGAAAACATGAGTGGATGACTGAAAGATATATTAATAAGGCAATATTGCTACTTTTTGGCATAGATTTCCAAAAGCTAATTACGTTATTGGTATTTAATTTTTTTTTAACTCTACGTAGTTTTAAACTTTATTTTTTTTTTTGAAATATACACTAATCGTTAGAAAATTATTTAGAAAGCATTCCATCTTCTTTAAACTTTATTCTAGTGCCTTTTTGTGGATTGATTTTGAATTGAAAATAGTATTTCAAATATTAGTGCGTATCTGGTACATAGCTAATTCAATTGTAAAATAAGATTTTTAATTGAAAAAGTAATAATTGTAAATAATATAATACTAGAAAAATAGAACGAAATCTGTAGATATGGAAGCGATGAATTTATACAAAGGCTTCAGATTCAATATGGGTAGTTTAAAATACATTTACAGTTCCGAGAAAAACGTAAAAGAACAGTTTTAAGATTCTCCATATTTACTGATTTAGCTTTTGAGAACTTAGAATCTAGCAATGTTGTCGAATGATGTTAAAATATATAGTTATTTCATATCGCAAAATACATATTAGTCATAAATTTAATCAAACGGAGAGTATAATTCTTTAAGAGTACCAGGACATCAGAGAAATTCTGGAACATTAAATCTAAGACTCTTTGTTTTTGTAATATTTATCTTTGAAAATTATTAGTAGAACTTAGATTTTTGTGTGCCTTATAATGATATTTCACTCTATCGAATTATAAAAGTAATTTTTCCGTCTTAAAGATTTTTTGCCTTTTCATTTGATTATGGGCATGATTATGGACGAACCAAGTAATTTTGAGCCCCTGGTCATGTGACACCTGAGTTGGCAAATCCATCTCCAAACTTCACATTACACCAACGGGGGGGGGACATTAACGTGCATCCACCCCTGCTATTCGGCGGTCTTTAGTGGCATCAGGGCTCCAACCCAAAACTCGACGAAAACAAAGCCAGTAACGAGTTCACTACTATAACTACTAGGCTAATACAACCAGAGAACTGTTATAATCAGTTCCATTTGAGGGTACCAGAACATAAGGGGGAGAATAAAATGCCGAATGTAAGACTCTTTATTTTTGTGACATTTGTGTTTTAAAAATTATTCGTACAGCTTAGTAATTTTTTGTGTACGTGCCTAATAATGTTATTTCGATCAGTTTATTGAATTACAAAAGTTTTTTTTTTGTCAAAAAGTTTTTCTTTCCCTTTGAGTTGTATATGGACATGATTTTTCACATATACTTGCATTTAGGTACCATTTTTAAAAATAATATTCCATAAATGTACAAAATATTTTACTCATCATTTAGAAAACTATACACAAAATATAGTGGACCTAATTTTTTGATGATATTACTGTATATTTTCTTTGAAAAAATGATAGAACTTCGTAATTTTGGAAATTTAAATTTTTTTCCCTTTTTCATACACAAAATTGTTTCTCAAAAATAGGTATTATTTAGAGAAAAAATATTTTAGCTTCACTTAATGCATAAGTACTTTATATAGAAGTATAAGAAATTTGGAACACCATATTGTGTAATAGTTTTCTTTAAAAGGGTACCTAAATGCAAATATATCTCACAAAACATGTCCCTATTCAAATAAGAGGGGACAAAATCTTTGTGACGAAAAAGCTACTTTTATAGTTCGATAGAAAAATTGAAATATCAATATTAGGCACACACAAAAAAAATCCAAGCTCTTCTAATAATTTGTAAAGATATATATCACAAAAATAAGGAGCCTCAGATTTAATGTTCCAGAATTCCTTGGATATCCCGGTACCTTTAAATTCCATGAACGGTCATTTATCGTTTACCGATTTTAGTTATGACTATAAATAAAACGAAAATGGGTTACGTTGAATTTTCTGTTGCAAAGAATAGTAACTAATTACAAGTGATACATAGCAACTGGGGCCAAATGATGGCTCTCGAGTCGCATGGGGCTCTTCAAGATGTTTGTTGGGGCTCAATTGATAAATTAAAAATATTTGTTGTATTTTAAATTTTTGGAATCGTATAAAGGCATACAATCATAGGAAATGATTCGTATAGTCGTTCGGTGTTCTTCAGTTCAACCCGCTTCAACCTTCTTAAAAATATAGCTGTTATAATATTACTACACTTGTTCATACCTCGTGTAGGCCGAATAGGGCATTAGTACATTTAAATCAGGGCTTCGAACTGGAACTAAACTGAAAACCTTTATTTTGGTCGGAACAAAAACTGGATTTGAACCGAAAAAAAAATCGAAATACTTGACTGGTCGTTACACTCCCCGTAACCAACTGCATTCCTCCGATGGAACAAACTTCACATCTTCGCAACTTCACGAACTTACTTACTTTCAAGAGTTCCTCATACTAAACCTCCCTTCATAATCTGATATTGATTTGTTGATAACGTAAGTACCTATATATTAAAGTTTAAAATCGATTTGTTCATTATATTGGTAGCACATTTTCTCAGTATTTATTTAAAAACTTTTCTATGTTTATGATTGATAACATATAATAATTTAATGAAATAATAAAATTCACCAAAACGTTTTATTTTCAAGGTTTCTTCTAACATGATTTTGAATGAACGCGGTTTAAAAAAATTGCCAAATGCACAAACTTGCTTTAACACGCCCACAGTTTATTTTTTGAAAAACGCAGTTTAAACAACAGTCATATGGGAGATTTTTCTAAAATTAAGACATAGATTTCAGTATATCCAACACCTACTACAACACAAAGTCTGCGAACATACGACCGGAGATTCATATTTCACCGCATCGATGCTTATAGAGCGTACTGGAGTTTTTAAAGTAATAGGTGATATAAGTCCATCTTTATTCCGGCAACATTAATATATCCTGATTTCTCTTCTTTCGGATATTGTTTTAAAAGAACTCTAAATGAAATACAGTGAATGCTCTCAACTTTCTTCTTTGTCAAATAGATAAATCGTGCAAATCATCAAGAGGTTGGATTGCTGTGTAAAAAATGTAAGTCGCATTTCTCTCTCTTAATAGTATCCGAAAATTGATGCAATTTTTATTTTAAATGTACCTTAATCTGAATCATTATTAACTAAAATATGTGGCTTCATATATGTTTATTTTAATTTAAAATTTAACATTACTATATTTTTGCAAGTGACGTGAAAATCTTTAGTTCTCAGGTAAAACAAACAAGTTATTGATATAAAAATCAAATATAAAGTAGGGTTTACTAGTGCTCATAATTTAATAAGATTATAGTTATATAATAGTAGTATAATAGCATTAAAATTTAATATTAAACTCCTAATAAAAATTTAAATCCTTTAAAATTAAGACTATTTTTATTCAAATATAGGTGTAATTCGATAATCATAAAGAAGAGAATGGTTACTATTTCTGTTGTGCTTTTCTGGATGGTTTTCTGGTAATTTTCGTTTTGATCACGGTTACAGTTATCTGTTATCTTTTTGAATAAAAACTGTAATAATTTAAAATCCATATTCTGATATTATTTAATTTTATTAACTTACTTTTGTAGCATATTTATTTACCAAAATGACCTTCGAAAATAAAAGAAAGCGCAAGTAGGCCGACGAAAAAAGAAATTTTAAAGAAGAATAGGAAGAGAACTACGCTTTTACAAAGAAGAATGGGGTAAAGCTGTTTCTTAACTTGTAATTCAACAATCAATAATTTTAAGGAAATAGAATTTAAAACGGTATATAAATTATGAACAATTATACCCCGAATTTACATCTTTATATCTGACAAAATCTGGATTACGAATTAAAAAAATACAACCGTAAAAATCTTCAATTAATAATAAAGTCTATTTCATGTCAAAATTTACTGAAAATAATAAAACCTTAGCATAAGTTAGTTTTAAAATAGTGTGGAACATTACGTGGACAAAACGACCGTATACTGATAGTGTTTTTTACGAAACAAATTATTATATTGATAATCAACTAAGACATTGAATCTCAGTAATACAAATCTTTTAAAATTAATAAGTGACATTCCAGTTACATGGTCTGCAGTTGTACACCGAATCTCAAAAATAACAGTAGATTAATTATCTGAACTGCTTGAAGATACAAATAATTGTGTTGCATTCAGTTTAGAGCTTGATGAATCAACAGATATTACTGATCAACCTCAAATAGCAGTTTTTATTCGATTAGTGTTTGAAGATGGAATAAAGCGAGAGAATTATTTAATTTAATTGCATCAAAATACTACTCGTGGTTCAGATATAAAGGAAGCTTTTGATGACGCCCTTAAAAATTGTCTGAAGGATTAATTAGTAAGTGAAGCCTTAGATGGAACATCAGCATTGGTGGGCAAAAATGTAGGTCTAATTGGTCTTTTGAAAAAGATTAAAGCATTCCGATTTTTTTTTTAATTCTTTTATTCTAATCTATTGTATTGTTCATCCGAAACATTTTATTTCCAAACACTTTAATTTTGATCACGTGTTTACACAGGTCACTAAAATTGTAAATTTTATTCAAAATAACGCAAAAAAACCCGTCTCAGTTTCAGAATTTCATTATCAAACTTGATTTAAACGAGCAAATAAATTATTTATCGTTATAATGCATAGTGAGGAGGTTAACAACGTGTATTGAATAGGTTTGTATCTTTGTTGGAACCTATTATTACCTTCCTAAATGGGAAAAAAAAACAATCATATCAGCAATCAAAAAATAAAGACTTAATCCATGAGTTAATGTTCCCCTTCCATACAGTGGAACATTTAAGAAAAATAGAATTTATCACTGCAAGGTAAGGACGAGAATATTTCAGAATTAAGTTAGAGTATTTTTAGTTTTAAAAGAAAACACAACTATTCCAAAAAAAAAAAAAAAAAAAAAAAAAAAAAAA
>BMAW01055809.1:143795-200497 GCA_019974015.1 Nephila pilipes
AAAAAAAAAAATAAAAAAAAAAAAAAAAAAAAAAAAAAAAAAAATGTAATAGAACAGACATTCAATCACTTTCCACTCTTATAAAAGCCATTTCAGAATCTGAAATTCCACCTGCAGTCATCATTAACTTATAATTAAGGAAATAATAAAAACATGCTAAATGATTTTGACGAATGATTTGAAGATTTGATAGCATTAAAACAAGTAAAATAACATTTTTTATTAAATCCGATTGAAATCGATATAATTAACAATGGTTTTGCACTGAATAAATGTTTGCTTCCTGAAACAGTTGAAGAAGAATTAAAATTAATAGAGACTCAAGAAGATTAAGGTTTTCAAATGCTCAATTAATCGGAAAAATCACATAATGAATTTTGGTAATGTGTACCAAAAACTTAGTACAATAATTTGAAAAAATGCAGCATTTCGTTTACTGTCGAGTTTTGGATCGACATATGATGTTGAAGCTTAGTACTCTACGATGAAATTTATTAAATCAACCAGCATCCAAAAGAATTAAAAGGAAGTTCAGTTTAAAATTATCAACCTGTTTACCAAAAACTAGTTTCTACATCACAAAATCCAATCCTTTCTCTTATAGTAGGGAAGAGTAAATAAAATTTTTTGATAAGTATTTTAAAGCTATAAAAATACATACATTACGATTCTGAAATTTTTTTTTCTGCGTAGAATTTTAGGTGCGGCTCTCAAGATTTTTTCAGGAAGGTTACTTTGACTCTTTCTGCAAAAAGTCTAGCCACACCCCTGATATATATATACTATCAAAAGTATCCCCTGGGTTAGAATAGTATCTTTTTAATAAAAACCTTTGATTTTTCTTTCTATTGAAGCACAGAAGAAATAATTGAAACTGTATTACCTTAGTAATATCTTGCAATATTTGTAACATTTTCGTGAAATTTAAATATTATGAGGCAGTCTCTGAAGCAATTTTTTTTTAAATTAATCAAACTATTTTTCAATACTTGTATTAAAGGAACCATTTTCTTAAAAAAGATTAATTATCAAACAAAACTTTTGAATAACAATTAAATTATGTAATTTATAAATGAACTTCTATGCATTTTTTGAAATTTTTTTAGATTATTTAAGCAGTAACGAGCTCTTTTCTTCAGGAAAACAAATAAAGTCAATTTATAACTGTGTATTTTCAGAAATGTTGTGAAAGGTGTTTGTGTATAAGTTTGAAGAAAAATATCGGTTACATTTTATTAAGAGTATTCACTGTAGAAAGGTTTCCTCAAACTTCCAGTTTTTTTTAGAAAATGTTCTTTAAGTAATAACACGTTATGGATATGGAATAAGGACTCAAATTTTTCCACATTAATAAATGGTACATAACTAGTGTTCAGAGATTTAAAATAATTTTTGTTGTTGCTCTTTCTGTTTGTTCAATAGGAACAAAGCTTCTGTTTGCCTTCTTAATTTTTTTTTATCTATCAATGTCATCAAAACATTTGACAGTATTATTATCAGTGGTGAAGTGTAAATTTTAACGTTCCCTTTCTATATCCAGAGAATTCATCTTAACTACCCAATTACAAATGGAAGCCTTATTTCTATGTTTCAAACTCAACTAAATTTTCTTGTAGCAAAATCTTCTATAAAACGCTGATGATTGATGATTTGCATTCTAAATTTTCCCATACAGACATTTTATTAAAAGCTCACTATTCTGAATTTCATTTGCCATTTTTTATCTCGAAGAGGAGAGTTTGTGGGAGCTTGCTCTGTTAGAATTCATTTCTAATTTATTGAGTTATACGAATATGTATCCTATTAGCTATTGTACTCTTATTGCGATACAGTTTACATATTTATTCATAGTGTTTGTTGTTTCTAGACAAAATTAAGTTTACTTTTTCATATATTTTTTATACAGATTGAAAAGTTCAAACTATTAAGTAAAACAACTTAAGCAGCTGTTCTAAAAAATAAAAGATGAAAAATATAAAAAAAATCAGTATAAAAAACTACAACAGCAATGTTCCTATTCTAAAATTTTCATGCAAAATGACTATAATTTAAGTTAAGGCTATTGAAAATTATATCTTGTTAAATAATTGGTTAATAAATAAAATGAGGTAAAAACAGTTTTTCAGAACTCTTGTGATGAATAAAATACATACTTCCTATGAATAAAATATATAAAATATATACATATATACTTTGACATCCATTCATCCAGAATTCTAAATAGTTACAACATTTTAAAGTTTATAAGTGGGACTACATAAAAAGCAAATAGGTAATTTTCAAAATTTTTATCCAAAACCTTCTTTTTAACCCAGGAAGGATAACTTAAGAACTTAAAAATGTAAGTAATTTATTAGAAAAAAATTTTGCTTTCCTTTTAACTCTTTAGAATTTATTGCATCTTACCAATGATTACAATGTTAATCTAGAAAGCTTCCGGGATTTTGGACAAATTAAGCATTTTATTCTAAAGGGAAGTCTGCAAAAGAAGTTTTGAAAAATATCTATGATCATTTAAAATGTTTCTTCATCATATATGAACAACGTTAAATAAGATTCGAGCTCAAAGAATATAATAATTTTTACTTGAATTATTTGTTATCTTTTTTTATGGATAAAAAATAATTCAAGCTGATGTTCAAATACTTCTTCGTCTTTAAAAGTAATTCGGGATTCTTACTCAACTTAAATTCCCTAAAAACGTTTTTTTTTTATAGTTTCTCTAATACAAAGATGTTTCAGAGATCATTGAACGATAATTAATGACAAAACCAAAAAGGAATATAAAATACTACAAAACGCACATTTGAATGAGCTATAATCCGAAATTCGAGGTCATATCCAACAGTTTTTTCAGAGTCCAAGATATTAATTTCTTAATATTGTTCTAAGTCCCTTAATATCGACTTAAGTAACAAGTTGTAGACTTCCATTAAGGTTACTTGAAGTGAAGAGAATCGAGAACTATTCAAAATTTGTGTATTTGTGAATTTTATTTTTTCACTATTCATTTTTTAAACATATTTCTTTTTATATCTGTTTCTACAATGAGACTTTTGATAAGATTCTTTTATATTTAGTGTAAATAAAAACACGCATTTACATTTATTCGCATTTAAGTACTTAATTTTTCAAACTTTCCTTCAAAGCCAATGAAAGTTGTTTTTTTCCTCTTAAAAATGAATAAAGCTTGTTTCTGGGCTTATTATGTGTATCAATAGTTACAAACCTATTTTTTCACATTCAAAATACTCCGGCTTTCTACATGAAGAGATACACTTCTTAACTGTAGTGAAATTGAATTCTTTTTAGATTTAACATTTTTAACCCTTTTTTTAAATACCTTTTTAAGAAGTCCTCTTACACGTGAATCAAGTGTATGAGGAGATTTAAATTAAAATTTTAATGAAAAATTTCGATACATTGTTTAATTTTGAAATTTATTTACTGGAGAAAAGTCGAGCAGAAAAAATTTCCCCTTACTCTGTACCCACGTGGGGTGTGTTAGTGAAAGGAAATGACACAAGTCCCCCTTCTCCCACCAGCTGTCAAGATGTTATATTAGAATCAATATTTAGATTAGAACAGGGGATCTATGAAGCGGAGATGGATTTGACCATAGTTATAGGAACACTGGCGAGGCCGTTTGCGTTTTCCCACAAGCTGCATTGATTTTGGTTAATTAATATCCACAAGCTCGGTAGCTGTCGTTTGTTTAGCCATTGGCGCCGTCAGTTTAAGACCGCTGCTTTTCAATCATTTGAGTTAGGATACATATTTCAGCGCTTACTGCATTGGTCTGAGGGAGCATCGCATCGTTTAAGCCCTTGCCTTCCTGCCATTAAGTAAAACTGATCGTTTTCTTGGAACAATTCGCTGGTAATCCATTTTAGTTGTTGAAAAAAATTTAATTTTTAATCCCGAGAAGGGAATTTAATCTTTAGTTTTTTAAATAGAACAATAATAAAACATTTACTTTTCTTATGCTTACGAAAAAGGCACCAGTATTTATTCTGAAGTATTTTTTTTAAAAAAATTCTTTCAAGCTCATTTATAACAATTGCATTGGACTTAAATCAAAATTATCGTATTTATTTTTAAATTCTTCTATCCATTACTCGTGGATATACACACCTGATTCAACAAACATTATTTTATAATGAAGAACAGTACAACAAATCTACATTAAAATGTTTATAATTTTACTGAAGAAAATGATGCATTGAAGGAACAAAAATGAGCTTCAAAACAATATGAAGTAGAATTCACATTTATATATAAATCAATTTGAATAATACAATATTTGAGGTATCTGACTACAATAGAAACCATTGTTTTGAAAAAATTTCATATAAACAATTACTTTCATTTTGATATTTATTGTTATCTGAATTAGAATATACATAGAAAATCGTTTTAAAAGTTTTATTACAATAACTTTTTTAAAATGCAATTTTTGTGCAAAAAAAGAGGAAAAAATAGCATATTATCAAAATATTTTCCTTTAATGAAAAACCCTTCTATAACCTTGTTATTTAGCATATGTATAGCTATGGCTACTGCATAGGACCTGAACTAGGAGTTTTGAAAAATGTACAGTATTCGCAATATTATTGTCAGTAGAAGTAACAACATGTGTTTTTTCAATTTTCCTCCCATTCTTATGCATTAATATAGGTGAATAGATCCACTTATAAATTATACGTAACAAAACTCTTAGTTTAGGCTTTTAAGAATATGAAAACATTTGTACCAAATTTTATCAAAGCATATAAAAATATTTGAGTTATCATTTTTTAAAAATTATAATTGTACTAAAAATTCAATTCTTCAAAAAATAGATTTAAAGTTTATTTCGAAAACAAAGGTATGCACAGCTGATAAACTCAACCCCCATCCTTTTAGAAGTCACACCTTCTTCCTCTCTTTTTAAAAAAATTGATTTTCTTGTAGCTCTACTTTTTTTCTCGCCAGTTTTGCTGATGGTAACAAATATCGTTTGGAGTCAGCAACGTAAATAACATTAAAGGCCTCAAACATTTATTGCCCTGAAATCATAACTAATGCATGTAATATTTTTGGCACTTCCTTATAACCATTATTAAAATGTATTACAGATACATATGCCCCCAGAAGATATGTTTCATGATTGACATAGACATTTTTTCGGATTATTTTTTACAACGAATGTAATCGTTCATTGGAGTTTTTCATTTTTTAATGGAAATATTTTTTCAATAAATTTTAATCGTATAAATAGCTATGTTGATTTAATGGAATTAACAATGGTTTTTGAGGAAGGTTTTGCCCTTTCCATTTAATTTTGTTCCGAAAGTATTAGTATGTTGATATTTACACCAATTAAACTGCCCTTTCGGGCACCGGCCATGCATTGGCTAATCTACTCATACTCCTGAACAGCTGTGTTAAAATACTGGTATTACAGCACTTTGAATTCCGGTAAAATCACCTATATAGATTAAAAAAAAATTAAAATTAAATTGAATATTTTTTTAAAAGGAAAGAAAATCGTTTTTGGAATTATCATAAAAAATAACCTTAAATATGAAAGTAAAACCTTAAATATGTAAAAAATAAAGCAAATTTACAATTAACTAATTTCTTTCATAGTTTAGATATTTTTAATTTCTCTTTAAGAAATCAATTGGATAATCAGTTTAATACAAGTAAAAAAAGAAATAATTTAAATTATTTTGAATATTTAAAAGTTTATTAACTAATTTGATATATCGAAGTAAAAAAAAATGTATAAAATGTATCTCTCTATATATTTTGCTATCAAAGAAATGAACTTTTAACAAAGAAAGGAACTTAATAAAGAACTTTATTATTTATATTTTTTCTTTTTTCAGCAAAATCTATAACAGTTATTTTATAAATCAGTAAATTTCATAAAAAAAAGGTAGAAATGTCCAAAATAAGTTTTAGTCAGAGATATAACTTTATAGTGAGCGTTTCAATTATGCTACAGGATGTTTTTAAAAGCAGAAGAAATATCTATGTTTATGATTCTCATTTTTCATTCCATTTTCTCCCTAAAGAATTTGTTTTCTTACATTTCTTTGCTTTAAATCGATATATATCATGAGCTCATGAGCAGTTTCATGAAATTTCATGTTTCATGTCCTTTGCTGATTCAGGAATGCCTGAAGTTATTATATTAATTTGGAAATAAAAATGCATAAGACATGACAGTCGAAAAAAATGTAGTTTTGTCTAAAAAAATTGTAATAATTTTTACGGGTAGATATAAATTTGTGATTTGAAACTTTTAAAAAACCTGTTAAAGATTTTGAAAACTCCAAAATTGTGACTTTTCATGAACAATCTCTTAATCTATTTCAAATATTCGTAAAGTAGCTTCTAAAAACATTTTTTGAATTTTAAATTTTTATCATAGATACAGGGAGAATTTGATATGATTTGTAATTTAAAAATTTGATATGATACAGCAGGAAAATCTTTAAACTAATATTTTGAAAGCTAAATGAAAAAAAAAAAAAAAAAAAAAAAGCGTTTCTGTGTCTTTCTTAAGAATTCTCTTCGATTCTGAAAGGTGGCTGCGGTAGCCTAGTAGTCATGGTCGCGGATTCGCGGCCGGTGATTTTCGTCGAGTCGTGGGTTCGAGCATTGTGACCACTAAAGATCCAACATGTAGCTGGGGCTGATGCACGTTAATCTGTCGGGGCCCAAAGTCCTCCCTTAAGGATGGTATGGAAGTTAGGAGAGGGGGTACGAGCTCATAGAGTGCCAGTGAGGGGGGTTGTCCTCGTCACTTGACCGAGGTTTAAAATTACGAGGTCCGTCGCCAATAGCCCTCATGTTGCTTCTAGTACGACTTTAATAAAACCAATCCAATCGATTCCGAAAGAAAATGTTATCAACAAATAATTGCATTGTCTTATCAGGAAGATTCATTTGCTTTCAATATGGTTTGTGTTAATTTCAATTACCTTACAAAGTATTTTAAAGGAGTTTTCTGCACAATATGAACAATGTACATTTGAACGTACCATAGTTTACTTTTTCTTCTCTAATCCTTCAGTTTATTTAAGCTATTCTGAGTAAATGTCATACGTTTTCCAATAACAGCTTATGTAATAATCTATCATTAAATTTTAAGATGAATTCTTTGTTGTAAGACGGAACTACGCTAAGAATGCTCGAAACTTTAATTTTACACAATAAGCTCTTTGAGTTGTCGATTTTATTTTTCATTAAATTCTTTTTATTTCGCTGAATAAGTGCCTCGTAAATTTTAGAATAGCACCCTACCAGTCAACTTAAGCCATTAATGAAGGGTCGAAACGTTCCATTTGGAAATCTTCAAGCAATTTTAAAAATTGTAGCTACTTGTAACATTATTTTACAGATTATATTTTCCATTAACTTTTTTTTGTAGGATTCTTCATTTTGTTTTGAATACTTGAAAAAAGAAATCATATTTAATTTAAACTTTAATTCAAACTCGACAGAATTGAATTAGATGTCAAATAGTTAAAAAATTATATGTACATGAAAAATCACTGGTGCTGGCAATACCACTCGAAAGAAAACTGTGCTCAAAATATTTAAAATACTTGATAAAAATATGCATTTTTGAACAAGTTTTTTTAAAATTTCCAAAAATAAATTTTCTATTTTGATTTTGCTCGAAAATATGTCCTCATTTAAAATTATATTTCAAAGATATTTACCGAAATATATGTAAAAAAGGAAAACCATTGCTTCAGTGAATTATAAAGCTGTCAATTTTTGAAACTGTAACATACCGTAAGACGGCTGATAGAGCAAAATCTACGCTCGTTCTGACCGCTACGCCCCCTGCCACTCACGCCTGCACAAGGCCCGATTACAGTGGTGCTTGGCTCGATCAGGCTGGAATGATGCTGACTGAGAACGTATAGTGTTTAGCGACGAATCTCGCTTCCTACTGTGTCCTGACGATCATAGAAGACGTTTCCGGAGACGATCAGGATAGCATACCGATCTTGTTTTAACTATTGCACGCCACACAGGCCTCAACAAGGAGTTACGGTCTGAGGAGCCATTTCCCTTGATAGACGGACCCCTTTGGTCGTCATTAGAGACACACTTACAGCACAGCGGTACATCGACGACATTCTGAGACTTGTTTTGCTACTCTTCCTTTTGCAGTACCCTGGCCCTATTTTTCAGCAAGATAATGTCATACCACATACGGCACGAGTTGCTATGAACTGTTTTACAGCATGTCAAACACTTCCTTGGGCAACCAGACTTTTCTCCAATTGAGCATGTCTGGGATATGATGGGAAACGACTGATTTTACCAGGGAATAAGGATGACCTAACTGTCACAGCCCATTAACAATTCTGTAACTAAACCTTGAATTTGAATATAAAATAAACACGAATGCCTTGGTTTATACATATTTGGCACAATATATATAGTTTTAAGGTGATGAAAAACAGAGAAATGTCAGTTATTTCACTAAAATTATTAGAAGAATTTAAAAAAGCATCATACTTTTCAGCACACTGACTTAGATGCTGAATTGTTGATGCTCAAAGCTTCTGATATTTTTGCAGTTTCTTTCACTTCAGTAGACCTTTTTCAGATATACAAGTTTCTTCAAACCTTCTTCTTATATGTTTGGGCATTAAAACAAGGTGTAATGTATAATTAAAATTGACAAAAAGGGGTATCAAATGGAAGGAATTACTTATACTTAGTGAGAGAAAAATAGCATATGCGATACTATATGCAAGCAAACTGCTATTACTATTCTTTTCAGTTCTTTCCTCAACAATTTGGTGATCAAAATAAATAGCTTTCATGAATTTAAAATCATTTGTTAAGCCTGGAAAAGCGGTACGTGTATTATGTTTTAGTTTAAAAGGGGCGAGGGGATCAGGTGTTTCGATTTTTGACAGATGTGAACAACTTTTAAAATTTTTTTAACGTACTTCTAATTTAGCTAGAACAAAAATTTAAACTGTATTAGAAGCAGAAGTATTTGCAGTTTCTTTTTTAAAAAAATCCATTTTTTAACCAAGTTTTGTGAAGTGACTCCCTTAAGTAAACAAGAGGTTAAATTAAAAGAGGAGACAGAGAGAGACTTTTATCATCGTTCTGATTATTCACTAAATGAGAACAACAGGCAGACGTCTTTTTCTAAGAGATGTGGCTTACCACATCAATATGTTCATTTTGAACCCAATGTTAGTTTTCTGATTTTTACCCAAAAGAACACGTTCGTAATATTTTGGAAATATACGCCTGTTAGAATATCTTTTTCAAAAAAAAAAAAAAAAAAAAAAAAAAAAAAAAATCCAGTCTGAACCAATGAAACAGTGCAGGTGTTGTTGGATAATCAGCTGACATTAGCAACAGCCTTTTACGGAATTTTGTTCAAAAATATGGAGATAAATTAGGTATCATATTCCTCCCCAGACGACATTTTTTAACCCACTGTACCCGTTACTTCTCTAGATGTTACCGGGAGAAATTCGGATCTCAATTTTCCGCCATATCGGTTCGTTCGTCTGAAACTATTATAAACTATGCAACCTTATTCATAAGACATCCATTAGTTGATACATCGAATGTTACGTTTAGCATTCAGGGAGAATAGGTGGCCGCTGTAGCCTAGTGGTTAAGGCATCGAACTCGCGGCTGGCAGTTTCTGTTGAGTCATGGGTTCAAGCCTTGATACCAATAAAGACCCGCCATATAGCCAGGACTGATGCACGTTCAATCTGTCGGGGTTCAAAGTCCTCCCATTGTCTTGGTGTGGAAGTTAGGAAAGGGGAGTGCCAGCTCAGATGTCTTCCTCGTCACTTGAACGAGGTTCAAAATACGACGTTAATAGTCGACGTTAATAAAACCAAATCAATCAGGGAGAATAGAAAGTATTCATGAAGGTATCTAACCGCTGGAAGCCACGATATTTGGATTATATAGTTCATATACAACTTTTAGCATTGTATCTCACTAACAAATCTCTAATAATCTAACATATGAAATAAGTATGTAGCCAATTACAAGTATTTTGGTTATATTTATCGCACATTGTGGCCCTCCTGAAGCTTATGAAACATTCTCTGAATAAAGTGGTCCCTTTGACTTCTTTCAACCAGTTGCTGTCACAATTCACTCGAGCTTGCTCGAATATCTTTCTTACAGCTTTACATTTTCTTTTTATATATCACTCTGCCTTTTCCCAAGCAATTGCAAAACCCTTGTATCTGCACATTCACATAACTTGCAAGGTTTTGTTTCCAATATTTGCTCATTTGCTCATGAATAATCTTTCTGTTAAATTGAGTGTTAGTTATGAGTCGAATAAATCTATCTATGTACATTAATGGCACTGTAGTACAAAAATATGTCCGTATTTAAATGTAGTGTCAGTAATGTTTAAAGTAAGATTTTCAATGACCATCTTACTGTGCTCATCAGTATTAATAAAATTTTGAAGCTCAGACCGCATCGCTTCTCTACAAGCAATTAGGAACATTAAATACGCTTTTTAAAGAATAATAAACATCTTAATTATGCTCTTACATAAGAAAGAGTATGTATAATATAGTCATAAGTCATGCACTTGAATGAGAGCAACTTAAGTACTTCGAATAGAAAACAATGATAACTTTCATGATAAGTTCAACTAAAATAATTTATCTGTTTCAATGTATCTTTGTATCAAAAATACAATGATAAATCGGTACTAAATAATTAAATTAACTGCAGCACACCTCTTTAGTAAAAATCATACACATAAATAAATTATTTTAGCCATAAATATTATATAATAGAAAAACGAAACAAAAGAAAATTGACTGAAGTATATTTGGTATCAATTCAACGACTGTCTTCCTCAAAAAATCCCTATATTTCAAAAGATGTTAAATCATTGTCAATATCACATAAAAAAAAGGCTAATCGATACGGATGGAATTCGAACTCTTTATTTTCAGTTGTGTGTCATTTGTTGGACTTTTGCAGCGAACTTTGATTCTTATATTCAGTGTAAAATATTTTTCTAAAAATAATAATATTTATGCACATGATAATAATATTGATGACAAGAGGTAATTTTCTATCCCACTTGAAACACAATCTAAAATAATCTATAATAACTATCGCTGAAATTATACCATGTTATAACATAATGAAGTTATAGAATTCGTGTCAATAAAGACTATATTCTTATAGCAGGAATTATCGAATATTGCCACGAAAATACATTTCACCCTCAATGCAGTATCAATATTTCAGAATCATCGTTGGAGAAAAGGAGATTGACTCCCAGTATTAGAATTTTTTCAAGTTAAATTTTAATTTAATTCTACCTGTAGCAGAAGAAGAAATTAGGTATATAAACCATTTTTAGTGATACATATTAGACAGATTCATTGGCTATATTTTTTGAACTCATTTAATCTGAAACAAATTTGATTTTGTGACGATTTTCAGTATTTCCATTATTGTAGAAAGACGTTCAAATGTCTAAATTTTTTAAAAAGTATTAGAACAGTTAGCGAAAATATGAAAAACGGGGTTAAGGAGTCCTCTAAACGCTAAGGAACATGACTTTTGTGGACTTTTCAAAATGGAACGAAAATTCAACAGAATAAACATTTAAAATAATTTAAAAGCACTAAATAACCAAAACGAACAAAAATTTACTTCATAATAAGATAAAATTAACTATTCAATAAATGAATGTTCTTTGTTGAAAATATAACTAAAAGATAATTAATAAAAAATTCATATATTAGATAATTAACAGAAAGGGATTTTTATGACATTAACGTCTTCATTTATGTTCCATATTTGGTTACAAGAATTTGAAATTCTTATTACCGACATCATTTGATTATTCTTCGTAAAAAAAAAAAATAAAATTGCTCTCAATTACTTGAATTTAAATTAAAGATGTGCTCTCTCTTCCTTCCTCTCAAAGAGGGTATGATTTTATTTAAAATCATTGAATGTGGTATGTGTGATATCAATTTTGGATCCGGAAATTATTTGAAATTCCAATTTATCTTTTAAAAAGCTTTGATTTATTTCGTATAAGCACTACAGTCATATTGCAGAAACTCATTATTATCAATATTTTTTTGTCTAGTAAATACATTTTCAACATAAGATGCATTGCATTATTTTTGTACTAATTGAAAACAATGGTTTATCTCCAGAAATGATCTTAAAAGTATAATGGTCTCTATTTCTCACTCAGATTGATTAGTAAAAACATATGTATAAGTTTATAAATAACGAAGAATAAACTTAATGAAAATTTCAAAAGGAAAACAACAACAGCTTTATTATTAATTCACTATTTTGAAAATGAATAATATCAGGCATACTGGTAGAGAAAAAGGCAAAAACATAACTGTCAACTTTACATTTTCTGTTAAAAAAGGAATTTATGAATGTCATTGATTGAAAGTAAAAAATCAAGATTTGTTTAACTAATAATATTTGTCATAAAATGATTCCCAGTTTTATTAATCCTTCTTATAACCTCGCATATTAAAGGATTTTTTGTTTTGTTATTAGAACCAGTTATAAAAAAGATGGCATAAATATCTCCGCAGTAATTATTTAATTTTCTTTTGAGGACTATTTCATAAGTTAAAAAACAAATAACATTTCTCTTAGTTTCAACTCTAATCTCTCTATGTTCTCAGTTTGTTATAAACACATTTTCATAATTGGTTTTCATATAAAAAAGAGAATTTGACCTTTTTCTCCAAGTTTCTGGGAGATTTTAAAATGTTTTTAATTCTATCAAAAGCAGCAGAATAAACAGTTTTATATTATATTAACGTAAGTTAATGTGATTTTTAAAGAAATTCCCTAGATGAAAATATAGCAACGAAAATAAATTTCTGTTGTTGCAAAACTTCTCGATATTTAAGTTCCATTATTATCAAAACAATTACTTTTCTTTTATTTTGGACAGTGAAACGTAAAGTTTGCAGGAACTATATTTTAAATCTTACACTAATTAGAAGGAAAAAAAATCAGTATTATATTAAAAGGTGTTTCGGTAAAGGTAATGATATTGAATTCAAAAAGGCTACACTTACATGACATAGATTCTCTTGATCAGAGAAAAAATTGATTCCTCGAAATCATTTTTATTGATGTACTAATACTATTAAAACTGATTAAGAATGATAAATTTTAAATAAATTATGTTTTATCTTGTTTCTTTTCAATACATGGGAATACACAAAATCCTAATAAAAGCTTTCATAATAACGTACGGTCATATGTTCCTAAATTAACGTTGAAACAAATAGATACAATTTCCCTCAGTGTTTATGGTGCTGTTTGCTCTTTCAATGATGGTAATGCTTTCAGGTTGAGTATTTTTCAAAAATTGGTAATAAAACCAGGATAATGTGCTGTAGATGCCCTGAAAAATGTTTAGAAAGGGAAAAATCGAGAAAAACTACTTATGCATATTTTGGACAAAGGAAAGAGGAAGGGGGAGATATATAAAAGTAAAAGAGATGACGACAAAATTAAGAAAAATCTAGCGAATACAGTTTGTGGAACAGTATTATTTTAATTAGGTGAGGTTTTATGTTATAATTCCAGTTTTCTAAAAATAACATTTTTTAAACCTACATGTACCTTTTTCTCTAAGCATTCTATATACATGTACCAGAAATTTTTACTACTTATGCCTGATGTATAACTGAAGCGAAACTTCTTCAGTATTCTTAAAAAAAAAACACTAGCAAATCAGCATATACTGTGACAAAAGAGGACAATTTTCAATAAACTCATAATGATGCTCTGTAAAAATAGTTTTTTAAAGATTACACTTTTAAAATTTCAGTACAATTTAAGGATAAATAACTATTTAATATTTGTATATAAAATTGTAAGCTTATATGTTCAATAGTTTCTGTGAAAAAAGGTACCATAAGATGCCCTCAATTTAGCAATATCGGTGGGGGAGGACATTGATTGCCCTTAAATAAAGTAAATAATTTACCTATCTTGAAAAACAGGATTTATTCGTATAAGATATGTATAGAAATACGTTGAAATTTATAGACATATATCCCAATCCACTTACTTGAATTGGGAATAAAGCAGTTCGTATTCGTTTCAATAGAAGCTAAATTAGTACAAGTTAATAAAAATTATCAATCACACAGAAGATAGTTATAGAAACAAAATGGTGTTGCATTCAGTTACTTAAAAATAAGAAAACTACAATAGGGAGAAGAAACTTTTTTTAAATTTCAGTGAAGCACTGATCCATATAACAAAGATGGACCTTTTTGATATCAAAGAGAGTCGTATTCTGTTTTTTCATACCTTATATACTGCCTCACAATGGGCATGTGAATGAGTGAAGTTTAATAGCGAAAAAGTAGGATATGGTTAAGCTGCGCCAAACAAGGTGTAATTGTAATCTAGATGTTTGAAAAATAGAAAAAAAATAAAGAAATGTACAAGGAGGAGGATCAAAAATAGAGAAAAATCGCTAGAGTTTCTCTGGGATGAATCACCCGTATTTACCAAAGAGAGTAAACCATATGGAAAAGGAAAAATATCACTAGGGTGCCTAGGGTGAGTAATCTCATACTCACCTGAAATAGGGAATCCCCTGAGGGGACAGCCTCATCACAGTTGCAAAGTATTATAGATACAAACTCAAATTAAATTACTTTAATCAATATGGGTACATATTCTATACAAATCTTAGGTGCTATGTGAAGCATACAAATATAAAAATACAAATATAAAAATACAAATAGGAGAACGAAAATACAGAATAATTATTTCCAAATTTTAGTAATAAAAATAAACCATACGTGAAATGCATGAATAAGTATACGATTTATCGAAGTCCTTTGAACAAACACTTGCAATTTGGGGTAACATTTGGTAAAACCATTCACAGAAATTCTCAGAGATGTATTTGCTCAACTAAGAACGATATTTCAACTTCAGAAACTTCATTGGGAGTTATAAATATGTGGTACTAGAATTGAACATGATACGTTGTACTAGAATTTGAAATTAGACAGCTAGAAACTTTATTTAAGTGTAGTTATTTTGACTGTGACATAAGTTTCCGAAATTCAAATAAAGAGCTAGCTTTGCGCAGTATTTTCTGTTGCTGATCCATCTTATTATCAACAAGCAATATTTCAGATGTATTGGAAATTAATCTTCAATAATATTACAAATAAAAGTGTTCACAAAGTATATAAATGTAGATTTAAAACTTTTTAAAACCTTCTAATCTATATTTGGAATCTACTTGTAATTCTAATCAATATTCTTTGAATTTGTCCCACTTTTCTTCTGTGAAATTAACTAAACTTGATTTTACTCTTTGAAAAATGATTAAATACTATGTCCTTAAGATTGCTCTCAAAAAGCTCCAAAATTGAATAAAGTTCTTATCAAATCAACTGTATTATTTTTTTCCCTTCCCTGTAAAACCAAATTAAGTGTTTGCAAATATTCTAGCATGTCTGTAAGAAACATTCTGACCGAAAAAGCTAATTTTCATTTTATAATTCTGAGTATTTTTTTTTCTTTTGTAAATATTATGATAGAATTTAAAGTTACACAAAACTGCTCAGAATATTGTAAGCTGACAACAAGTGTAATTTGCTTGGAAAAAGCATTGTCTACCACATTTGTTTGGAAAAGTACTGATGGGGAAACATAACTAATAGGAAAACTGTCTCTGAAATGCACGAACACCCGCAAAATTGCACAAATGTTTTGTGCAACCGATGAAGGGTTGCACAAGTCCGTTGATTGCACCAATAGTGTGTAAATATCTTCTAATTTAAATATAATCAAAATCAAAATATAGCGAAATGTCTAGACATTAAGAAATAAACACAACATAAAAACTGTATTAATCACTCAGTCGAGTTAAGAAGATTTAAAGAAAGAAAAGCTTGAAAATAATAATGAAACAGATTTGAATTTTCAAGGGGAGACACAATTCCACGAAGAACTGCATGTGGCTCTGAGAGCCACATTTGTCCCCTTTGCTGTATAACGACAATAAAGAAGTAATACATAAAATGCGATGACTTCAGTTTTGTGGTACGATAAGTTTAACAACTTAGTATATATTAATAGTCGATTTAGATTACCTCGTGTTTTAAATAGAGTAGTAATTTTAATGTAATATTTCACAAAAACTATTGTACACATTTCTACTATAATATTTCTATGGATTGTTTGTTTTGTGGGATACCGAGCAAGAAAGGCCATTATCCCATTCCTATGGATGAGTTTGATTTTGTGAACAACAACAGTGAACCAAAACTGGATGCAAACCTTCCCTTCTTCCGGTCGAATGTTGATCTATAGGATATCAACAAAATTACACTCACTCTTTTAATTCAAATTTTTTGAAAATTTTTTTTGAACTCTATGGATATAAGGTATCGTATAGATCTCAGGTTTCAAGACTTTCACATTCTTTATTTCTTTATTTATGCTAAAATACTTTATATTTTTTGGTTCACTATGGGAAAGATTAACATAATTGCTTGCTTATAGTGATTTTTGGCAACCAATGCATTATTTATGGGAAGCAATCTCGCTTAGATGTGCCCTATTTGATTTTTTCATGTGATGTGCTGAATATGAATATAATTGATTTCTTATTAGCCAACCAAGTGGCTATTGTTTTAGGTGGATCACTTTTAGCGTACCAGATTATTTTTGAATTTCTTTGTCTTCAATTTTAATTATATTTAACTTAAATGTATCCAATTTAATAATTTACCGTTTCCTTTAATTTTAAAATCAGAAAAGTTTACTTATGTCGATTTCGCTGCATTTCATTGTTTACTTTAATTCTTATATTTAAATGAGTATTTTGATAATTCTTTTCTTGTATTTAAAAAAAAGAAGACAAATATTTAAAAAAGTTCTTACGTATATATTTTGTTAATTTTATGCTAATTTAAGATTAACAAATTAATGTGTTAATTTCCAAATAATTAATCATTTGTTATTATAATTCAACTAGTATATTAAATCCATAATGTCGTGTATTATATTTCATAAATTATGATGTTACAAAAAATACCAGTCATGTGTTTTTAATTTCCCGATTCATATGATTTTTAGATAATCATGTCGAGCATCTATTATATGGACACAATATCAAAGGCCCAGTATGAAGAAGCATTGATGTCTAATGGATACAAACTTCTTGATCCATTTGATAAGATAGGGAATAACCATGTACTTTCTTTTATTATGAATTTGTATCCTCCATTCCAATTTGTAGACGTATATCTAACTAGTGGAAAGAGAATGCTTGTCCGCTAGACAGAAATTATACAAGGGGTAGATGATATAATTATGTATTGAGTGAGAAAGTAAGTCCCATTTAAATATATAGAAATAATGCTCTAAACATCTATATATTAACTTGTAAAATACAAGCTAGTCATTCTTTGACTAAAGAGCATCAATAATGGGTTTCAGTGTCTACTAGTGGTGTTGTTCATAGTGGAAATTGTACGTGCATGGTTGGATATTGTTTTGAATTGTTTTTTAAAATGAAAATAAACTTAAAAGAAAGCATATTTTTGTCATATTCTTCTCTGAATTTAAATAGCATGAATTTTAAAAAATTATTATGAATTTCATTAATTTACAATTATTCAGAGGGATTCTAAGTAGTTTAATATTCTAAAAATAGTTCTTCAATGTGTTCCTCACATTTATTATGACTTAAGGTATTTAAACTCAAGATGTTCTTTGAATTTATTATTCTCGTCATGTACGCATTTATCTGCCGTATTTAAAAAAGCATTCCTTTAGATTAGAAGTTTGTTCTCAAGTTGCAGCATTATTGTTTGCTGTAGAGATATCAAATAAAGGGGAGAATTCTGCATCAACGTCTTTGGCTTATATGTGGAATAAAACTGGCAAGAAAGTAAGTTTTATGAAATAGTTAGAAAAACTCTGATCCAGTTTTAAGTGAGCATTTCATTTTAAGAAGTTCAACATAAAAATCTGAATTTTGAAATACTTAAGAAATACGTGTATTTATATACGAGCAGAAATATGTGCACCAATTCAATATAAAGAAATTTCTTCTTCAGAAACAAACTTTTGTCGAAAATAATAAGTTTTCCATTTATTCATCCTCGCTTGCGTGTAGAAAATAGAAAAATTTTATCACTTTGTTAGAAATTTTATCAACACAGAATAAAAAATAAACCATTTTAAGTTTTCTATGTAATTTGTATGGATGTTGAATATTTAACAGAACATCAAGCAAATTAATTTGTTACAATATTTTTACCAGTTGGTTTTATGAATATGCCAGTACCAGTTGCATTTATGAATTTTAGTTGGAAAAGAATTAAATATTTAAAAAATCAGTGTTGCCAACTTAAGAGGCATATGCAACTTTTATAGAAGTTATTGAGGTAAATATATAAGAAAATGATCATTCAAATCGAAATTAATTTGCATTTAAAATGTATATAAGCAGATACATTTCTGTGGAATAATTTTTTACATTCGATCATATAAGGAAAAGTTGGACTATGTTTTTGAATGTTTTAAGAATGTAGTTTTGATTTTGGCATTGGCAAGAGTGTGTTCACAAAAATACTACATATTTTGATTATCAAAATGCTTTTTTGAATTTAAATTTTTTTCGCTGAAGTAACACATTATTCACAAATGTTTCAGACTTATCAACTTGATGCACCATACATGGATGTACTAACATATGATGAAGGAACATCATCTAGCGAAACAGAGTATCAGGAAAATGATCACCAACTCAACATTATAGAATTGATTAGAGCCAAATTTTCTGGAATTTTAAAAAATGTCAGGGATGGCCATTCAATAAATTTTAAATTATTGAATTGTTCATTGTCAGACGAAGCAGTCAAGGATATTTAATCATCTACCAAAGACCAAACAGCCTGTGCAATGTGGAATCTCCAAAGAAAGGGAAGAGTTAACTTTACCCTTTTTGGAAAGATTTCATGGCCAAAAAGGTATGGTGGCCCAGATATTGGGCAAATTTTTTTTCAAATGCAGCGATTAAAAGGGGGGGGGGGGTAAATCAAGAAGCTGTAGCAAAAGAACAGCTCTTGAATTTAACTTTTCGAGCAGCATGTTAATGGAATGCTCATACCATGTGGTCTGATGATAGATAAAGATAACATTTTTCTTGGGGCATCTCCTGATAGCCTTGTTGCATGTGACTGCTACTAAATAGCTCTTCTAGAAATAAAATGTTCAGCTTCAGGTAAAGGACTGGCTGTGGATCAAATTTCCAAGAAAATGTTTTTTTAGATAACCTAAATTTGAAAAAAAATCATGTTGATTTTGATTAAGTTCGTGGTCAAATGAAAATTTGGAAGTTTAATGAATGTTATTTTGTTACATCCACATCCACAGACTTCCATTGACAACTAATTTATTACAATGAAAATTACTTAAATTTACAAAACCAGTACTTATTAACTTTTTTAAAAATTGTTTTGCTAGAAATTTTACAAATTTAATTTTAAATTTTTTTAATCTAAGAAAAAAATGGTACTGTTTCTTTATTAATCTTTAACTCAAGTTAAAAATATAGCATATTGATAAATGCAATCATGCTTAGGTAAAAATATTTTTAAAATTATATTTTTATAAATATTATACAGCTAATATATGCTTGACATGAATTCCATCCACTTCTCACAAGTTGATGAAATAATATTGTATAAGAAATTTGTTGAAACTTAAAATTTTCAAAATAGGACAAGGGGTAGGATTGTTATATATCTTTTGACTTATAACGTTATGTTTTGTTATGTAGTTCTTTAGGTGTTGGTATCATGAGTTATGTTTTCCACTGGCAGTAAGAACATCACTAAATCTGTATTGTATGTGTATATATATATGTTCTAGGAAAGAGCACTTGCAATATTCCAAAATCTGCTGTAAGTCATCCCGTTATTTTGTTATTAAAAGAATGGTCCATTTACAATTTTTTGCTTTCAGGCTTCTCATTTATGCATTTTACATAGGTTGAGTAAATTATATTTAACACTCTATACATAAGAAATTTAATTATAAACAAGATGGAGTAAGCAAATAAGAAACAACAATTATAAGTATATACACATGTTTACATAAGTAAATACAATAATTTAATTCAATAAATTAATAAATTTTGTGCTAGTTTTCTATTGATATAAAGCCAAATTTAAGAGTGTAGTAAAAGATGCTTCTCTAGAAAGCTTCGCATAAAACTTCAAAACCCCCTCATTTGTAGCAATAACATTTTCTGAGTCATTTTGTTTCAGATGCAATAATAATTGTGTAGCACGCAGCTTTTGCTCCATTTCATCCATTTCAGACAAGGTTATATATGTTTGAAAGCCTATGTCTTCTGTATCCAACTTTAAACTATTTATACATTGGACATCATTGATAATTCCTTCATCTGAAAAAACTAAGAAAAGACATTAATGAAAGAAAATTTATTTTTATTATATTTAAAATAAATTGAATAATATTCTTTGTTGAATATGTACATGAATTAAGTAAATTAAATAAATGGGCATTTGCATTAAATTACTTTATAAAACTAATAAAATTTGAGCATACTAGCTAGAGGAGCACTTGATACTTTAAGTTTCATTTGCCTGTCATACCGGTTGATAGAGCTCAAAGTAGCTCTTTGTATGGACAAATATTGATGGGACATAATCTGGGTGTTCTGCATCCTTTGAAAAGGTTTTCCTTCAAATCAGTTTAAATACAAATTTCTAAACATTACAAATTTTTATAAACAGTGTTATAAAATAATTCGTAAAATATTTAACTATAATTAATTTATGAGATTTGTAGTAATTATAGTTGACATATTTACAAGAATAGAATAATCGTTTACACCTGTTATCAATACTTCAAATTATATATCTTAGTGAAAATTATCATTTCACTAAGTAAATTATCTCACTCATATAGAGTGTAACATATGACTACATTTTTTTGCTAAATTGACTAAAGGTACATTTAAAATCTTAAAATTTTAAACACAAAATGAATGTTTCTGAATGATGTTGTGACCATTTTAGTTTCCGTGCAATATAATTACATCATGCTGCACAAGAAACGATAATCTACAAATAAAAAATCGAACATGATAATATAAATTAGTTATTATTATTATTATATATACAATTAAAACACATCTGTTTTAAAAATGTATATATAAAAACAGCCGAAAGAAATTTCCTATAACTGATGCAAAAGCGCCAAATGTTTGCCAAGGTCACTATAAAACAGAGTCAAGCAATGTTTGAAACAAAATACACATAATTATTCAGAAAAATCACAATAAAACATGAATAACATACTTAAAACTAACCTGTTATGAAGTGCTTATTACAAAGCACTGGATTAGCATTTGCTTTCTAATCTTTTAGTTTCATAACAGCTTCCCATTGTAGTCTTCTGGACGGACTTTTAGGGAAATGACAAATTTTAACTGCTGACAGTATATTTGTACCAGTTCTCATGCTGTATCCAAATGTGGAACAAAAAGTTCCCTATCTATTTTATTCGTAGGGATCATTTCAAAAGATAAAAAATAAAGAGAAAATTCTAGGTACCTATGCCTACGAACGTATACAACGTAATAGATATATCGCTATAACCGGATGAAAGGAAGGTTTGTAAATACTGCAGCGCCCCATAGTAAGCTTTACGGTTGAACTTGTTCATACCGTAATTCTTTTAATTTCGTCCTCATGAAGTCTGGAAATCTTGACTTAATTTCAAATATGAAGAATTTTTCAATAACTTAGGGTAATTGAGCAGGTAAGGAAAGTGCGCTTATTTTATGCCAGATTTAAATAATTCTCTCCTTATTAAAATTAAAAGCAATGGAAATCATACTTTATCATTAAAATGCATATATATTTGTGTATATGCTTATGAAAAGAAAGTCATATTTATGTATATAAATAATTACGTATAAAAAGTTATTAACCTAATACTGTATTTACTTTTTAGTAAGTCACGCACTGACCTTTAAATACATATTACAAAAGATCGACTGTATTCATATAATTTAATATATATAAATTCTATAAGCGGAACTTATTTAAAATTTCAAAATTACATTTTTTCAAATTAAAACGTTTTTAAATTTGAATAATAAGATAAAACTCTTTAAATTTTATGGTTTAAATTTATCAAAATTTTTATCCAAATATTGTGCTTTATTTAAAATTTGTAAATGTTTATTAGAAAGAAAATTATATTCCTAAAAATTATGTTCAGAACCCTAAAAAAGATTCATTTTGAGAAAAATGCAAATTCATACATTTTCCTCTATGATGTGTCACGTGTCTTCAGTTTTAAAAACTAATTTTTGAAAGTTCTATTTATTAAATTCTTTTAAATAATACATCTAAGGAATCAGCAAAGGGCCCACTATATTTATCAGAAAAATAAAAATAAATAAATACAAAATCTAAAGAATTTTTTTGTCTCAGAGAATTTGTGATGTCCAATGATTTTTCAATTAAATAATATTTCCGTATGTTCTGTGATAAAAATGGTTGCGCTTCGTGTTTTCTTATACGATTACTAACAATGGCGATAAATATTCCCCAATTTCTCTTTTATTTGCAGCCGAATCTTCCTGGAATATGAAATCAGTTCCGTTCACCTGACAAAAGATTGGACTCCAAGGTAGTCTTCTTTATGTGTAGCAATACTCGTATTCAGAGTTTCCGTAATGAAATAAAGCTTACCAATTTCACAGTAAAAAATATTCCCGCATTAGGTGGCCCGCCAAAAATTTTATTTTGGAGTCTATACTATAGGCATAGAATGTTTTATCTGATCTCCTTAGAGAAAGATTCTTTTATCATTTATTTCACTAATATTAAATTTGAATTAATCTAAAGCAGTAGGATTTCCTATTTATCAGGTTGTAAAGTTTTGGGCTATACCCGGTTTACTTTTCTTTTCCTCATGAAATTACAAATACTTGTCAACAAAATGAATGCGATTAGGTAAATTAGATGATGATAAGAAATGTAATGAACTGAATTAAGGATTGGGATATATAAGAGAAATAGAATTGAAAGGAAAGGGAAGAGAGAGACAGACGATAACGACGGGCTGATAGATGTTTCTAAATTGAAGTGAATTATTGTAGTTGATTATAATTGATTGAGATTGTCTCCAGATTAGAATAATAGAAGTCGAATTTGCTATAATCGAGAAGTGTCTCGATCGGTGTGAGTGAGTTGCTAAAATAAGACTTTATTGTTCATCTACTAGTTAAGATTAAAGTAGCTTAAGAAGAATTTGATAGAGAGTGACTTTACATTCTTTGAGCAGATAATTAAATAAATTTTATTGTCGTTTTTGCTGACATCTCTTCAATTACAGTTGCGAGTTTATCGATTAATTAATTAGACTTTAAAAAGTCTGTGGAGTTCAATAATGAAAGGCAGATGTTACATCGTGACCAATGTTCACATTCTTCAATGTTCAATGTTTTGCTTCATGAATAAGAAGCTCCTTCACATATGTTTCATATTGCTGCAATCGATGGCTTATTGCTTGAATAATGCAGATTTCTCCATCCAGTTTTTCGATTTGAACGAAGAGGCTTTTCAATATCTAAGTAAGAGAATTAGAAGCCATCATAGCAATCCGTATACACACTTATTTTTTCGCAACCATTTCTTAGAACCTCTCATACTATCACATCCTTCCCTGAAATACCTACTGCAGCTACAAAAATTTCATTGGATTTCAAATTATATATTTACAAGGTCATATATCGACACCAGGAATGTTTTGTATGAACTATATTTCTGGACATAATATTCAGTAAATAGCTAAATTATTTTGATAGCACAGAACACGAGCTGTTATATTCCTTATGGAGTACATACTTATTTTTCATAATTAAATGTACAGAAAAAATTTATTCCGTTCAATATATACGGATAAATATATAAATACTTGGGATAAAAAACTAAAGCTAAGAATAAGAATAAACATACATATATACTGGTGTCCAAAAGTAAAGCATAATTCGATAAATGCAAAAAACTGTGAGTAAATATTGAGGAAATTGTTTGAGAAAAATGACCTGCTTATGGTAAAATTTTATCAGATGAGCAATTCAGACAGTTTTCATGCAATTCATGGATGAAGGAACGTTGTGAATGATTAAACAGAACGAATGATGGTACAAAGACAATGACTGAAAAAATTTGAGGAAGGAAGATTCGTTTTAATACTCAAATCCGGATGATTATAAACCAAAGTATCTCGAATTCTGAATGGACCTCAGTGTGTTTTCTCAAGAGTGGGAAAAAGGTTTCAAAGTGTGGGAAATACTAACCGATGACCAGTACCAGGTCGTCCAAGAGTCATAACCGTTCACCAAGACCAATATTTGGCAATAAATGCATGACGTCAGATGGACAATTGTGCCAGATAACCATGTTCAGCAATCACAGTCTCCACAGGAGAAATAGTTTGTAAGCAAACTCTTAACCGGAGATTGAGTCATGTCGGTGTCTTTGCCAGACGACCAACAGTTTGCATTTCCCTCTCATCTATGCATAAACGCACAGTTTTAAACTGGAATTTTGAACAACAGTGCTGGAATTCGGGCAGTGGGCCAATGTGATGTTCAGTGAAGAACCTCGATTTAGTCTAAACACTGATTCGCATCGACTAACGATGTGGCGAGAGCGTAGAACTCGTTTTCACCCGAGAAACATCACAGAAAGATATTGTTTTAAACCACTGGGGTCATGGTGTGTGCACCACATCATGCTGGACGGCGAACTGGTATCAAAGTATTTTAGACGGGGTCTGTGGCTTCTAAAAGATGCAGAGACTATGTTGTCGATCCTCATATTCAGATATTGCAAATTGCTGTCGGTCCTGATTTCGTATTTTCTTAATGATAATCTATCTTTTCACCATGGCCGCCTGATCAAAGGCTTTCTTATAACGGAAAATATTCAACGCATGCCGTTGCATACTTACTCGCCTGATCAAAATCCTATCAAGTATGTGTGGATTAGGCTCGGGGGACAAGTTGCAGACCTTCCACACCCGCCACGCACCGTTCCAGAACTGAAAAAAGTTCATCTAGACACTTGTAAGACTATGAGCTTACATTCCATTTACAATATCATAGCAAGTATAAGAAATCATTATGCAGCATATCTGGTTATCGCAGGTGACGAGGCACCTTATTTAGCCGGAGTAACATTTTTTGATTTCATTTATTTTTTATCAAAGTATGAACTTTTTTTTTCTTAATTTTCTTTCAAACTGTTTCTTTGGATAATAAAAGTGATTATTATCATTCTTTCGCATTGTTTTTTAATTTTATGACTGTTTCATACTCGCATATCACGTTTCCCCCCATTCTGACATAGTTTTATTTCATTCTCACATGATTACCGATTATAATCAACTTTTGGACACCAGTGAATGCGTGAGAGCCTATTCTCAATGTCTTTCTTCGTAAATATAGAAAATTCTTTTTGTTGGTAATTTCTTTTGTAAGTATATATAGTTATGTACGTATTATAAATTTATTGTACATATATATAGTTATAATAGATATACAAAAATTGTTACTTTGGGTTTTAAAAACAATATAAACATCTTATTAACCATAGCAGAACCATTGTTTTTCACTAAAATGGAAGCTCATCTTATGCTTCGTTTCCTTTCAAATTGTTTTTTTTATAATAAAAGTGATTACTATTTTTCTTTAGCATTGTTTTCTTATTTTATAACCATTTTACTCTCGTATATATGAATAATAAAATCTGTGGTAACGCTGTAAATCTGTTTTGTGGATAATTTAATTTAAGTGATTATACAGTTGGGTTAATTGAAATAAAAAATTATTATTAGGGGTTTTAAAATAATATAAAAACATATGATACATGCTATAATAATACAAATATACAAGTAAATCAAACAAATTTAATTTAATCCTAGATTTTGGCAATTCTCATATATTTGTTACTTGACTGTACTTTGAGTATTTTCTATTTTTTTATATAACATGTTTACATTGCAGATTATGATTCATATTAAGTTTTCAGATTTTATACAAAAGTTTTGGTTTGAATTATTAAATAGTTGACTCTTAAAAGAGACTTATAGGGAATTCTTCAGTGCCTAGAACTTATTTATCAAACATTTAAAACTGAGTTAATCATAAACTACGTTAAAAAAGCAGACTCCTTGAGATATAATCTAGAAGGAAATGTACTCTTAAATATTAAAGTAAATATGGATACAATTTATCATACATGAAGATTAGAGTTTTATTCAGTAAATCGCTAAACAAATGAATGATGTTTAAATATTAAATTAAATTAATTAACTAAAACGATTTTGAATAATTAAAGCAACTTATGATTGCCTTACTCTGTTGTTGGTAATGCTATGAAAAAAAATATAATCTACCTCATATCAAGGAAATGTTGAATTTATTATAATAAAATTACCTTTTACTGACCAGGATATATGACAGTAATGTTTTGAGATTATAAAAAATTTAATCGGTAATGATAGAAATAATTAAGAACCAGTATTGGCAAAATGTTTACAATGGAGAGAAACAGTCTCTCTAATTGAGATTTTTTTCTTCTTGTTTATGTTTTAGCCCTCTAGTTACTTCCATTGTGACGTTAATAAAAATAATCCAATCACAATAAAGTTTGTTTTATCATTTATTCTTACATTTTGTCCAATGCCTCTGCATATCTCTTAAATTGATTCTTATTTTACTTCATTGAAGAAATAAAGTTGACATACAACTTTTTTCATACAAATGACAATTTAAGATTTCATATAATCAGAAATAATGCAGTAACTTTTATTCATTGGCTCTAGAGGACAATAATAATATTCTGTTATCATTTACAATTAAAATTACTGAGAGTCATATATATCATCTTAAAATCCTCTTCATATTAAAGGTCAAATAAAACAATTTGTCATTGTGATGCTAATACAGTGCGTATTGACTTTTCCAGATTGATTAAAAATTTTCCTGCCTAGTGAACAATTTCTAAATTAGAGAGAATGTATTACATTTTATATTAATATTTTACAAATAATATTAAAGTTTTAGTGTATAACTGAATTTTCTTTAATGCATCCTTACTAAATTGTAAATAAATGAATTTGGAACAGATTTCACATGTAAAAAATAATTAAGTTTAATCTTTCAACTTAAAGTTTTTCATCTCTGAATTGAAGTCCATAATCATTTAGCAAAAGTAGTTCTCTTTTAGTAAAGTACATTTAACTAAAAGCACAATGGTTCTTGTTTCTTGCTACTATTTTCCTTCTATTTTTTTTCTTTTGGTATAATTTTCTATAATTCGTTCCAAAAACTAGATTTTATTTCGGCTAATTTTTTGATTTATTTCAATTAAGAGAGAAAGAACGGCTGCGAATTTAAATTAGTAATTTTATCTCTCAAAATGAATTACTTTCAATGATACTTTTAAAACTGATTTCCACTAAGATGAAATGTTCCACATTGTCTGTGGCTTTCCATACGATTCCACCAATGTGTAAACTTTCTCCGATAACTAAGTGATGGAATGGAAGCAGGCCTCTCCAGAGGGCGCTGTCTCCCCGTGCTAGATTAAAGCGCTCACCACGAGCTTCTGCTTCAGACTTCTCTCACTGCGCTTCGTGCACTGAGTGTCTCAGCTGTCGTTTCCAGAGAGCGAGCGCCTCAAGTTCTCGAGGAAAACTTTTCTTAAGTTTTCAAAAGTGAGTCGCTGGAACAACAGTTCCTCGAAATAGGTGCAATTCTCACCAAAGTATGAATTGCAGCTGTTAAATAATAGAAAATAAGAACTTTTCTCGCACGAGGTTCCGGGATCAATTCTAAAGCGCGTTTTTTGAAAAGACATGTGCTAAATATAAAGCATTTGGTTCAGACGCGATTTATTTAACAATTTTAGTGGCCTCTAAAAGCAAGAATTTTAAATATTACAGCCTACCGATGAGAAAAAGTGATTTTTGCTTACATTTCATGCTATGGTACGCCTCCATTCATATAGATGGTAAGTTGACTTTTTGCGCATGATATAATCATATATTATTGTATCTATTGTTTATAGTTAAAAAGTTAGATTCAAAAAAATAAAGAAAGACTGAGTAATAAATAAATAAAAAGTCTCTTAACAGCAAAAAATAGTAGAATTGACTCAAGAGCAAAACTTTTAATCTATGCCGTTCAAATTACTCGGAAAAAAACTAAAATATTAATCATCTTTCGAATTTTAACTTTTTAGGGATTAAGAAGTTGCTTCCCTAAATAGAAAAAAAGTACTTTATTTATATACTTCGTATCTTCTTTTTTCATTAAAATACAACTCAATTATCCATTATATCAATGATGAAAACCTTTCATGTAGAAAGTTTTTTTTTTAAATCTTAAATACTCTGCATAAGTTATTAGAATATCTATTCAGACTTTTAGGAATATATATATTCAGCTGTATAGATTAAAACTGCTACAAATCAGTTTTCAGTTATTTTTTTGTTTTGTTGTGACAGTTTAAGCTGATTGAAAGGTGCTTAACATTTTTTAAAAAAAGTATTTAAATCTATGAATTTCCATTGCGAAATATATTTTAGTAAGAAACATACATTTTAATGCAACAACATATTTTAACACTAAGCAATACTTCCGTATTTAGCAATACTTCCATTTTTCAATTCAAACGAAGGTTAAAATTTAAAGTAACCCTTTATAAGAATATTTCATTTATTTCTAACTTGAAGTTATTTTTATAAAAAAAAGTAACTGATAGAACAATTTGGAGGTATTCTTTTAAAGATCTAATGAAAATATATATGTACGGAGCGCTGTAACTTCTTACTAATGTGAAAATGAGATAGAAATAACAGAATAAAAATATTTCGTCGAAAATATTACACTAATATAAAACATTTCTCAATTAATTAACCATTAACAAAGACATAATTATATAAGATATGGATTATTAAAAAAAATGTGGTTTCCACTGAAAGTGTTTTAATATTAAATGTAATAATTAAATGGCAAATAAACAATCCTCAAAAATGTCACTATGGTATGAAAAATAACTTCTTCGGAGTAAAAAATTTTTGAATAGCAAATAAATTACATTCTCTCTCAAAATACTATTGCACAATGAACTAATTAAAAAAAAACATATTTAGAAACCGGTGTTTAATAAGTCAGATAATCTTCATAAATGTAATCAAAGTATTTTCTTATTTTTATATTTTTAAAACTCTTTAAAACCCTTTCCTATCTCTGTTTTTGTGATATTATGGATTATTTATTCCCTTTTTATATGATTTTTATAAGCCACGGATACACAGATTTAAAATGTTTTAACTAACGTTTATGTATATATATATATATATAGTAGAAGAGAGTATATATATATATATATATAGCATATACATATATATATATATATATATACATATATACATATATATATATATATATATATACTAAAAATTTAAAATGCAAAGGAAAGTGAAATAAAAATATTACATGCCCAAAGTTCGAAATATATTTCATGTTTAATGACACATTTGTTGTTTTTTTTTTCCATGATGAGATGGTTTCCAGTATTCTGCGAGAAATTATTATAACAATTCTAATGTAATGAATTATAGGGTGTCTGTAGAAAGCTGGATGGTAAATATTTCTTACACTCGCACATATTTTTATAAGTATTACAATACAAATTGAGACACACTACACATTGGATTAAGAAAACGCATGTTTTCCCACTGTACTAGAGTGAAAATAGGACATCATTGAAATAACTGTGCAGGTATTTAATTTTCAAAATTAACTGTGCATCTCGAGAAATTATGTTGCAAATAAAATTTCAGGAAAATTTGTAGCATGGTTATATATATCAGTTTTTCAGAACTCCAGAACAAAAATGATTATTTTTCACGATATGATTGGAAGTTCTTAAATGTTTTGCAAGATATTTCGTTATTTAAATTCAATACTTAATTTTATACAAATGTAATTACTAACATAATATTAGATATTTATTTATCAAATAGTTTTTTAAATATGTAGTATTTCATATTTTAGGGGAACGAAAAGTTTGGTGGAAAGAAATATGTAGTGAAATTTTAAAAAGTTAAAAATAGCTGTTCATTCATTTGTTCGGGTGACTGAAAGTTCAAATGTATTCACAGAATCAGTAATCGCTCGATTAAAAAATTTTAATAATAATCTCAGCAATTTACTTTTTCTACCCCTGTTTCGAAATAAATTTACTTTGAGATTTCTATTAGATCTAGCTTGCCCATGAATTATTTGATGTTTTGAATAAACATCAACACAATGTATTTACCTGGTCTCTCGAAATAACGCTTTTTTTAGGAATGTAGAACGATATTTTTGCAAATAACGTCATTAAATCTAATCTACATTCATTTTTTAATGTAGAGCTGAAACGGTAACTTTTTATTTTGATTGTTTTGTGTGGAAACACTTAAAATAATGTTCTTTGTATGAATTATTTCACTGAGATTCGTCTAGAATTTTATTTTAAATTTGAAATAGGCTTTTCGTACGATTTATTAACAAAATATGTGAGAGGCTCTTGTTTTCAGGTCCGAATCGACTTCAGAAACTTAAGTGGATAAAAAGACCACAGAATTTTTAGAAGCGTTTGTAAATGTAGTCATCGAGATTTGTGAGCTATTTGTAAAATAGATAAATTACATTTGTATTCATTTCAATTAAGGTCTTTTTTGTTTGTGAAACTTTTGAACCATCTTAAAATATTTCGATAAATGTTTCTTAACTTATTGCTCGAAGAGAATGAAATATATATATATATATATATATATATATATATATATATATATATATACTTCTTCCAATTTTTTTGAAATTTTTCAATTGAATAGTTGTTACTTTATTTTAACACAGATGAAAACAATACAAAGATTTTTACTCAGAGAAAAATACTTTCTCTAAGTTCAATTTGGCATTGTGTAGCTACGAGAGCAGAAAAATTTGTAGTTGTTGAGTAAATGATCAAATATTCTGTAAGATTCTCTAATAGTTTCAAGCTGTTCATGAGTTTCTTTCTAAACACAAGGTGAGAAAGGGAAACATACGCTAATTAAATATTATAGACAAAAGAAAACCGAGAAATACTCATTATGCTTCATGATCATAAGACTCCTTTGTGATGAAATTAACAAAAGTCACTGAAATTTCTTTCAGAAGAAAGATAGTCCAGAACAAAAGCTTTTTGTTCAGAATGTATCCTTAATCCCTTTTATTCTTTCTTTAATTCGTAGCTTTGTCTTATGACGACCTTAAATTAGTTTGACCGTTTGGATAAGACCAAAGAGAATACGGAAATTTGAAACATATTCTTACTACTTGTGAGTACTGGATAGAACAAAGTAAGAGAGAGATTTGTTCGAAGAAATGAGATTTTTACTAACTTTAATACCTTATTTTTTTTTGTCTAGAGCAAAATTATTCTTTATTAATAATATAATGTGACTCTCATTTAAATATATATCTTAAGAAGACAAGAATATCTAAATGTGTATTTTATTTGCAGTTATCTTACAAAAATTATTTTATCTGAAATATATTTAACTTATTAAGTTATGCATTATTATTATATTTGTTCTATTGTAAGTTTTAGATTATACAGTAATTATATATACAATTGCTTCCGAAATACTGTACAAAAGTATTGTTTGTTTTGAACCTTTGCATTTTATTTAGTTATTTTTCAGAATTAGTTTTGGATATTACTATCACAATATTATTTTAAGTTTAGTACAAAATATTTTAAATTTATTACTACTTTTGGGGCGCAATTTAATGCATTGATTTAATATTTATATTTCATTTAATTTTTTTTAAGTATATTAACTTTAGAAATTATTGTTTTCGATTCTTTTGATGAAAAAGTATTTTATATGTTGTTCTCAGACTGAAAAGTGCAGTTTTTTTTTATTATGGGTCAAATTTTCATGGAATTCTGTTAATGACAATATCCAAAAACATATGAAACCATAACTGCATTTTATCCAGAAAAATATTATAACATATGAGAATATGCGATTAAATAAAATAGAAATGTACTGCCTTACTTTTACCATTAACTTATTTTTAATCCTCAATGCTATCCGAAACGAAATACAAGATAATTCTGATAAACATGTTCACCAAGCAAACAAATACTTTATAAAGTTTAAGCTATTCACAAAAGTTATAATATAGATGTTTTCAAAATAAAGATATTTCTTCAAAAAAATTTAAATCGGTATCAAGGTACATTTTACAAAATGGTACTCCTCAACATGGTTTTATTAATATAAGAGATAATTGTAGAATAAATTTTCAGCAACCCCTTAAGACTTCTTTAGATAAGCCCGAATTTATAAATATTTCTTATAATGACTGAAATGTTCTCACATATTTATTTTAAATATTATTTTCATCGGATGTTAAGCTTTGTAAAAATACTTGTTTGTTATAACATTCGCTATTACACTTCTAGGTAAAGTAATTTTAGATAATGATTTTTGACAAGTAATTTTGTAATTACGAATGAAAGATGAAGATATTACAGTATGATTGTGAAAACAATAATAAAATTATGGAATTTTCATACTTGTTTAATAAATTTTAAACGAGCTAAAATGGCAGTTGATTTCTCTCTTAATTGAATGAGCATTCTTTTGAGTTAGAAGCTTTGTTAATTTGTTTATCCAACTTGAAAATTGTAGTAATGAGTGTAGCACTTAATTTCTTACCTGTGGCATATGATTCTTTAATGAAACGAAATGTCAGATTGTCAGGAAACTATTTAAAAAAATAAGAATTTAGACTCAGTAATTTATAGCACATTTTTCATTATAGGCGTTTGTTAAAATGATATTTGATTTATGCAGTCGTTTACCTAGAATCTTCGAAGAGCCTGTAAGTTTTAAAATGTATAATTGTACCAAAACTGTATATTTTTATGTAGGCTCTAATAATAAACCGCTTACTGCACAGTTTTGATTCTTTTAAGACCTTTTTTTGAATTTAGATTCTAGACTTATTAATTAACATAAAAGCGTAAACTCTATTTGGAAAATTATCTGAGCAGGGGAGTATATACATAGAAATACCTTTTATGAAGAACACCTCTATGTAAAATGCAAAATGTCTGGTCCGATGAGGTGTCCTCCCTAATTGGGAGCTACTATATATATATATATATATATATATATATATATATATATGGGGTTTACTTTGTAGTTCTGTCCATTTGTGAAGTAAAAGAAAATATCACATTTTTCATACATTTAATAACATTTACTGTGCAATATAATTTCCGTCGTTTCTTGGACCAGTATATTAATATTTTGGATGGGTGCCTCAGGAGTTAAATGAGAAAAATTTGCTTAATCGAATCGTTGTATACACATCTCTGTTTGCCCGGAACAAAAACAAACCCATTTTGGTCTGGATGATAACTGGAAATGAAAAATGGATTATGTTCCAATACATTGCAAGGAAAAGAGCGTACTTTCAGCATTGACTATCTATTCCCTATACCTCTAAATCGAGATTACGCCTGAATAAGAGAACACTGTGCATATGATGGGACGTCCAAGAACCAATACATTTCGAACTTTACAAACTAAACAAAAAGCTCTTTGAAGAGATACTGTCAGCCAATGGATAATTTTAAGTATGGCACTGAAAGAAAAGAGGACGGCGATGTTCAATACGAAGCACATTGTATTATATCATGATAATCTAAACAGCATGCTGCTTTGGCGATTAGTCAAACAACCACACAACTCTTCGCCTCTAAAGACAAGGCATTTTTCAAAAACAGTACTTATAAATTACCATCACCCTAGCAAGAGTTCATAAGTAACGACGGAAAATATATTGTACAATAAATATTATTAAATGTATAAAAAATGTGTTATTTTCTAACAAAAATGTATTATTTCTTTATTAACAAAGTTTTATTAAATGTTGTAAAGAATTACGTAAACAAGGTAAAATAATAAATAAATAATAAATAAACAATTCCCCAGTTTCTTTCATAAAATCAGGAATAGGAAGCTTTCAGAAATAGGAAATTCGAGCTTCAGTCGAAGAATCTTTTAAGAACTGTGAATCATGAATGAAGTTCTCAATTAGTGTCTGCATGACTTTCTGTAAAGCTTTCAAATAAGAATTTATTGATGACTTATTGAGTAATAAGATGAAATAATTATAGAATACTTATTCTTTTGAAGATAAAATTTCATAGAGAATTTATATAATGAATTATTTTCAAATGCACTAGGATAGTAAATTTGAATATATCAAGCATTTATTCATAATATGGGCATCATGTAATTTTTTTTCTCTGATCCCCAAGTATCTTGCGCAGAATTTAATCCTATAAAATTCTACAGCAAAGATAACATAACAGCTATATCTGCTAGACATTCATTAAAATAACAAAGTATGCAACATTCGATAACAAAAATTAAAATTTTTAAAATTAGCATAATTGGTTTGAGTGTAATTGCTCCTTTTATATACCAGTACATTACAGCATAGTACTAAGGGCATTCGTAATAAGAATAGATTTTTTTGATCAACTCAGAGCCCAATATATTAATTCTCATTTAAAAAAGCTTTTCATGTTGATACCCAATCTCTTGGTTTTTTTAATTGCTCAAGTTTTCTTTCAATTACTAATGGCACGAACATTAAATGACTAATTCGTTGTATATATATGTATACATATTTGTCTTGAAGAAAATAATTCTAATAAAGTAACTGAAATCATCATCACGTAACCTCTACTTTTCTTTCAGTTACGCAGAAGCGATTACTAAGTTGATTATTTATTAAATGATAGTCAAAATAGTTGAAATTCACGTAATTTATTAAAAATACATTAGATATAAGCCATTCCTTTTTATTTGATTCAGTTAGGAATATTTATTATAAAAGTTGTTTCTTTCTCTTTCTGTTTACAAACCCTCGACATACCTGAAGTCTAGTTAAGATTGAATAATTAAGTTCTATCTTACCAATTCACTGGGGTTCCAGCGAGTTTAATCAAAGAAGTCTGATCGATAAATTTGAATTCTTCCGATATAAGATCACTCTATAAAGGATCCCTAATCATAGTAAGTCTGCTACAGATAATCAAATACAATTGGTACTGTACGTCAACTACTCACTATTAACTTCACTTCTCTTTTTCACTACGGGAAGTTTCGAACTAATTTCATATTCAATTATCCATCACATTTACACGAGTTTCTTTATATCCATTCACTACCATTCTAATGTTTATCTGATTTTCCTAACCCTGTTCATTTGGTTGGAAAGGTGCTGGAATTTTAATTATGAAATATGGAAAAAAAAAAAAAACCGCAGATATTATTTAGCAAAAATGTGCGAAGAACTCACGTTGCAATATTATTTGAGTTTTGATTAAGTGAAAAGTTATTTATTTAATTCTCTTTCTCTCTCTCTCTCTTTATTTATTCATTTTTTCTTTAATCTCGGCGAACATTTTTACTCTCTAAGAAAATTTCTACTATCTTTTCAACTCTGAAACTTGCCCCGAAAAATATTTTTAACAATTACTTTCTATCTTTAAACCTGACAAATAACATTTATATTTCACTTATTAATGAGATTATAACATTGAAAGTAATATCAAAATGCTAACAACTACTGCACTCAAAAACTTCGCAGCGTATTAGTTCCTCGACAATGTCTCTTCTTTGCTGTACTAAATAAATCAACGAAACTAATACCGTTGTAATCGGATTATGAAACGCTGCAGACAAATTTCCTGGAAGGTGACAGAGAATTCACTTCCCGACTTTCACATCGAGTCAATTGCAACAATGAGTTGGCGACGTAGTCTGACAGTAGGTTCCTTTACAAATGAGTGAAAATGAACGTATGTTCAAGATTAGGGCACTTGGTATCAATTTTTATTACATTTCTTGAATGGGAATATCAAAATATGGATTTTCAAATAATATTCCTCTTTATTTCGTGTGAATGAATAAGCTTTTCAAAATCAGTTTCCCTTCTGAATGATAGATTTTAAAGAACCTTGTTGATCCATCGTGGATTATGTCAAATATATGAGAAATATATCTAAGCATTTCTTATTTTCCTTCTTCTTTATATTGATTGAGACTCATTTTTAAAATAGCGTTACATTTAGATAGAAATTTTATTTCGTTTGAATTCAGTCTTCATAAGAAAATGGATAAATATATATAGGATTCAGTTAAGAAACTCAGACACTTTAAATCTGTAGTAAATTACAATCATGTAGCTCATACGATTTTCTAATCAGTAGTAAATACATTTGAATTCTTTTAATATTTGTTCGCTTAGCATTTTAAGACAAATATATAAAAAAAAAAAAAAAATGAAACGTAGAATAAATTTTGATGAAATAAAACATTTATGGGTATCAAATTAACACTAAGTGCTCAAAATTTAATAATAATAGTAAAAAAAATAATTCACATTAAATTTAGATGTTAAGAATATGCTTCATATTCTAGAGAAGAAACTGAATTCTTATAAAAGATCCGAAGAGGTTAAAAATGTCCAGTTTAATTAATAAGTAAATAATTTATGACACATTACTTTTATATTTCTTTACTCCGTAGCTTAAAAACATTCATTCCAAATGATTTAATATATTATATATTATGTACTCTTTTAAATCAATTTTTTCGGCCTTATGTATATAATAACTGCTCGCATTAAATATTTCATTATTTGCTTACTTAACGTATCAAAAACTTAAAATGTGGAAACAAATTTCCAAAAATAATTAAATCCATTAAAAAAATTTAATGCTTCTAATTTATAAAATTTTTCCATTGTTTGTGATGCTTTAATATTAAATTTTAATATAAATGTCACACTTCTTGACAAATTAATGCACTAATGAAGTAGCTTTATTATTTTTTTTTTCTAGATTAAACAGAAAAGTCTTAAAAATTTTATAAGAATCAACTCTCTTTTAAACTTTATTCTGAATAATTTTAAAGTAAAAGCGTTTATCTTCAAAGCATTTTATCAACTTATTATAAATATGTTCCTTTTCGACTCAGTTTGCCTCGGTTAATTATATTCAAATATTCAAGGAAATATTTACTGAAATCTGCAGTACTTTTCACTTCTATATTCATATATTAGATCGACATTAAAAAGAAATTAATTGAAATTATCTTAATATATTTTGCGCATCATAACTTAAATATACCTCTAAATACAAATTTGAATGATTTTGTTAGCAATAATCATCTCAGAAGACCTTCTACACACTTCTGAGTAGTTAAATTCTTATTAGATAATACCGATTAGGTAATCATTTTATATGAGATAATTTAAATGCATATTAAAAATCAGTTACTAATATCATCAATAGCTACAGTTTAAAACAGAAAATATCCTAAGAATTTACGCTCATCGTCAAAACGAAACTTGCACCAAGAAAGAATACTCAGATTGAAATGATATTTGGAAGTAAGTTAGCTCTCACCAACAGCAAGAATTTGTAAAAACTGAGAAGGGATAAAGCAAAATTTATTGGTCAAAATGCAATGCATCTCTCAATGGGTTGTTGGGTTGCCATTATTTCTAGTGCATTCCGCCTCACGCCATGACATGAAGTCTTAAATACTTTTAACGGTGTCTTGACTCAACTAATCCCATGCAGATTGAATTTTGGAATATAAATTATGCGAATTTTGTAGTAGTGATGGAGTCTTAACAGAGTGGTTTAAATCATTCTATAAGTTTTCTATGGGTGACAGGCTTTGCAATGCTTCTTCCCATGGCTCAATGTCTATGGTTGCAAGGCAAACTCTTGAGATGACAGCGGGTATGAAAACGAGCTTTGTCTTTTTGAAATAGAGGACTGGAATAGGCGTGAAGGAAAAGGTAAAGGAAAGGCAATGATCCTGCCTTTATCATATTCCGACACTTGCTGGTAAGTATTTCTTATTATTCGAGGCATAACACGATATTATGAGCAAACTCCGACTTTACAAAGCGCTTTCCGAATGAGAAATCCACTACATAACTTTTCTTTTATCCAATGCTTCAAATGTCGTTTCTCCCTTTTGCATCGTCTAAATGTGCTGAAATACTAATAATTTTCATATCCCAACCTCTTCTTCCCTTCATGTAATTTTGACGTTCTTCAGATCACTCCTTCCCGGTGTTGCAATTTTAATGACCATCAGTGAACCTTTGGGAGTCCAAATGTTGCACTTTAGTGGCAACATTGTAGTCTCTGGCTATGTTGCAATGATGTCAAAGCCTTCTCCATGATGGTCTTCGTACAAGCAATCCAGAAGCTTGCATTCGTCTGCTAATCGTTCTTTCACTTACAGGATGATGTAGAGAGGGCATCACTGTTCGCAATATGTTCGGAATTGCGGCATTTGGTGTTTTACGCATTAGCCGGATAATTCATCGATCTTCTCTACTTGTGGTCCTTCTTGCTCTCCTTGAGTTTACTTGTTGGGGGGGGGTGATTATTTCCTTACAATGCGAAAGTGCAACACTTGCTTTACCGATATTACGCGTAATCCGACGGAATGGCCATTCGCCTTCATGGAATCCTACGATGCGACCCTTCTCGAAGGCGTCCGATTGTTTAAATGTGCACATCGTTTTCTTCTTAAAAGCATTCTAAACTTCAGAGATGTAAACTAATGCCAAACGCATTAATTAGAATGAAAACTACGTGCTTTGGAGAACCTTTTAACCCTTTCAGGGGCGGTAGTATATTTTTCATACCACAATTTAGCTCCCTAAAAATCTCTGTAAAATATGCTCTTTCACACATTTATCTTCAAATGGTTGTTTAGAGTTTTCTTTACTTAAATTAGATAGAAGAACCATGCAGAGTAATTATGGAAATTATTGCTTTGAATACAATTTAAGTTCCCGAAAAGTGGTTGTTTTATCCCTTGAAAAAAAGTTTCTGAAATGAATTGAAAATTTCAAATTCATCACCTACCCGATCTGCATGTTTGAAACTTTATAATAATATTGCTAATTACTCAAAACAAAATTTATAAAGTATTGATTGTATATTTCAAACTAAGTGGTATAAAATTTATACTACCGCCCATACAGAGGGTTAGTGAGCAACAGATGGCAGCACTGAAATTTGCGAATCAGCCTAATATGGACGGTTCGCTTTGTTACAGTGAAAGATAGGGGACATAAATGTATTTTCAAGTACTAGTGTGCAAAAGTCAAACTTATTCTTCGAAGAAAATAAAAGAATAGAAATATATCAACGCGGTGCGTGCCCACCAAAACACAACAAAAAAAAAAAAAAAGCGCAACGGATAAAAGGAATTCTCAAAACCAAAACTATTGCAAAAAATTGAACATATCGAAGACGGAGGGACATCCTTCGAAGGCGTCCAAGATAGAACTGGCTGGAGACAGTAGATTAGGGACTTGTTGTCGGTGACATGAGAATTGTTGATGATACTGGACTTAAAGTGTTAGCATGAGATAAAAATAGACGATAAGCTTCCAACAATAGGGGTTCATTGCCTCTAGTGACAGACTTTATGAAAGGACCTGAGTATACTGAGTTGCGAAGCATTGGCCACTCTGGTACTATAACATATCAATACAACAAAGAGATAAGAAGAAGAACAGAGCCCTCAGCGTTTGGGTGTAAGATGTGAATATTGAAAGAAAGGGTGATTCTTTCTAAACTGTAAAAGATCTAGGAATACCACTTTAACGGAGTTTAAAGAGAAAGATAATGAATTGAATACGCATTCTGTACATAATTCAAAGTAAGGAGGGCTGACCGCTTTTTTTACACGTCTCTTCATCACATATTTGGGAGGGTATGTTTTCATTTCGACCAATTGCCCCCATGGGCGGTTGGTTTCTGAACTCTTATGAATACCAAACATCTAACCGCATTTTAGTTTTATTTAGCTTGCGTTGAATTCATATTTTCGTTTCTTCTCATGACTATTTCAGATTTCGTACAATAGAATACATAATTATTTTAGAAAAATTCAAATCTTATTTGAAGTGGCTTTATAATCTAGTTTTAATTAATTTTCTTAAATATATATATTTCTAAGATATAAATTTTAAAGAATGCCTACATGAGAACTTTCGATTGAGAAAAAACTTGCTTTGTTTGAAGAGTTCCCTTCTGATGGATCGGAGTTACCTTCAGAAACAAGTGAGGAAGAAAATTTTATTATAGTTTATGAAATAAAAAATATGCCTTATTTTAAATAAAACTGTTTATATATTTCAACTAAATTTGGTTTATTAAGTTTATAATAAAGTTTTATCATTAAATTATGAAAATTATATATATAGAAAAAAGCTATATTTTAATTAATCGAAATATTTTCGCACAAATTATCACACTTAGAAATAAAAATACAACATCATAAAGTTCTAATTTTTTCATAAAAGTTTTGTGATATTAATATTTCTCAAATTAACTAAAATAATATAGTTTTTCATGAAAGTATTTATTATTTCTTCGAAGGAATGCGAAACAGAAAAGGTATAAATAAGATATCCTACAGGGGTGATGGTATATTATATATACCGGGTCTTAAAAATCAGGAAATAAATAAAAATTAATTTTACCACTTGATATTATGTCCTTTTAACATTATTAAAGCATTTCAGATTAATTGTAGCTGATATTTAATGTTTTCATACACCGCCTCTCAAAAGGTTAAAAGGTGGAGGGATAAATCACGTGTTTTCTGACACTGACACCGAGGCGGCTGACACTTTAATAATTTGTATATCTAACAGAGACGATATAATTTTTTAATTTACATTTATGTACCTTACTCCTTTATGTGTGGAGAGTTTTATTTTCCAAGATGATTGTATTAAACAGTCACTAAAATATCTTCAAGGTTTTTGAGAAATACACTCATGGACAAAAAAATTAGCGCACCAAGAAGGAGTCGTCAAAATGAAACGAAATTTTACATACGTAATGACTACTTTGATATAAGTAAATGATTAGAAAATCAAAGAAAAAAGATCATTTATTTCAGAGAAAAAAGCAAAAGAACGGAGGATTTAATACCCTGTTGAACCCCCTGTAGGGCGAATGCACGATGCGTTACGATCGGCATTGAGGCATACAAGTTCTGTATGATATCTTGAGACATTTCGTTCCATATTTGCTGTAAACTTGCCTCTAGTTCGTTCAAACTCGTGGGATGTCCAAATTGCCGTCCTACATAATTCCAGGTATGCTCGATTGGAGACAAATCTTGGGATTGGGCAGGCCAAGGAAGGGTAGTAACAGTGCGGATACAGTCTTGTGACACCCTTGCCGTGTGAGGTCGAGCATTGTCTTGCTGAAAAATGGCTCCTGGGAGCCGTAGCATGAGTGGCAACACATGTGGTTACAGGATGTCATGGACATACCACTGGGCTATCATGGTGTCACGGATCAATACTAGGGGTGACTGTGTATTGTAGGCAGTGGTACCCCATACCATCACACCAGCTGTGGAAGCGGTGTGTCGCTGTAAAGCAAAGGCATAAAAGAAAGGCTACCTGTGCCTGGATGGTGGCCGATGAAGCAGTTGGCTGTACTCGTGTATTTCTTACGATGTGGCGGTCTTCTCGATGATTGGTCTGTCGATTGCGTACTGAGCCTGGTCTCCATGTAATTGACATCTCTTGGATCCACTGGTCTCAATACCTCCTCACAACACAATCAGAGCGGCCTAACTGACGAGCTACTCGCCTAGCTGACCACCCAGCTTCCCTCATGCAGGTGATTCTCCCCCTCTCAAACTGCGACAGCTGCTCATATTGTCTTCGAAAACGGTGTAATGGCATGTCTGCCTCAGCTCTTCCTTTGTAAACGATTCAGCACACTCAAACAAGCTTTGGTTACCTGTTTTATACTCCACGGAGAACGACGTTAAACGTCCTCTACCGGTTATACGTAATGCGCAATCACGTTGCATTTCTAATCATTTGCATATCTCCCCGACCTGTACCTTCATGCCAAGTTTCGTTACGATCCCGCAGTTATTTCTTGGTGCGCTATTTTTTTTTGTCCATGAGTGTGCAATTGAATCTTATAAAAAGTTCAAATTTGAAAAATATTTTTCATGCTAGAATGTCGAAACTTGAGACATCTTTTTACCGTATACTAAAAAAACACAAAGATAACGGAAAAAATCTCTTATTCATTACTAGGAGTTAGAAAAATACACCCAATTTCTTCGAAGTTAGTTCAAAAGAAGTAGGTATTGAAAGAGTCGCAGAATTCTTAGAGGACGCAGTAATTTAAATCCGTTACTCGGAAATTTATACCTTCAGAAATAGATCATTTCGTGATATTATGAAAAAAAAAATAGATATAAGGGTATTCAAATGTCTTTCTCCCCATTTCTCCCTAGAGGAATAATATTCTTTTAAATGATTACCTGAACTATTCTAGTGTTGTTACTATTTATTTCGCTGAAATAAATATGAATATGAACGTCGTACAAGTCTTATTACTGAAGTGATGGTTTGATCTATTCTAGAGAAGGTGAACAAATTTGTCATTCAAATACAAAAAAGGAATGAAATGTTGTTCTCCCTTTTTTTTTTTTTTTTTTAATTTTTAGTCCATTCTATGTGCTTTTGATAATGCGCCTTAAACTTTTTCAAGTTTATGATTAATGATGGAAGTTTGATAAAGAGAGATATTCGAAGTTCTCTTGTTGTGCTTTGTATTGATATACATATTTTAAAGGCACGCAAATGCTGAAATCTAAATTTATTTTCCGAAAGAAATGTTTTTTTTTGAGTATGTTGAGAATAGTAATAATAAGATAACTCAGTACGGTTTTAATAATACAGAGTGTTATGTAGAAGGTACGCAAACATTTTTTTTAAAAGTAAACTTTTTTATGAAAAATTTATTTTATCGGAAGTAAACATCAATTCCATTTCACTACCCTATAAAGATGCAAATGAAATGCTTTGTTAAAGAGTGTAAATGATACTCAAGTTCATTAAAATTCACTGATACCTGAAAAGAGCAACAAAAAAATTGAAAATTAAAAAGAAGTTTATTTTTATGAGTCACGACATAAAGTAATGAAAATTTTGTATGTTCATAGAGGAAAATGATATTCGTTATTGCTTGAGAAATAATCCAACATTTTAGAATAACATTATATAGAGATGCAATAATATATAGATTTAGGTAACAATAGCACGAAAGCAAATATTATTAAACATAAATTATTTATGATTATATAGTAAACCCACTGATGTTTATTGTGAATCACTTTTACAATTAAAAATACCCCCCCCCCATATATACTATGAACTTGTAAGGAAAAGAAGAATATTTTGATGTCAGAAGGTTGTTCAAAGAGGAGTAATATTCATTTTTCAATTACTCTATATGATATTATTACAAGATGTATGTATATATATATGTGTGTGCGTGTGTTTGAAGAATATGTAAAATATACGCATTATACTCCAACTCATCAAATTTTAATGAATCAGGGGCTTGAGTTGAGAAATTCATCTCTCTCTTTGAAAATAATTCTATCATTTTAGTGTACATGAATTACTAAATAAATGCGACGAGTTTTCTTCAAGTTTTCTTCTCATACATGTTGCCTAAGTGTTAGTATGCAGCCCTGCAGTACATGCAATGGAAAACTTCTCTCAGTTAAGTAAATTTTCCTTTATGAAGTATAGTCAACCAATGGTATTTTCTCATTCTGATAATAAATATTCCTTATGATAACGGCAAAACGTTTGTTGAGAATTTTATTACATGTCTGTGGAGCTACTTCAGTTATGTTCTTACAAAATCATACTCAATGAGATTATTCTTGCATTAAAAGTTATATTTACTTAGAATCGGTTTCCATTACATAACTTAAATTAATTGTCAGTTTCATGTTGAATTTCTTATTAAGTATAGTTTTATACATTGATAAGAGATATAATATTTTTTCTACCAGATTTCCCTTTTATCTAGTTTTTTCATTGGCGTTTAAAAATCTTTTAATATAACGTGCAATATTTCGACTAAATTTTTAAAAAAGTTTACACAATTTTTCAGTTTCTTCTTGATTTTAATTTCTCAATTTTTAAAAATACATTTAAGATTTAAAACGAATTTGATATAACCGAAAGTTATTTCTGAATCTTCAAGATGAATATTAAATTTCTATTGACTATTCACATTCTTCATTGGAAAATATAGTTAATTTTTCAAATAAACAAATCATTTTTTCCTCCAAGTTTTTGTGTTGCACATGTTTTTAAACACATTGAACTTTGAGAGGAGAAAAAGCTATAACTCTATTAATAATAATAAAAAAAAAGAATATTGCATATCCTTCGAATGCCATTTCTGGGTAAGCTTAATTTAATGAACATAACTGTTTGGTAAATATTCACTATTATAATCCTTTATTCCAATGTGCAAGTTGTTTTCTACATATCTTTCAGAAACTCTATAGTATGATTGGTATAGATAGAAAATCTTGGTGGAAGCGAAATTTTATAATGAAATATTTATTATAAAGAGAAGTTACTTTCTCATATTCATAACCTGTTTTTCTGCCCTGTACATTTAAAGTATACATACTTCGAAGAATTAATCATTTACATGTGGTTAATGAGATTGACCAGATTTAAGATTTGATGCCATTTGGAACAATTAAGAAATAGAGAATAGTGCCGCCAGTTTTAGGATATTTTTGGTTACCTTCCTTGAAATGCTTCTCAGAATACTAAACTTTATGTTATGTTAAGAAATTACCGAATATTATTATAAATTCTGTCATATGATTTTGATGCTTCGAATATTTCTTTTAATAAAAGTTTATTATGTTCATTATAGCAATTTTTATTGAAATTTAAGAATCAATTTTAGAAACACATCTAAAAATGACCAAATTCTTATTTTTTTTCTGACGAGTTTTAGAAAGAAAATTAAAATTGTTTTCTAATTGCTATCCTTTAACATTTTAGTTAATTTTATTGCAAAATTCATTTTAATAATTTGATAAAAAACTTAATTTAGTTGTTTTAACTAGAATAAAAAGATAATTTTGATCCTTGAGGGCATTTATTGTTTATTTCCTTTCAAAGATGTGTGTAAAATATATTTCAAAAAAGGTAAAGAAAAATTAAATATATGTTTTTGTGAGCAATCTTGTTTCAAATACTATAATTCATGTATTTCGTATAATACTTATCAAAATAAAAATGTGGTTACGTAATAGTAATTTAAAAATAAGATTAAGTTATTAAGTAAAGGAGTTTTTTATAATTGAGTTGTATTTTAAATAAAGGAAGGATTTTGAAAACAGAAGCGTGTGTTAAAAATAATTTCATCTAGTATATATAAAATATAATATCGTTATGAAGGAAGATTTTTATAAAGGCCTTTATGATTTATTAGTTATTTTATCTATTGAAATATATATAAAGATATAGAAATGCGGAGAAAAAGAAAGAGATTTCATGGAGCAAAATGTGTTTCATTCAGTAAAAAATCTGGTACAAATCAACAACTATTTTATCAATTTACACACATCCCTAATTTTTCTAATATGTATAACCTTAAGTGCCTTTTTCGAAGCATCATATATATATATTAATAATAATGAAGTAATAGAAATATTGAATTTCGATAACTGACCTTTTTGTTATTTCTATTATGTTCATAGATACAAATATTGCTCAGAAACCAATCAGCAATAATTACAGGGGGGGGGGATGCACTTATTCTTTTGAAGGGCATTACCCATTTTTTACCTGAATGATAGACTTTTTGAGTGTGATGTCGATTAATATCACGAAAATGTAATGTTTTCAGGGGGAAAAACCTATAAAATCATTTACTTTTGACTGTTTTTTAAATTGTTGTTTCACAAATCAGTTTTCTTCCAATTTATATTCTGAAATATTGTTTTAGGAAAAATTTCAAATATTTCATTGAAACTTTTTATTTATTCTATTTCTAGAGAGTTTTCAATCATCGAATATTTCAAACTGATTTAAAAGATTATTGTGCTTGAAAGTGATAAATTCAAAGCTGATATTTATCATGAGGACCTTCAGAAAATTTAAATTTTCTTCTTAACTACATTCGCGTCTAAATGATTTATTTAAAATTCTTTATATCTTTCCAAGACTAAATATTGTAATAGTTTGAGACGTTTTGAGCTCCAATTCAAATTACATGTGATCTAACTGAGATTAAATTCGTACCGTTTTTTTTTAAATTCTTTCTCACGAGCATGTTATTTCTAAGGAATACTCGCATTGCTTTTGAACCAAACAACTTTTTGAAATTATTCATAAATTGATTTAGCCAAACTTAAACTTTCTACACACATTTTTCTAGGTAATCCTAATACTAAAAATTCTATTCATCTCATCTTAAGGAAAAAGTGACTCATCTTAAGGAAAAAATTGGAAAATCTTTCTTTAAGACCGACAAATCGGAACAAAGAAATAAAGGAAAATATGAAATATAATTGTATAACTTCATTTATCATTCATAAGCTCTTATGAAGAGTTCTTTTAAAGGATAAAAAGAATTTTAACTAATTTATCCAATTTGTGACTGCATAGGACTTATCATGTTCTCTTATAAAAAAAACATTTTGAGAACTTTTTAAAATTCAACTAAATGTATCTAAAGAGCATTTCATTATTACATTCAAGGAAGACAATTATTGACTCCCAACAAATTTTTAAAAACACAAAAGTAAATATTCTTATAAGAAAAACTTAAATTTTTAAAACCAATTTGCAAGTAATTTTGATCGCTTAAATTACTTTTTTTTTTCAGAAAAAAAATAACTAGCATATATATATATATATATATATATATATATATTAAAAATCATTTCCTGAATTTCTTTTTATTAAATGAAACAAAGAGTTTCTCATTTTTGGGATTGTTGATAATATTAAATTTGATTGATTATAAAAGTATGTACTTTTTGACCTACTTTATTGATGGAGTTTTTTGGGAAATAAATGTACTTTATCGAGGAAATCTTCTGCATAATATGTTGATGATGCTTATATTCATAGTGGATGTATGTATATATGCACGTATGTTTCATTCTTTCGACTAATTATATAATAATGCTATTAGGGAGAAACTTCATCATCAACAAATTAACTTTTTAAGCTAGATATCAATCACTATAAACAATGTTTCTCAGTTTTAACTTTAAGGTAAACCCTTGATATTATAATCTATTTTTCGGTTTTTCTCCATCTTCGATCAAATAATTTATCATTACTAGGAAAAGAAGGTTATCTAGAATAAGTATATGATAAAAAGTTCTTAAATAAATCATTATTTCGAATGGTACAACAATATAAAATAGTATTACAAAGTGAGGTTACATAAATTCTAACAGGTTTTACTTTTAAACATAATGTGTAAATATTTAACTTAAACACAAAACTATTGAACATTGAAAACAAAACAGATATTTTGAACAACATAATATGTAATAATTATGGAAATAATTCTTTTGGGGCTTAAAAAGTTTTGAAACTTTTATGTACGAAAAATCCATGTTAGTATTCCTGTAAGGCAACACTATAAGCCTTTCACTGATTCAAAATAAACGAAAGAACAGGTTTAATAAAAATTAAAAAAATATTTTCGAGGAGATTATTTACAAAGATTTTACATAGTTTTGCTCACGTATTCTCGAATACACCTGGATTCTTCAAGAGTTCACTTCATAACTAATCTTACATCATAAGAAAAAAAAAGGAAAAAAAAGGGTTCAAAATTCTTCATAGTCACTACTAGGTACAATTATTGCTCCTTTTTGTGTACTTAGGACTTAATTTTGGCGAGGAACGTAACATTAGGAGTTTAAGAATTAAAAGAAAGAAATTTCTAATACTTGGGAAGTTTTTTATTTCCTGGAGTATACTGCTTATATGTATGGAAAATTAATTTCTCTTTACAAGCCAAAAGAACTGAAAATAATTTTACATTCCTTTTGCGCATAATTTCTCTGAATCTATAAGGGGCTGAAAAGGGAATTTAAAAAAATAAGAGGTGTCATTGTACCCATCATTATTTACTGTGGAATCTAGTGTCACAATCCATTTTGAGCAGCAGAAAGACAGTGGTGGCTGAAAGGTTATGGATTTGGATTTAAAGCAGCAGCTCTTAGGTTCGTACTCCAGTAAACTATGAAAGATCCACAATTCTTACATGTGAAAAGCACACAAGCACTAATTTTTATTAATTCAATTCAGAGTAGCAGAAAATAATGATGTCGAAACTCCACCGGAAAGCACACTTCATCGCTTCTAACTTGATTTCTTTCATGCTGAAGCAGAAGCACATTTATAGAACGTTGACCATTAAATACTGAGCATATGCAAATTTTCAGTGAGAAGAAATAGAGGACAATTGCAGTTGATTAGTTTATCGAGGCTCCGTTGGAAGCCAATCATAGTGGAACGTTGTTATTTAAAAGTGGCACATTCTCAATGATGGATTAGTACTGTGATGACAGATTGACTTGGTCAGATTTGGAGCAGATCCTTCTATAAGTACTCGAGTAGCAGCTGCTGATAATACTGCATGTAACTACACAGTGGGGAGTGTTCTATATGAGAAAGGCAAACAGTCCTTTTACATGCAAAAATAGTTCAATTTTTAAACCCTGATGACTAACCACGCTGCCTAGATTTTGTGAGTTGGTTGCTTCAGATCAAAACTTACAAGCCAGTTTCCTGCTTAAGTGTTATTCACTGATGAGGCCTAGTTTATTGGAGAAGGAATTTTTAACCCTCGGAATAAACACGCCTGGGCCTAGAGTAATCCCTACCTAACTGCTTCACGTAAATATCAAGAGAGATGTTCCTTTATGTGTAGATAAGTATTATTGGTGATCACGATATTAACACTAATCTATTGTCTGAAAGTTTGACTAGTATACAGTACTTTTTCTTCCTGGAGCATGTCTTTCTGGCGTATTGCAGCCTGTACCACTTCCCACACCTACAATCATATTGTTCATGTATGATAAAGCCTCAGTTAATTTGCCATCTTGATCAGACACTTCCTCAATGCCACATATCACGCGATGAATTAGACTGCAGCTTGGCCTCCACGTTAACCAGATCTAAGCTTACTAGTCTTCTTAGGAAGGATGATGAAAGCATTGGCCACCTGTGGTTAGCATGGAAGATTTGGTGACGAGAAAAGTTGTTGCAGCGAATAGGATAAACATAACACCAGAAGTCAATGACAGGGTGTACCATTCCTTCATTCGACTGCGTGAATGGTGCAACGCCACACTTAGTAACCATTTTGAGCATCTGCCTGGAGTCCTTTTTTGATGTCAATTAGTGGGCTTGTGAAACTTATGGTTTCATTATTTCTCTGTCCTCACACTGACGAAAGTTTATTTTAGATATCTTAATTTAAGCTTTCCTGCTACTCAGAGTGTAGAAGGGGATTCTAAGTTTCATAGTTAATTTATTCCTCTTGATGGTTACAGTCATCTCTCTTATTTTGCCAAAGCCCTTTTTGAGCACCCTATATATTCATCTGGAACTCATTAAAATTCGGAAATTGACAATTTATTCATAAAGTTGATATATTCAAGGAAAAATTGTTCATCAACTCACAATATTGATATGATAACGATAATATTGCAGGAGTGTTTTGATATACGATGTAATAAATCACTAACAATAAAATTAGCCTCTTTTTTAATTATTGGTTCACATAGTTTTTAGTCAAGTAACTAGTATTCGTATTGAAAATAACATAATAATTATCTCTAACGAGAATTTTTACGTATTGAATTTTGGATTATAAATGGAGTTTATGAATAGGTTGATCGCAAACACTCAAATGTCTGAAGAACATTTTTGTATTACTTATGTATGATTTGAGACTATTTTTGCGAAATCTAGTGAGCTCCATCGAATTTTTAGAAAAGATTGTTACTGAGAAAACTTCGGCAGCCCATAGCTCTCTTTACTCTAATTTGAAGCCTTAAGCTACTTTTGTTCATCGAAAATCACTTTTACATTTTCATGAAACGAATCTTTCCTTAATCATTCTGGTTTTGGTCAAGATCTCTCGTTGTATGGATACAAAGAACTTACTTTTAGTATGCAACAACTTGATTTCTCTAGTGAATCTTGTCTGTTTATTCTAGGATGCATGCTACAAAAGAGTCCGCCCTAATTCCTCAAAATATGTTCCCTTTCTACGTAACATATTTACGTTGATGTTCTGCAGTGAAGATGAATTTTGTGGTCTCTGAGGACATATCTTTATTAGAAGTAGAATTCATATATAAGAATATCAAACTATTTTCTCAGCTATCATCAACCTCTTTGAATAATCTCTCTCGTTCGATGTAATTATATTCATTTTCTTTTTCGTTATTATTTGTTCGTCCATGAAGAAAAGATGTCTATAATTTTGTAACGTAAAATATCCGTTCGAATAATTTTACATAACATTAGTCCTCTTCAAATAATTTTACAACGTAAATTCATTTTTTAAAAACCAGAATTACTTATTCATTTTTGCATTTTCATATCGCAGCACAAAATTTAGGATTGCACAAAATTTCATTTTACTGTAGCTTAATGTTATTACGATTTTTTCAGTTAACTAGTATGTTGTACACATATTTAATAATCTAAACCTTCTTATATATAGACCCGACATGTAACATATAATTTATACATTAAAATTATTTGTTTTAAAATAAAACTGATTTTACGATTTTTGATGTAATTTATAGCTTTCTTGATGTTGAAAAAAAAATGAATGAGAACATAATTAAATATTTTTATTCATAAACTACGAATTAATGGTTTGTTTGGAAATTTTATAGAGTTAGATATAACGTTTTCAATATTTTTTTCTCATTACTAGAATAATTATCTGGCTCGTATTAGTTTTTCGGAAGCTGTACAAGGATTAAATTTTCAACATTTTAAAACAATTTTCAATATTGGTTAAGATTGAAGTCATGATAATAATCTTTGCTTATCAGTTTGATAACTTAAAGGTATCTTTCTTTAACAGTTTTCGGAGACTTTAAGATGTGCCCTATCTTATGGTATCTAACGTCTTCAACTATTTCATAGCGTTTTGAAAAGGTTATGTTCTTTTTGAGAGAACACTCTCCCTCTTCTCCCTGTAATAATTTATTCTTCATATATATGTTCGTTTTAAATATTTAAACTGCATTTTCCTCCACTTTTTTACAATATTGTTAAAAGTTCAGTTCCTCTTATGGGAATATATATAATTATATATATATATATATATATATATATATATATATATATATATTCTTTGTAAGGGACTCTGGAAGGTATTGAAATATCATTATGTAAATTGTATCTGATATCTAAAGAAATTTTTATATTATAATGGTTTTTCAATAGAATCTTTGTTTCATGAATTGATTTATATGTATTTTTAATATTTACATCTCGGAGTAAGAGCTTACACTAATATCTTTTGGAATGGTCACTTATTCAAAAAGGTAATCTTATACAAAAGGGCTATTACCTTTCAGTACATTCATGCATTTTCAAAACTTTCGTTTCATAATAAATCCACCTCACAACATTAGGATTACAAAGTCAGCTAGTTAGTAGTCTAGTTGTGAAAACATTTTGAAACATTTCTGTATTATTACACATTTACACACACATATTTCACTCCATTGAATTTTAAATAATTATAACAAATAAATTCTGATTTATGTATCATTTAATATGATTTCTGGTTATGATTGGTTTATTGGTGGATTTTTATTAAATATTCTATATTGAAACTTTTTATACTCAAATTAGTTAAGTACAATTGACTTCCAAATTTTATCTGGCAACAGTGCATGGTGGTGGAGATCATCACTTAAAAAGTTCCTTAGCCTATTACACTGAGGTTCATGATCACTTGTCAAAGATATGATCTTTTCAATCTTTGCCTTTACAATTGGGAAATTTGAATTTATTTTTTGTGAAAAGCATGGATTCAGATATGTAGTTTTTAAAGTTTTAAATCTTTAACTGGAAATATTTAATTATAATGTTTTATTGTTTCAAAAAAAATCTTAAATTTTTAATTGAATAATTTTTAATTGGATAATTTTAATTGGATATTTTTAATGGATAATTTTAATTGGATAATTTTAATTGGATATTTTTAATGGATAATTTTAATTAGATATTTTTAAACGGTCATTCTTAAATGAATAAGTTTTAATTATATAATTTTTATTTGGATAATTAATAATTGGATAATTTAATAGATGCTTTTTGTTTAAAAATTTTTAATTGGAAGGTTTTTAGGTGAGGAATGTATTTTATTAGTTTGGAAAACAATTGTTTTTGAAAATAATTAGTAGTTGAGATATCTCGCCAATCAATTTTTCTTCTTTGTTTATTGTTTCTTTTCTTTAAATTACAATTCGAATTTTGGAGTAATCCATTTTTACCCAACAAGATGCTTTGGGGGAGGATCTGTACCATAAAACTAGTTTAACCCCATAATTCAGTCCCCAGCCTGAATATGCATGTTTTGTTTTGTTGGGATTCAAATTATACTTTGGTTCATATTAGTTTCAAATTTGATTAAATATCTTCTTTTTTACACACACACACACACACACATATATATATATATATATATATATAACTAATGATTAACTGACTATATCAAGAGGTTTAAAAATCCTCAGTCAAGCACTTCAACAAAAATAATAATTTTTCAACAAAACAACATTGAAAAGAAATTAAAATAAACAGAAATAACTGCTGACGAACTGAACAACTAAAAGAAAGGAGTGAAAATTGGCGTCATAAGTACTGCTAATCGAGATTGAAGCTGCATTTTGTATATATGATACAGAAGGACTTGAATTTCACTTCCACTTCTCTTCACCTGTTCTTTCACACTCGGGCGGTATGCTTCTCCACTTCTGTTGGCTTAGATTCACGGTGATCAGCGTGAAAGGATCGCCTGATGCCACACGACATTATCATGAGATGATGCAACACAGCAAGAGCACGCAAATAATATTTTTCTGAAAAGATTTTTGAGGTAAGAATAGACCCTCATTTTGAAAGTGAAACAGTTGTTTCCTGATCTGTTATATCCCAAAGAAACATTGCAGGACTATATGTATTCATGCAATGCGAACATTGTCACTACTTTTCAAAGGCCTCTTGGGATTAAATTGATTATATATTAGTGAAAGGTATATAGTTCGAACTAACTGAATAGGGACAATTGATAATTTTCTCGTTTTAGGAGATTCTACATTTCGTGGAGATAGACCGTCCTTATTTGGCTCTTGTACCATATCTCAATTTAATGTATTAATTAAAAACTATAAACCTCTAACAAGACTAAAAAAACTTCCTTATTTACTATCACTGCAGAATATTCAAAATCGCTTTCTCTAGAACTTATACCTAACTCACAGTCTTAATTTATGATTTAAACATGTCTATCTTTTACCAGTCCACTCGTTATTGATTTCGCAACTGTATTCGACAGTAACCACATAGGTTAATGCTCTGTTAGTGGAACTCACTTCAATCCACAAAACTAACAGAACAGTTTGCTGGTTTTTCTATTTTATAAAGCGTAGGATAAGCATTACTTGGAATTACAACTTGTAATCACAATTATACTCCGAATGAGAGAAATCAGAAATACGAGTAAAAATCAAGTAATATTTGAGCTCCAAAAATGAGAAAAAAAAAATGAAACACAGGGGTAAAGTAAGAATTTTTTACGAAACTGGAACTCACAAATCCCCTGATCATAAAGTGTAGACAGTGACTTTCGTTACAAAAGAATATAGATAAAAATCCGACGAAGCGGAAATGAACAAAAGGTTGTGTTTGAGATGCAGCCCTTGATAGTTTGGGGTGAAGAAAGAGTCGACTATTTTAATGCTATTTTTGAGAATATTTTTTTATCTTTTTTGGATTTGAAAGTTAGAATTGTATACGAATGATTCTTTCTCGAAAAGTGAAATGTTCAAATTTGGATTTTTTTCTGAAAGAGATCATTTCAAGTTCTCGCTTTCAGTGAGATTAACTGTACTCTTAAACATTTTGCATTGATCAAATTTTAAGAGTTGTAAAGATTTTTTCTTATTTAAGTTTTTCCCGTAATAATTAAAACTAATCCCGAAAGAGTGTAAACGTAAAACAAAAATTCCAATCGATGTTTGAATTTATATTATCGCTCAATTTATAATAATATTGTAAGTCGCAGTTCAGTTTTCTCTCTATTTAATAACCATGAACCCAGATAACTGCAAGTTAATGAAGTCCGATTTCACTTTCTAGTATCAAAAAGAAGAAAAAAAAAAGTGATACATTATGAGATTCAAATGATAAGGAGCGATGAACATGAAAAGCATCAATATCTTTCTTCTAAAATTCATGTTTTGTAGAAGTCAATTATAATCTCGACTTATTAATATATTAATAGAACTCATAGGTTTCACTATTGAGAATAATCACTAATTACAAAGGCATTTGATGCTACTTGTTATAACCTGTGTTTGGAAACACCGGAGACAATCGTCTTGAATCAGATATACGAGTAGTGCTGTATGTTGCCAAGAAATGAGGATCAGCTCATTTTAAAATCTATCTCGCTGACGGTGAAACTATCAAAGTTCTCGAGATACAGCCAAGTGATGATGTATTTCAATGCATAGTGGAGCGCCAAATCCTGATATCTACCTGACAAGAATCGTCGAAGTTATGAATGAAACCTGTATCCATTTACTCACTAAATTGTCACTATACGCAGATAAATCCATTCATGCTCCCAATTGGTATAAAGCCGAACAAGCTTTGCCTTGATGGCCTACCGTACAGACTTGCCTCGAGAAATCTTTGATTAAAAGATCATTATGGGGAAGGTGATATTAAATGATATTATGTTATGACATTGAATTTCGCCTATATTGTTTTACGGTGAGCAATGCAGTAAGCAATGGCATGGTAGAATGTTTAAGGTATACCTCAACAAATGATTAATCATTTATCCCATTAATTTTAATTGAAAACAAACTTCGTTTGATTAAAAACATCATCAATATGCAAGAAATAGTCTTGCTTAGTTGAGTAAAAGCGCTAGGTCTAAGATAATTCTTTCGTATAATTGTATAAAATTAGTACTTCAGGTTGACGGATGGGAAATTTATTGAAAGTGTTTTAAGAAGCCTATGTTCTGCTTTACATTCAACACGAAATAGAAACTAGATTGTTAATACAGTCAACTAATTATAATTTTGTTTCTTATGAATAATTAAATTAAAAATTGGTATTGATTTGAATTTGATTGAATGTTTATTAACACCGCACTTAAAATTATCGTTTATTAACATCGCTTGTTTATAATGTTTATTCACATCGCACTCGAGGACTATTGGCAACGATCCTCGTAGATTTAATATTTGGTAAAGTGACAAGGACGACACATGAGCTAGAATCTCCCCCTCCAAACTTCCACACCATACCAACGAGAGTACTTTAACCTCGACAGATTTAACGTGCATAAGTCACGTTACACGGCGGGTGTTTAGTGACATCAGCATTCGAATCTATGAAACAACACCGGTCGCGAGTTCGCGACCATAACTACTGGACTACTACTACCAATTAAAAAGTAGAAATAGAGGTACTAGATTATACCAAAGAGCAGTAATAAGATATTTATGAGAATAAGTAATGGATTAAGTAAGTTTTCTTTCGAACTTGTTTTTTTTTGTGAATAATAAAAGTGATAATTATCGTCCTTTCGTATTATTTTCTTATTTTTTAATCGTTTTACACTCGCATATCACGTTTCTCGCAGTTCCGAATTTTATAGATTTTTCTCAGTATGCACATCATTACCAGTTATGCTTAATTTTTGTTCACCAGTGTATGTATATGTTGAGTATATTTTCGATGCATGAGCTTCATTTACACACAGGAATTTTGAATTTTAGAATGATAATATACCTAACTTATTACCAAAAATTATATTTTTTGAAATTTGAAAGCGTGCAAAAACGTATAAAGTCGAGCAAAATGTGTATCTCCCATCTTAAAATCTTAAAAATTATAATTATTAAGTACGAGTATTATTATTAGCAGAATTAATTTATGACAAATTATTTGGTTATAAAAATATAAAAGAATAGATAGATCGTCTCAAAAAATATTTTAGTTTAAAATCTACCAAATGAATTTCATTAAATGGAATTTTTAATTTAAATTTTTACTAAAATGAGTCATAAACCTGCTTTATTGCATTTATTTTATTAAATATCCTTCATTTTATTTATTTATATCTGAAAATTAATAATTTATGTTTAGAAAGATTGAAAGAATTTTCTGTCACACACATGTAGATAATTTAGATTGTTTTTAAATCACACACACACACACACACACACACACAGACAGAGAGAATATGGAAAAGGTGTAAGAAAAA
>BMAW01055817.1:12324-39745 GCA_019974015.1 Nephila pilipes
AAGAGAACTATTTACTTCTGCTCCATATGACCAGTATTGTATGAGTCCTTTGTCCGCACTAAGTAACGCCCCTTCCCCCCTCCCAGTAGAGGGAGCTTTCGTCGATTCTAAGTTTCGGAATCGCTCGAAGGGAGCCTTAAGATACAAGTCTAAGGCAAAGAAAGATAAAGCTAAAAAAAAAACATGAAAAACAAAAAAGATACACGCACTTTGTTTAAACAACTGTAATGCAACCATTTTCAACTGTAACTTAATATTTTCCGCCTAAAACAACATAATCTTACAGTTACTAACGCCACTTGTGTTTCAAATTTAGAGTTAAGGAAATAAAACAACTACTATCAGCCAAAGTTAGAAAAAAAAATAAAGAAAGATTATTTTAAAAAATTAATTCCAAAAATTGTACACATAGATAAATAAAAATAAAAGTATAAACATCAGTATTAGAAATTAAATACAAAAAGAAGGTAAGGAAAAAAAATATTATAATTTTTAAAATTAATTTATTACAATTTTTTGTTATATTTTAAATTGATTTAAGGAAATTATTTGGGTAATTAGTTTGAACACAAATATGAAAGAATGTATTTAAATCATATTGAACATTTAAAGGCGAATTAACTTATTTATATTACCTAGGATGTAATTATATAAAATATTCCTTAAAATATTTAAAGTTTAGTTTGTAGCAAAGAAAGGTATTTTCTTAACAGAAAAAATATAGATATCTCTTTTGTGAAATGTATTACTTCAAATCCTATGATTCTCAACTTTTAAATTAACATTTAAATTATCTCTTTCAAGTGAATTTTTATTAATTTGTATCAGATTCAAATAAAAAGAACAAAAAAACCTGGTCAAATATGGATTTAATTTGTTTTCAAAAAATATTTAGTCAGCTATGTTCAGAGCAAAGTAAATTTATTGTTGTTTATAAAATTTTGTTGTTAAAAATATTAGTATATATTAGCTACACTATTACTAGCTAATCCACCTTGTGGTGCTCCTTGAATAAATTTATATTTTTTTACTATTATAAGTAATATAATTTTATTTTAAATCAGGATTCATTAGAAATTTAAATTTTTGATATGAAATTAAACCATTAATTCTTAAAATTAGCGATAACTTTGTTAAAATCCTCTCTATATATTGAATGAATTATATCTTAAGAATGAAAACGATAAATTGAGTAAATCTATTTATCATAAACATATTTAATAATTTCTTTGCAATTTTTAATAATAAGTCTTATGAAAACCATCAATAGCTTTTGTAAAAATTTTCCCTCTTCAGTAATGTATGTATTGAAACCATTAATCACTGTTCTAAAGTCAATAGGTACTTTACGTATTTTGGAGTTAAAAAGACACGAGAATATTTTACAATATTCACAAATATAAAAAGTGTAACCTATTTTCTTTTTTTAGGTTTTAATCATATTGAAATATTTTCACTCACTATTTGTAACTCAAATAAAAGTATCATTGTTAAAAAGTTGCTTATTAGTTATAGTAGCATAAATTGGTTTGTGGATGATGGTCTAATTTCCTGGAATTTTATCAACCTAACAAATGATAACCTCATCCTGAGGGATATTTACAGAACTTTTCAGATCTCTAAACATAGCTCTTTCGTTAGTTTTAAAATTCAAATATTTAATTGCTTCATTAATACAATATATGTAAAAGCTTCAAAAACTAAGCTATATTTAATAACTAAATTAATTTAAAGTGTGTCAATATCTTCTTCGTTGTTTTTCTTAATATGGATTTATTGTTAGAAATTATAAGTATCTCTCTCTTTATATATATATGTGTGTGTGTGTGTGTGTGTGTGTATGAGAGATAAATGAAAAAAAATTCCTTTAAAGAGGAACAAAATGAAAATAAAGCTATATAATACAGCCTCTAGATTAGAATAATAGTAATTGGCTTAATTTTTTTTTTAATGATCAAAGTTTCTCACACATTAGTTGCTATATTAAGCAAAAGGCACAACCTAATAATACAGAGCAAGCATATATGAGAAAACAAATGAAGATTATTAGAAGACGTCTAATTTAAATCTAAATTCGAAGGAAATTTAATCATAAAATATCCATATTCTCTAAAACAAAAAATACATAATTAAAATTTCGAAATAAAAAAACTAATTCCTTTTTAAACAACATTAATATCGCCATTGTATTTCTAAGCTTAATCTTGCTGCCAAAAAACTATCATTCTCAAAAAAAAAAGTGATAGTGTCGGAATTAAGGAAAAAACATCTAAAATAAAGTTATAAAAAAGATTTTAATGGAGAATATTTTAAATGATTTAATTAAAAAAAAATTAAAAACGATCAGTATTTTTTTGAAAAGAGACGAAATAAATATTACATATATAAATCAACTAAAGAAAATAAATTTATTCTATTTTATTATTTTAATTAATATCTTTTATAATTTTTATAGTTTGAATTCGTTTTAAAAAAATTCCCATACAGTAAAGTCTGGAGATATTGATGCTCTGGCAATTGGGCTTCCACGTTTCATCCATCAATTAAGGAAATTTACATCAAAAAATTTTGGAATATTCGTACCTTTGTGAAGGGGGGGACCCTCATCTTGTTGAAAGTATCAGTGGGTTGTAAATGCTTCATGGGATAAATGTGTGTAAATTTGAGACATGTTTAGATAAATGTTTGGCGTCACAGAAGTCTCAGTAAAGAAAAATTATGATATGACTTTGTTCTATTTCCATAGGGAATAACATCTCCACAGCAAACATGCTGTGGCCCATTTTTTGGTTGAAGATTGTGCACAATCTGCATTTTGTACGCATACCGCCACAGTTTTTGTTGAAGCACATTATGGATAGATGATCGTGTCATATACATAATTCAAAAGCTGCCTTCCTGATCGACTTCCGAGGGCTCTGAACGAAAACACTTGTCGAACATTTTCCAAACGTGCATCAAAAAGTGATTGCCGATTACTTACGGATCTTTTCTGCACTCTTCCAGTTTCGAGAAACGCTTTTGGCACTTTTTAATGCTTTTAATAGTGGGGGGATTTAAGCTGTCCAAGACAGTCTTTGCATTATTATTACGGATATTCGTTTGACATACCATAGAATAGCAAAAAGACCACGCGCATCGTAAGCGAAAGATAAAAATTGTCATCAAAAAATTCAGCAGAGAATTTATCTTGCCTAGTAACGCCAAAATGCTATTAATAGATTTTTTGAATCAACAATTCAAATTAAGGGCATTTGATTTCGTAGCCTTGAGCATAACATATATATATATATATATATATATATATATGTGTGTGTGTGTGTGTGTGTGTGTGAGAGAGAGAGAGAGAGTGAGTGGGTGTAACGGAATTTCCAACTCCGTTCAGAGTAAACTGTGGTGTAGTTATAAAATAGTAGTCTTTTCGCAAATTAAATACTTATTTGTTGACTTTGATGTGGCATTTTACCTTATCATACACACGAAAGCAAAAACACCCAAGCACCATCGAAAGCAGACATCACTAAAAATGCACAGAGTGATGCGCATCAAACGGTAAGTCGCAAAGCAAGAAGATAGATTAACGGAATACATGTTTTAAAAAAAGGATTTTCCCTAATAAAGGCTCTTTAGATTAGTTAGTGAACAAATTCGTGTGATTTGTGAGTAGAAGCTCGTTTTAATGTGAGAAGAGGGGCGTTAAAAAACAAATTTTAAAACAAGAATAAATAGAACTTACATGCCATGTACACACACCTATATATATATATATATATATATATATATACACATACACTGGTGTTCAAAATTAAGAGAATTTTCCGATTTGGTCGATTATCTCTAGAACTACAGAATAGATTTTAATGAAATTCGGTGTGTACATAGGGTTGATATAATACAAATAATAATAATAATAACATTTCAACAGTTAGAATACACACGCATTTTAGTGCGTAACAACTATCGGAGTCGCAAGGTATGAAACAACAGTTGCAGAATAGTAGGGGGAAAATGGATTAATAGGGAGTATGGTGCCCTCTTATAGATATATAGCCCTCGCACCATGATTTTATGCAGGAAAAAGGGAGTTTAGGAGTTCCTGTGGCAATTATTGGTCCCACTCGTTCAGCAATGCTGTTTTCAGGTCTTGGATGGTTCTCGAAGGGGGATTGAAAATTGCAGATGCTCTACTAAGAGAATCTCAGACATACTCTATAGGATTGTGGTCTGGAGATCTGACTGACCAATCCATCTGGCGAATATCCTCCTCTTTAGAAATTCGTCGACCAGATGAGCTCTATGTGGTCTCACGTTGTCAGCCATTAAAATGAAATTAAGAACAACTGCACCCCTGAAAAGGCGGATATAGGGCTCCAAGACCTCTTCCCTATACCTCTCAGTAGTCACAGTGCCTCTTTCAAAGATATGGAGGTGTGTGCGACTATCCAATATGATGACTTCCCTGACCATCAAGCCTCCGCTGCCATAATGGTCAATTTCTTGGATATTGGAGAGCAGGTAGTGGGTCTCTGGTTCTCTCCATACGAAAATACTGCAAATATCACTGGTTAGGCTGAGCCGAGACTCATGAGTAAAGAGAACAGTCACCCATTGATTCATGCTCCAATCTGTATTATCTCTGCGTCATTTTAAATGGACTCTCCTATTCGCAGAACAGAGCGGGACGCAAACAACAGGTTTGCTTGCAAACAGCCCTCTCTCATAAAGTCTGCTGGAAACAGTCACCCTTGAAACTCGGGTTATTGTAACTGCATGCAACTCATGAAAGACCCGAGAAGCTATACCATCCCTGTTACGCCTCGCTGTAATGGACAAATGATGATCTTATTTGGCTGTCAAGGTTCTTGGACGACCTTACCCAGGCTTTCTCTCGACGGATTCTGTATTCTGAAACTGTTTCCATAAGATGGACATGACGCTGGGTGTTAAATTGAATTCTCTGCAAATCTGGAATTTAGACTGTCCTGCCTCTAGCCTACCCACAATTCGCCACCTTATTCCATCATCTAAACGTTGGTCGTTACTCATTTTCACTGTTTGAATTTTAATTTAAGCGATTGCTGCAAAAGAACACCGAGAAATTCGGCAAAATGCTTTAGCTAATGAAATGCGGATTTTGGTACGCGCATTTCTAAATCTTTTTTTCAACTTTTTTCGCTCCCATATACGTATACGCTTACGTATTCGACGTACTAGAATTACATCTTTGTTTTGAAACAGTATTTTAACATGTCGTTCAATTCTTTTCATAAAATTCCGAAAAATATGCAAATTCTTTAAATTTTGAAAACCAGTGTATATATATATGTAATGTGATATATATATATATATATATATATATATATATATATATATATATATATTAATATATATTCATCATTAATCATTATATATATGTATCATTAATATATATGTTTGTAAAGAAGTAATAAATTTTATAAATACTTTACAGAACAGAATGGTATAGAAAAATAGTTGCGAAAGTTTTCAACATAGTTCGATATATAACAATAGAATAATTCAGAAATAATTTTTAAGAATCATAGTACTTACCACCTTTAACCGACTGCTCTCTACGGTTTTTGTCGATTCAAATTAAAAGATTTCTGAATTTTTACGTAGCTGTTATTTTATTCATGTAAATAATGTTCTGTTTATGCAGAAACTCTTTAACATTTTTGTTTTGTTAAGAATAATTTAACAAAAGTGAATGATACAAGTAGTTATTTAATAAATTAAATCATTTAAAATGTAGGATAACAATAATTATATATCTTATATAATTACAGCCAAACAATTTTTGTTAAAATGAAGAAAAATAATGATTGAAAGTCTAATAGTAACTTTCGTAAAATGTGTAGCATTGTGAAATTGTGAGTCATATATTTTGATACAGGTGGAATAAAAGAATAGCTTAAAGGTTAATTATAATATTCGTAAAAGAAAATGTTTACACCCAAAATTGCGGTAACCAATGCTACATCTTTCTGGAGGAAATGAAAAAAAGAGGCAACTTTATATACATTCCTATTTTAACATTCTACAGTTTGGACAACATCTCTGCGGTTGCAAAAACATCAACCATTTGCATTCTGTAATTTTAATACACCCAAACCTTATGGAACATGAAGCTCCGAACTGAGTATCATCTGTAAAAGATTTGATAAGATTCGGGTAAATGTTTGAATATAAGTAGGAAAACCGCAGGAATTCGACGATGCTTCTGTATCTCAATACTCTTTTATTACTCATACGTGAAGAAACTGATACAAAAATAATGTATGCAGTGCAAAGTGGAAGCATATTAAAGTGAAGGAATAATTTAAAAATTATTTATCTATAAAATTTAACTGACAATTTTGTAACAAATTGAAACATTTTCAAATGGAGTTATTTAATAATTTTTTTTTTACAAAACTTCTATTTTATTAAATTTTCATCAAAATTATTGATTGGTTGGTTGATTTTTATTAAAGTCACACTCAAAGCAACATAAAAGCTATTGGCAAAGGACTTCATAATTCTGAGCCTCGGTCAAGTGACGAGGACGACACCTGAGCTCTAGCACCTCCCTGTCCTAATTTTTTCACCACACCAACGGGAGAACTTTGAGCCTCAAAAGATTTAACGTGCATCAGCCCCGACTACATGGCAGATATTTAAAGGCATCAAGGCTCCAACCCAAGATTCAACGACAAACGCCGACCGCAAGTCCGCGGACATGTCTACTAAGCTGCTGCGGCCACTTTAATCAATATGAAAATCATTCCATTTGTAAATTTATTTCTAGATATGATTAGGTTTGGTTTGTTTTCACAAAATTTAGAAGTCGTATGTTAATAAATAAAAGTATCATTTTATGTCAGTAAAAATTCCAAGTGCTTCTTGCTGTTGTTCTTAAGGGTAATAAATTTTATATTGCTTGTATTTAAGAAAATATATAAAACGAATGCATCCTTTTTTGAGATAGTCCTATTTAATTAGCTAATTAAAATTAACTGTTTATATAAATTATTTTTTTAAACTCCAAAATGTAGTAGACAGTCGTTTCTGTTGTCTTAAATATTAAATAGCATTCATTCCAGAATAAATAGTTATAAATGGCTTAAATTTTCTTGCATTCGCTTAGCTGTTAAAGGAACGATATTTTATTTCAAATTAATTTTAAAAAGTATTTTTATGTATTTAAATTTTCGTTGTAAATGAAAAGTTAATGATTAGGTTATTACGCAGAGTTTGGCAGTACAAATTCTGATATTGATACATTTAATGAGATTGATTTAAGCAATTTTTTGGGTACTATTTATAATATTCTACAAAATATATTTTTCTTGAGTTTTTCAAACTATTGAAATGTTGAAGCTTTCTATTAAATTCTTTTTTTCACTTTCTGATAAGTATTGGTCACGTAATTTTTATAAACTGATGAACTATGCCTGAATATTTATAAAAACGTTAAATGTAAAGAATTTTTTTTTCTGCTTTTGAATATAACGGAGCGCATAATTCTGTCAAAATGACATTTTCCTTTGAATTTGTTAATATACGCCTCACTTTGTTGTAGTCAAATAACCGATGTTATGTAATTTGTCTATCATAGAGCGTTGTTTTATCTCGAAATAAAACTATACAATAGGATGTGATATATACATAGAGTATATATCACATCCTACATAGGATAGATATATACATAGGTATATACATAGAGTTACGCAATGTTTCATTATGTATATAAATGATAAAAAGTTTTCAATTTAATTTACTTTATTATACGTAGAAAATATTAGCTTTTAATCCCATACCAATTATTAATGGTATTTTTATTTCATTGCTACTGTGAACTGAAAATTCATTGAAAATTTAATTTGGCACACTTGGTTAATTCTTTATATTTAATTAGTAGTTCTAGATTCGTAACAATCATAGAGGAATCTTACAACAAATTATCCTTTTAAAACTTATTTTTCCAAGACTCTTTGTATTCACTATTTTCAAATTTATGTTAATAATAATTTTGCTTCATTATAACGAATAGTTTATTTTTTTAATAATTAAATCAATATCTTTTTAAACCTAGAAAATATATTTTCCAATATCAGGTGCATCATTTAAGTTTAATTTCAAATTATTCATTTTGATTATTTCAGGGTAAAATACCTTATTTTTTTTATAATTTTATGCTCTTGCCGACATGTTTGTATGGTTACATTTCTTAAAATTCATGTGAGCTTATATATTTTTCACTTTCTTTTATTAAATTATTTCATAATTCTTCTTATTTTAGTCCTGATTTTCTGATATTTACTTGATTGTGGAGTAAAAATTAATGTTGATTTGTCAACAGTATAATATGTTGACAAATACAATAAGATGTTTTTTTTAAATAAAAAAGTACATGCCACTTAAAAGACAATGAATTGCTCTCTGTACATGATAATTATTAAAAAGCTATTAGGAACAGAATGAACCATTAAACACGAATGTTAAATTGACATCCTTAAGTTTAGTAGGAAAAATTAGATATCTTAAAAAGGAAATACAGAAGTAATTTTTACTGTTTTCAGGGTATTAGCATCATTTAAATCAACTTTAGGAGTGAATGCATCTTTTGAGTTTGAAGTTATTAGATGATGATTTATTTATTAATTAGCAGATCAGTGATAGATAACATTTCATTCATAATTATGTCTTTCATTTATGAAATATTAAAATTTTCTTCGTTTCCTTCCAACATTATACTTCCTCTTGTATTATAAGGAAATATAGATAATCTGCATTTTTTACATTTATTTATCCCGCTTTCTCACTATATTCTCTCATTGTTTGGATAATTCCTATAGATGTCCTTGGCTGTCTCCTGTTGAGATGGCGGGTTTATTGATACATGCGCCGTAATCGGTTATGTCACTAATTGTGATTTATTAGTGAGTATCGGAGTTAGACATGCGAGGGTAGGTTTCCGTCGTTGGTATATGCAGCCAGTAGTTTGAGTCTGTGTTGCGACCTAGTGTTCAAGTTCTGTCTCAACATTTCGGTCCAGTGAAAGGGGAATGGTTATCTCAATCTCCGTGTCAAAAGAAAATTGGTCCAGTCATCTTTGTTGACGTTTTAGACAACCGATCCTATAAGATATTCCCTGTTGAATCAGTTATTACTGGCTTGTAACACTTTTTATCATTGTTGTAGAAAATCGCCATATATGTGTGTGTGGATGGATGGATGTATATTATGCTTCGAGTTTTGAAACTCTGGTCGCAGATCTGGACTGGTGGTCTGTAATCTGTTAGGAAATAGATTACATTGCTGTATTTGAATCTTTCTTGTACTCAGAGTAAAATTCATAGATGGAGCGCCCCGAACAACTGTAACTCATTAAAATGTCTGCTTTTGTTCTCAACATTTTATCTTGTTAAAAATACATTCTGCATTTACAGTCATTAAAACAATTTAAGGAAAACAGTAGACAGCAATAACTCTCCTATCGTTAGCCATTACTTTCATATAGCAAACAAGATTAGTCTTTATTTAAGTTATAAGATGATCTCAGGAATCTCAGTGATTCTCCATGTGGTGAATTGTATCGATATTTCGTGCAATGAGGTTCAATAATATTTTGAAGAAAAGGCGTAATAATAGTAGTAAGTTCCAATTACTCCTAAAATAATTTCACCGCTTTTGTTCCACGGAAAAATTATTATCCAAAATTAAAATCTTAGGTGTTAAAAAAAATAATGAAGACTGCTAAAGCATTTTGTTCTTTTGATTTTGATGAATATTTGTTCTATTTTATCTTAAGCTTAGATGCGTAAAATCTAATTTTAGGAAATTAGATTTTACGCATCTAATTCCTTATTTCTTTCAAATTTTAAAAATGTTAACCCTTTGGGATAGTAATTATGCGTATAGTATTTAATATATGTTTCCTTTAGATTTTGTTAATGCTGCGTATTACTATTGTTAAAATAAGGTACATTAAATTTTTATTCAGAACAAAAATTGAGCTGTTTTAAATGGTTTTGAATTTTTCAGAGATAACATTTTGAGGTTTTTTTTTTTGTAGAAGTTTTTTTTTTATTTATTTATTTTTTTTTTATGAGGAATGTGATTTCGCATGGTATTGTCTTTGAAATTAGGCGAATAATACTAACTAATTTATGTGCAACTAACAAATGCAAAATAAGTGGGAAAATATGTCGGTATGAAAAAAAATTATGCATCAGCAATTCTTCATTATTACAAATACTTGTAAAATCACATTTCTTATATTTCTACAACGTGGAGAGATAGAAAGGGATTTACTTCATTGGATAACAGTTTCAAATTACATTTCTTTCAAACACATTACTAGACTGAACTAGAGAGCAATAGGTTTATGAACTTTGCTTTATCTGAAACACCCTATTTTACATTTCTAATGATTCTTTTTAAAAAAATGGCTCTTAATTGCCCGTACATTTATATTTTGTCAAAAATGACGTATGGAAAAAAGTAAACGAATTGGTACTTTTGGCGTGAAACACGAACTCTTTTATCCCTGCAATCAAAAGAGACTGTTTATTTTCCATTCTTTCTTTAATTCTTTATTTCACTTCCGCTCATTACCCTTATAAACTTAAAACATTTTTAAAAATCAGTGGTCTCACCCATAACCTTTGCAGAAACTTCACAAATTAAAAAAAAAAATGAATTTCGGTACATTTCAACTGTCTTAAATGAAGAGGAAGGGGGGAGGTTGATTCCAGCCGTACCAACCCAATTTCTTGTGGCACAAAAGACCTTCCTTTTGTGTTCGGTCAACAAGAATAAGTTCGGCTCGCGACCGGAAATCCACAAAACAGATTTCAGTCCCCTCCTTAAGAAGAATCCATTCATCTTGGGAATGTCATTATGTTAATGAGTCTATTCACAACATAACTAATACTTGGCTCTTTTTGTGTTTCGACCAATCAGAGGACGGCGCGGGTGAATCACTCAGGTGTGCACCACACCTATTGTCATTAGGACTTCAAGGTTCCTTAACCTGAGCAAAGACAACATTTTTTTAAGATTTGTGACTCTTCTTGCCTTTGTCCTCTTATTAGCTCCATTTTTTTACACTACAGCAATAACGATCTTTTAATAGCCAGATTTTTTTTTAGCTCTTCTGCAGACTATAATGGCTTATTCCGCAAGTAATGATAGTCGGTGAATTTGCCAGCACCTAGCTTAATTGATTTTGAGACCATTTAGAATTACTGTGAATCTTTTCTAGCCAAGGTTGTGAGGGATATTCAAGGGGAGGACTTAGGTGACGTGATTTAGGTATAATCATTTCCCGTGTTTGTCGAGATGTACGTAATTGCTCACAACTTTGTAATAATGTATGATTAATGTAACCGAAAAAGTGTGTTACTTCCTTTGCAGACGACGATAATTATGTGAAATAATCAACTTTAGCATATTCGTTAGAAAAACAATATATTAACCTTCCCCACCCCCGAAAAAAAAAAAGAAATTAGAATTTATTCGATTAACTTCCAGCTTAATTTCAGTTCACACAAAATATGCTGAGCACAAAACAAAGAGTTGCGATAAAAAAAAAAAAGGTTCAACTCCTAAAATTAAAAACATTTCTCTGTTTTCATTTTATAATTGAAAAAATTTTCTACGAAGTAATTACTAAACATATTAATATAAAAAGTAATTTAAGACTTATAAAATGTTACTGTTAAATGTAATTTGCAGTACCTTTATTATTAATTATCATTAAAGGAAAAATATGTTTTTGCTATACTTATGAAGGATTTCTTTTGGAATTCACCAAGATTATTAAAATAATAATATATCAGGTTGTAACAAGTTAGAAAGCTTATTTTACTTCATTTGACCTTATACGCTTTTATATGACGTCGTTTGGTTTTATTGTCTATCCTTGCGAATTACGTAAATCAAACTTACTATATATATAATGAAGATTTTATTGAATAGTACAGTAGACAGATGATATGGGAGATTGGAGATTGAGGGAATCAGTACTGGTAAAGAAAGACACACACACACACACAGAGAGAGAGAGGACAGTTTGAACTACAAGATTAGACACGTGCTTATGCTGAGAAGAAAGAGTAATTTGATGTTGGATTTGGTCCTGACTCGGACCCATCTTTTAAACCTATTAGATAAATATTCATTTCTGATAACTTTTGTAGTGAATACTTAAGGTTTTTGTTCTGCATAATACAAATTAATTTCAAAATAGCTATTTAAAGATATAGTAAATATCAATTCATTTAAGGACTGATTATTGCTTAGAAATTTCTTCTAACTCTCCATTCGTCAAAAACTGTTACTGATATGTATTGGAATTACAATTTTATAAGCGTCTCCAAGAGCAGTATGTCAGTGTATATGAAGAAATGTGAAATTTAGAATGATTAAAATTATGTTTTTAAGTTCAAATTTAATACTTAATTTTTATTAGTATTTGAAAATTTATTTTTACACTCAAATCAATAACCTTTCTGTAGACTATGCACATTAGTTTTTTTTTTTTTTTTTTTTGTTAAATAATATAACTACTTGAATTTTTTTTTTCAAATCCAACACACTGGGGAGCGGAGGAGTTGTGTTCTAAATATATAAAGATATAGCTCCTTTTTAGAAAGAGGAGAGGTAAACTTTCTGAGAAAAGGAGGCATTATTCTGTAAGCAAGCAAATTCGGGAACTTATATTCCTTAAACGAATTAGGAATAATTAATCTAAATAATTTGTTGAAAATGCTTATTTTTTTAAATTCATGCATGAAAAGTGCAGTTTTTTTTTTTTAAAAAAATCAAAAGCTTTATTTCTTTTATTTTACCTTCTTTTAAGAAACAGATGTACAAGAGTCATAATTTATAAGCTGTTCAAGTTAAACTTTCGTTAGATATTACTTTGAACAAGACCGAAAAGTTTTTGAGCATATATATATACACGAAGGGGTAACAAAGTTTTAATTATTTCTAAGAAATAACCGAGAAATATGGTTGAAATTTATTTTGCACATTAAATGGTCTTTCTGTGCATAATTTTGTAAGTAACAGCTATTCATGGGGCTGCGGAAGCCTAGTAATTATGGTCATGGACTCACGGCCGGTGGTTCTCATCGAGTCGTTGGCTCCGCCAATAGCCCTCGTAAAGCTTCTAGTGCGACGTTAATAAAACCAAACCAAACTATAGTTATTTATGTTCATTTATTTGGTTTCAGACGGCCATGGTTGAAGTAATCTCTAGTGTCGGTAAAATTTTAATTCTTATCCCGGGATGTTTGAAAATCTTTCGATATTATTAAAGGAAATCGAGATAGAAACAATTTTTATTTTTCATTCTTAAGACTTCACAACACAATAACTATCCGGAGTTATACATTTCCACCAATTTTTCTTGTTCTGTAGAAGACATCATTGCAGATCTGAGTAAATTAGACACTATCTTCTAAATTAGGAGTATCTGACCTTTCTGCTTCCTTGGGCCACATTCGAAGAAGACGAATGGATTGGGGTCGCCCCACAAATTAAATCTTTCTCTTAACCCGCCCCACTCCTGAAAAGAAACGTTAACATAGTTAACATATTTAAGTGTTTTAAATATGTTAACTGTATTTATGATTTCGTACTATAAGAGCTGTAACATAAAATTAGAATGGCCTTATTCTATACATCTTATGACATTTTATGTAATAAAATTTCATCATAAACTTTGTAAGAATAAAGATAGATAGCAATCATAAATTAATATAATGTTTGACATTTAATTTTAAAAAATAATGCATCAAAATCTGGTTCGATTGAAGTGGTTGAAATTTTCAGGGTTTTCATCCGAAAACAATTGTGTGTTCAAATGTATGTACTTCCGAACAATGATGATATGAATAAAAAATTATAGAACAAACAAATTATTATGTAAAGATGATATTTGTGTTTGGCCAGCTATGACTTATAAAAGTCCAATAAAAATTCCGAAAGATAAAAAATTCCAAAGATTCTGTGCGAATTGTTATTTCTGTTACGAAATTTATCTTTAAGATGTCAAATTGCAACTTTATATGTTTCGTTTGAAAATTTGCTGACAACATATGTGTATCGACAGTTATTGGAGTCGTAATAATAATAATAATTTTAAAAAGCATTTGTTCATTTTTTTTTCGAAAATCCTGAAATTTACTTTCAAATTCTTATATTAAATCGCATAGTAAGGCTACATATTTTTTCTCGTTTTTAGAACTATGTTCGGCCAACTTGTTAAAATGCGAAAACGGGTTTACATTTACTTGATTTTGAAGAAATTTCAATTTCATTTGGAACACGCATATGGTTTAAAACATTGTACAGTTAAGTTGGTATTTACCTTGAAAATGCAAGTTTAAGTTATTTGATTGAACAATCAAGTCAACCAAAAATGCTAAATCTACAAGCCAGTTTGCTTTATCAAGTTTTGGCACACATTTGCCTACGATATTATAAGCGATAAGATTTTATTAAATATGATGTAATAATATCTTTTTAACACTTGGCCTCAAATGAGTCACCTGTAAATTATGTGATATATCCATTTTCATCATCCAAGCATTTTAGAAATTCCTGGAATTGGTGATGAATCAATCTCCATGTCCTTATGAAATTCATAATTTTAATGACGATTTGCATTACAGAGTTCATTTTTAAAGCTTTTTCTCATACAATTTCTTCGTGTTTTGTATAAGGGTACTTCATCAAATGAGAGTTTCGTGCAGCAATGGCATCGTCTTTTATTAACTTTACAAGTTCCATTTTTATACTTATCATAACTGGGGCATAATACATAATTAAATCAGATATGTTGAGAAGAGATGAAGAAAATAGCATTAACGTTGCTTTCACTGCTTCATATAAATTTCCTGATGTAGTGATGTTTAATGGTACTAAAAATGTTACTAATGTTACTAATGGTACTACTAATGTTACTAATGGTACTACTGATGTTACTAATGGAGTTATATTACAGTCGTCATTATCACTTCTAATATAAAAGACATATTAAGCCGAATCAGTATTTTCATCCATGTCAAAGAATAAAATTTAAGACAACAAGCTTTTCGATAAGCTCGTCAGTTCTTCTGGCCATATTTAATGCGACAAACTAATTTTAGAAGCATAATCTTTGTTATTTGGAAAAGTTGTGTCTGTTACACTTTCCCATGCATTTCTTAATAAATTCACCATTTGAAAATGGTTTCAATTTTTTGGCGATCAAATTTGTGACTGCATAACAAAGCTTCAGAAAAGATTCTATGTAAGTTATAACGTCACTAAAAAAAACTTTCACTGAGAAAAACTTTTTTGAATATCGCTGTTTTGTCTTTACGACACATTCCTTGATACGCATCTAATTCAGAAACATGTTTATGCATCTAAAGTATTTTTTTAAATTTATACCTTTTGAAGAAATGTACAAGAACACGAGAAATTAAAACGTGTATCTTACTACTTTTCTCAATAAAAATAGTTCTCTGTCCACTTTTCATTGAATAATCTTCTTTCAACCAACATTTCCTTTTTTTGTAACGGGATTTTGTTGAAATGTAGAAGCCATGTTAAAATGCCGCAATTTTCAAACCGTTTGCTTAATTAATGTTCAGATAATGATAATGATAGAAATAAATTATAATATTTATTTTTATGAAAGAAGAGCAAGAATATAGAAAGCCAATTCAGAAGTGAGTAAGAAATATGTTGCCTGCCTTAAATGGAAGATAAAAACCGATGAACCAATAATTATATCGTTTTCTTTACTCAATTTACAGAAACACTTGCAATATCGATTCAGCTGTTTTGTCCTTAAAACTGTTCACAAACTATGAAAATATATCGAAACATGTTATATATTGAGTGATTCATGACTGCGATCCTAGTCCATCTGATTGCAATAGTAAAAGGATCATGAGGGATTTTTTTCTTGCTCATCGTTAGGGTTTGTGAAAACAATAGTTGATTTCAGTCAAAACAATAGTTGACCAATCAGATGACAGATATCATATCATAATTTTAAATAGTAATCATCTTCTCTCTTCAATCTCAGTCAATTCTTATTCTCAGACGACTATCAGCGAGGCTGAAGTGTCGTTCTCGTTCTCATACTCACTTACTGAATCACCAAAAAGGACAATATTCGACGTTAGAATCTTCAGACCTGTCTACTAGTTTATAGACAACTTAGTTGAATCAACTATGCCGCCTTGTCTGAAACCAACCACAGTCTGTCTGTCGTGAGAAACCCGTAGTGCATCATGTGCGGAGCGAGGGGTTGCCCTCTCGAAATATGTCGGTCGTGAGAGATATGCAGACACTTGTCATTAAATTAACCTCAACACGACGTTATCTATTTCTGGTCACGTGCGTCGTTGCGGTGAAATCGCCAATGTTGACTCTCTCATACCTCAAGGCTCCTACTTGGCAGAAAAATTTGTATAATGCTGAAACACGACGGAAGAAGAGGGAACTTGATTCAAAAAATATAATTTGGTGGAAAAACTTTTGAATAAGTTTTATGGAGTTATTCTTCTTTGCAATGGGTATTGATATTTCTTTCGCTCTTCGTTTCTTCCTAGGGCCGCAATGATGTTTGCTTTGTGCCTACGCGAATCACATATTAACATAGACACCTCTGCTCTTAATACTGCGGGTAACTTCAATCTATGGCTTTCTGAAACCAAGCATCAAGCAAAACCATAGCTTAAGGATACGACAAAATGAATTGATAAAGCTGTTGTATCTGAACGGGCAAAATGCTGCCGAAACAGCGCGAGTTTATCGGTGGAATCATAAGTTAAGACTAGGACCCTTTTCCATAAAAAATGGATATGATTTCGGTGAAATAATTTGAAGAAATTGGGTACACATGTTATAGACCACAATTCAGACGACAATATGTTCCTTTGAAGTTGTTGTGAAAGTACATGAAATAATTATTGCAGCTCCGTTGCTTACTGAAAAATATTTCACTGCGATTTGGATGTTTGGAAAACCAATCTCCTCAAGTTTCTGAGCTTTGTTTTGTGGTTGTTTCTATATCGATTTCAGCGCTTCGGTAACCACGTATCAACGTTACGAATTCAATTCCTCATTTGATATGATGAAGGTGATAGTTGGATGCTGTGAATATTGAATACGGGTGAAGAACATTTTTTCTTAACTGGGAACATGAATTTCTAGAACCTCCTCACGATGTGGCACCAGAACTTTTACACAAAGCTAAAGTGACTACGTGGTGTGGCATCGTAAGCACATTTGATCTCTATCCGTATTTCTTCGAAGAGGTCACTTCTATAGGTATGAAAATATACTCCATCGCAAGTACTAGGTATACAACAACGTTGCAAATTTAAGTAATTGCAGAATTACAGAAGTGAAATGTCATTGATGACACTGTATGAGTGCAAGATGGTTCCTCCACACGTCCTACATGTGTTCAACAAGTGCTGAAACAGCTTGGTGATAGAGTTATACAACTTTATAGTTTCAGAGCCATCGTGTTCTCCCGAATTCGCTCCAATGGATTTCTGGTTATGGGGTTATCTGAAATTTTTTAAAAGTGTTCGTATGAAATCCTCAAGGATTTGTTGGAACTAAAGAGGCATTAAAACGTGAATTTATACAAATTCATCCTTACTTTCGTTATTGTTATCAATACTCTCCCGCACGCAATATGTTATCGTCTGCGAAAGTGGGCATGTTGAAAACTTGTAATTCCAATAAAAGCTTTTTTCCTTCTCTCTTGTGTTGTCATTGGTCCTTTACGACGATCTTTGTAAATTATTTATCCCAGAAATTTTCATTATACGTGTATCATTCTAATGCTATTTATTGTTTTAAATGCTTCTGATCAATTTACACAGGGAGAAAAAGTGCTGTTGCTATTTGAAACTTTTTCATTATTACCTTAACCATGAGAGATCTGTCGCTTAAAATCATCACAAACCCGAGCACATACCTTTAAAAATCTATATCCGAAATGTCACTTTTATTGGTTGAACACTTAGGTCACTACGGGTTCATATATAGGGAAGTTTTTTTTTTTAATGACCACCCTGTATATAATTTCAAATACTGTTAGAAGATGATAATAGTTCCTTAGCAGCAGTTTCACTTACTGAATTTCTGTACTACTCCGTGTGTGGCCTTTTAAGCAAGCTCTGTACAATGTAAAGCATCCCTTATTATTAAGCAAAAAGATGTTTCCGGGGATCAGAATTTAAATAACGTTTGCAATCACCGGGCTATCCGAGGATAGAAATATATATCAAATAATAATGAAAAACAAATTTTTCAATCAGATACATTTAATGAAATAATTTTATTGATTTCAATAGCTTCGAGTTGAAATATTAAACCAACTACAATGGAATAAAAACCATACATCAAATGCTGGCATTTTAAGCTATCATTAAAATGCTACGTGTTCAACATTTTTATTAATTTTAATATGATTTTACTTGTTTTACTAGTAGTAGAAGCTTTAACTCTAGAATGACGGAACTGAGAGCAAGTTATGATAGATTTTATATGCAGATTAGCTCATTCAGCTTAAAATAAAAGAAGAATAACATAAGTATAACTGTCATAGTGACACTTAAACAGTAAAGTTATATTAATTCAAAGGAAATTAATGATCAAATACGTATATTAATAATACTGAAGCTGTAATGCAGTATACTGTAACAATAAAAATTCTGAATTCTTGCAATGGAATCCTTTTATTTACTACTGTGACCGACAAAGAGTTAAAATAATTTAAGACACGCCTAATACTGCTTCCGCAATCTTCCAAAATTATTTTTTTTTAAAAAAAATGCCTCGATATGTTTCGAAAAATTAATTCAACTACAGAATATAAACATGATGAAAATCTAAAGTCACATTCAGGTTAAAATAAATACTTGTTTTTCTGCAATTGAATGGTATATTTCACTGTTTTCTTACATTAGAGGATTTTAAATTGGTGTATATAAAATTATATTGAATATAGAAATATATATGATATTATGGATTTCTTCAAATAGTCATCTGATTCTGTTTTTGAAAAGAAGATTGGTATTTTTTATAACTATACCAGATTCAGAATAATTAGTGAAGTTTAGAACTTTGAAATGATAGTGGGATGAAAAAAACAAACACGGGCAACATGAAAAAAAAATAGTTATTCAATAAGCAATATTCTTGCTGAGTAAAATAATCACAACTAGGTTAAAATTTATGATACATTTTAAGACTGGTTCAAATTTATTTATAATTTTAAACAATATTTCATAAAAATGGGGGTAAAACTTGTATATGAAAGCGACAAATTTCTAATTAAGGAAACAATATCTTTATAATTCTACAATAAATACATGTAATTCTACTGTTTTATCGTCTTGTAAAATTTTCACTTTAAATTTCCTTTTTCTAAATTAAAAGGGGGATTAAAGAAAAATTAATTGATGTTTTCCTTTGACATGTTTTTTTTATTGTAGTAATAATAAATACTGCAAAGAAAAATATTATTGAAGGAAAAAAATATGGTTGTCATATATTAGTAAAGAAATACATTACATAAACATATGAATGTGATTCATGAAGATGATGTACATATTAACATCATGATTATTAACATTTTCCCAAGGTAACTTACTGTATTTCTCAATTTTTTCCTATTATAATACATTTTATTTTGAATACCTTTCTCATTCATAATGATGTTTGAGACTACTGTTATTTAATCACATGTTGTTATTTTTACCGACTTCTTTACATAAACAAGTTTTTCTTGCCAAGTAAATGTTCAGATCTAAATAAAAAAATAGATTGGAAATAATCTAATTTGTTAATTTAAAGTATACTCTACCACAAGAGAGTGTGATGATAAATTATCAATCGGACGTGTCCATGTTTTAAAATAATTTTTAAAATCTCCTTTTTTTATTTTTATTTCTTGTGTTGTTTCATATTTGTATACTCATTACGAGTGCATTGTGATAATTGTAAAGTTAACTCTCATTTCTTATTTCTTTCATTTACTACGATTTAATTTTGTTCTCCTAATGCTCCTTCTTCCAAGCAAGTCCGCGTTCATTTCCGAAATTGAATTATGCTAAAATAGAATTCGAAAGGTTAGTATCTTCTACTTTTCTGCATAACGTGCTACTGAGAAACATTTAAAAAGAGATATTAAATCAAAATAAGATGAGTTTATGTGATGAAAGCAGATATCATTGCACGTTCTCTTATAATAACTGCTGCTGAATTAGATCTGAACACCATCATGCCTGAATTTAGGTCTACTTATTAGTTCTTGAACCTTTTAGCATCAAATTTCATTTATTTCTCACTTCTGTTTAAATTATCATTACCCAAAAACAGAAGTTCTTACTTTAGTTATACCGCTCAAGATGAGAATTTGTGATATGATTTGATTTAAGTATTGAACAAAAAAAAATCTTTTATGAATGATATCTAGTATTTCATTCTGAGAAGCGTTAATGTGTTGTGCTCATTCTTAAATGATTTAAGTATTAATATTCCCACAACAATTCAATCAACTTAAGCAAATTAGATTTCTAAGTAATTATATATATATATATATATATATATATATATATATATATATATATATATATATATATATATATATATATATATATATATATATATATATATATATACAGGGTTGGAGGGAAAGTTCTGTCGTATTTTAAAGAAAATATTTGAATTCATTTATAAAAATATATGTTTAATATTAATCAATTATATATGCTCCTTTATTTGTTACAACCTGTTGCCATCTTTCAGGTAACCTGTGAATTCCTGTTTTGTAGAAGTTCTCGTCCTTGGAGTTAAAATAGTCAGTAACTGCCTTAGAAACACTTTCAAAAGACTTGAATTTTTTTCCCATTAGTTAATTTTGCATAGATTTGAAAAGGTAATAATCCGATGGTGCAATGTCAGGTGAATACGGTGGATGACTAAGGACTTCTCATCCTAAGGCATTCAGTTTTTGTTGCGTCACCATTGCAGTATGCGGTCGAGCATTATCGTGGAGGAACATTATTCCTTTTCTGGACACTAATGCTGGCCTTTTTTCTTTGATAGCTGCATTCAATTTATCCAGATGATTGCAGTACAGATCCGCGTTAATGGTTTTCTCCTGTTTCAGCAACTCGTAGTACACTGGACCTATCCTGTCCCACCACAAACAAAGCAATACTTTCGTTGATGGATAATTGGTTTTGGAACTGTTGCTGATGATGTTCTTGGTTTGCAGGAAGATTTTTTCTCTTAATATTCTCGTAAGGAATCCACTTTTCATCTCCAGTAACCAGCTTGTCCAAAAACGGCTCCATATTGTGTCTAATTAGATGTGATGAGCACATTCTTACACAATCAGACAAATTCTTTTCCGTTAATTCATGTGAAACCAAACACTTTGCTTTAACACAAACCCAAGAGATCTAATGTGATCTCCAACAGTTGAACGATGAATGCCAAACTCTTCTGCAATTTCTCGACTTGTTAAATGTGGATTATTTTCCAACATGGATAACAAAACATCATTATCGATCTTGGGTGGTCGTCCAGATCGATCACTTTCTTGGAGGCTCAGATCCCCGGAACGAAATTTGCTAAACCATCTTTGACAAGTACAAACATTTACAATATCTTTTCCAAATACCGCACATAAATTTTTACATGCAACCAATGCGTTGCTTCCTTTTTGGAATTCATACAAAATGCATTGTCGTAAGTGCACTTTATTTACTGACATGTTTTTCACTTTAAATATCGCAAGTAAATGATGAACGGTAAAAAAGGACTTCTTTTATATTACACAGCAGCTAAAAGAAAAAAAAAAAAAAAAAAATCCGAATGACTCACTAGCCAGATGTTTTTTTTATTTACAAGAAAAATCACCTGCCTATTTGAAATACGACAGAATTTTCCCTCCAACCCTATATATATATATATTAATGATAAATTCATTGCTTTATCTTATACACATTATACGAAAATTAAAAAGACCCTTCCATGATGAAATTTAAAGTAGTTTATTTAGGAAATAGAAATACAATAAATATATTTAAATCCATAAAGTGTATTTAAATATAATTTATTGGAGGACGAATTTACTATTGTGGATCAGCTGGTTTAACAAGTAAAATAACATAATATATCCCTTTTATTGAAAAATCAATGATCATGTTTTCAGTTCTCATAAACTTGTTTTGCTTACAGTTGTATATCTGTATTCATATCCAATTCACCATCAAGTGTTCTAATTTTACTATGATAAGGATGTTTACAACCGATTTACAATTTAGATATACTATATTAAATGAGTGAAATAACTTGAATGGAATGAGAAAAGTATTTATAGAGGTTTTTATAAGTAACTACCTTTCAAAGATTAGTGGCATTGCTACTTCTGGATCAGTTTAATATGAATAGTATTTAAAACAATGCATTTAAAATTTGAAGGTAATTTCTTTTTAGATTGATTGTTTTAGATTAGTATTTTGGAGAAACTGATGCTTTGCGCAGTTAAAATAACTCATATCCTTAAAATTTTTCAAAACCTGGAGGCTTACGTAATTTAAGCATTGTACAGAAACTAGTGCATTGGTTTGTAAAGCTCGAACACAGGGCATGTTTATAGAACACCTTACAAAGAACATTCGTGCAATTATATTCCTGAATAATAACAATGCTGTGGAGAATTTATTGCCAGAGTAGGCTCTTTCAAAATTGAAAATCAGGAACATAGAGCAGAAAGTGGAAGCCATTCCACTAAATATAGACTGATAAAAATTAATGCATTAGTACCTTTTATTTGATCATATGCATTGACTAACACAAATAAAACAAAATAAAATGTGATTGGTAAAGATATGTAATAAAGAAAATACTACCGAAAAGAGTTCCCTTTTTAAAATTATTTTTATGCTTGTATTTTCTGAAGAATGGATGATTTAATAACAGTAAATTTGTTGAATTTTCGATAAAATTTTATTAATATCACTTTTCGAAAATTGAATATTTGCACATTGTGATAAACTATTTGTTTTGTCTTCCTAAGCTAGTATACAATCAGTTAAACCAATTCATATTTGTGTACTGATAGGATTTTACGATCAGCCATGACAAAGACCAAAATCGTACTGTACCATTAACACCAGACCAGATAGTCTCCTTATTCTAAACATTAAAGCTGATTCAATAACTTGGCTTATACAGAGCATATGCAAATAATTTAAATGAAAATTTAACAATTGTCTGGCCAATTATCATTTTATTTGTGTAAATGTAAATCACTTCCATTGTTCTTTGATTGCATGGCTAGATAATAAGATTACAAAGTGTATTTTTACACTTAAAGAATCATAACAGTAACGAGTACATTTATGAGCATGTCGATATCAGATTAAATGATATTTGTCTGAGGAATTATGTTTATTTTCCATAAAATATTTTAAAATATGACGATGCCCTCTCTTAGTATATCATCATTTTCAAGTGTATTTATTTGATGTGCATTGAGATATTTAATTTAAAATAAAAGGAAATTTAATTTCAACTTCACACTATACATTCTTAATAAAGACATAAGATACAAACATCGTTGCAGTTCTCCCAATTATTATTTCTAGATCTTATCAAGTGTGAAGAAATACATTTATTTCATGCTATTTTGAACATAAAACCAATGTACTGGAATAAAGGTGATTTATCATAACGATTAATTTTTAATTTTACTTTTATTTGATCGTGGGGTGTTTCTTTTCGAGTTAATAATCTATTTCTAAAAATACTTTAAAATCCTGAACTTTTAATAGTAATTATATTAGTTCAAAAATATAAAAAATATCTATGTAATTATCTAAACCAGTTGAAAACAACATATTAACTTGAAGATAATGATTAATAATTAATACAGTAAAACAAAGAAAAATTATTTATTTTTCATTGGGATTGTTATTTAAAAGATTAATGACACTATTGAAGAAAATGCTTGTAGTACTTTAATTTTGTTCGATGTATTAATTATTCATTAATACTAATTAAAATAATTGAAAAATTATATTAGGAAAGATTAATGAAAAATTGTAAATGGGAGAAAACCTATGGAAAAACTCTCTCTTATAAATATAAAATATGAAAGCTATAATTGAGGAAAATTTATGAATTTTAATTAGCTAATAATTGAAATATAAGAACTTATTCATAAATTTTTATGCATAATATCACCAGTTAACGAGTATTAGAACTTTAATTGGAAAACTAATTTCATGGCCATTATGATGAGATGAAAAATATTGATGTTTGGGTCATAGAATATTTAATTAAATCATAAATATAATAGACACCAAGTTTCATAGTTTTAAATTAACGATAATATTTTAAATAGAGAATGGGTGGGATCAGAGGGAAAACTTCCAACAAACATACAAATTATTGATGATGCAAGACGTGGGTCTTATGAAAATATACCTGTAAAAATAAAACATTATTCCTTTTAAAACATATAAATTTCTTAATTTGCAAATAAACTGAGGTTTAATGATATTATTTTGATATTAGTAATTTATTTGACTTATTACTTGTTTAATTATGTACAGTGGTATCACTTTCTCTCTTACATTTAAATCTACTATCTAAGATATTGCAAACGTTAAACAGCTCGTAAAGGACTTATACTGAAATTCAAATTGAGAATTATTAGTTTCATGTACTGTAGAAAAATACTTATACACTCACAAATATTTTCTTCAAAATCAAAATTTATCATTACTGGGCAGTAACTTTGAAAGAAAGAGTCTATAAGACGGAGGAAGTTCTTAAAAACTGGATAAAGCACGATTTCTTTTTATCAACAGATTATACTGTTGCGCATTTCTGTAATTTGTATTACAATGAAATGGAATTTAGTCGTTGGACAATAGTTTCAAAATTTAACCAGTCTCATTAGTCAAATTCTGTTCCCAAATACGGTCTCAGCTATCCTAATTAAACACATAATAACAAATTTCACTATTTGCATATTTGGGACAAACGAAAAATAGAGTTTGGTACAAACGTTGATTCATTTCACACCCCTTGTAGCAACATCTTCAATGCACGGGCGTGCTGCCACCTTTAAATCAAGAGAAAGGAACTTTTAGATTTTGATTTCCCGTACAATGCGCCACTGAAGATGTAGGATGTGTAGCTCTGAAGAAATCTTCAAATTCACTCCTCACTTTTGGACGCGTGGGACAAAGAAGAATCATTTATTGATGATCAGGCGTGACTTATGATGGCAAAGATTGATGACTCGGTATTCGACAATTGATGCTTTTTCTTTTTCATCTTCTTGTTTCTTCTGGGAACAAATGATGTTTTGGAAGAAATGACTTTTTATCGCGTAGGGGTCCCTTTTTCTCTCTATTTTCTTCGGGTGGGTTTCAAAGAAAGGTGAATATTACTCGGATCAAGGTTAATGTTTAACCAGCTCACGCGAGCAGACAATTGTCTGAGATACATTATACAAAACTATCGCTTTTGAGAATCTTGAAGAACCTTAACTGAACACACTCTTAAGGTCGTTTTACTTTCACCAGTGTTCGTCTAGTTATTGCCTGTTAATAGGAAAACTCTACGTAGAAATGTAATGATGCTCGTGAGATGCCATAAACTATTGTAATTGTTGAATCAATTTGATTTCGTCCTTTTTATACATAAAGATACAATTGTTTTGTTTGAGGAATAAATAAAGCATTCGCTAAACCCTTTCAAGGTCCTCAAGAAAACAAATTCGAAGTAATCTAAGATTTAAAAATAATAAATTTTAAAATTTCCTGAAATTTTGTTTATTTGTTTCTTTAGTTTAACGGCAGAGATAGCCGGGTGGTAAGATCTTGAGTTCGTGATCCAGTGATGTTCAAAAGGTAAGAGTTTAGTTCAAGTAAAGATCTGTCTTGTCAAAACCGAGATTACACACTTTAAATGGAGATAGACTTTATCCCGTGGTGGGAAGTAAAAGAAACATACCAACTCACATTTTGACCATTATTCGGAAATATAAACTCCATAGCTAAACGTTTTATGTAGGTTTTATTGAGATGCTTGGTTAAATTTCACAAATACAAAATTTTAATTTTATTCTCAATCTGATTCATCTTGCATTTAAGCAACTGTTTCTATTATCTTGGTTAGTTGGTTGAATGATTTGACTTGTTTTTCAGATGGTAATCTTTATTCAGTGGTTCCCAATTCTTTTTAGACCATGTCATGGCTCGATTCCTTTCTACTACCACCACCTGGCTCAGTTATCTTACACGAACTCCTGACCTCAAAACTTATTCCTCCACTTCATCTCGAAGTTTCAACCTATTAAAGATTCCTAAGGCTTCTCGAAAAGGTGTTTGACAGATTAAATAAAATGGTCTGCTTTTGCATTGATTTTTGGATTAAAGCAAACAAATGTAACCAAGTTGGAAAAACGTGATGGATACTCAGGACTATAATTGATTGACAAAATTTTGAGAAGTTAGACTCTCAAAGAGGATAAATACAGTTCTAAATTTGAAGTTGAGGTTTGTGCTTCGGTATTTCTATTTTTATGCAGTTATGTATATTCCAACGGACGCAACCTTTACTCTTGTACTCGCGTGGGCAGGAGAAGGTAATTCAATCCTTCAACGGACGTAGTCCACTTTCATCGAAGATTTTAGTGATAGGAGGTCAGTATAATAATAGAAAAACCTCTACCAACTTCAAAACTTCTTTTTAATCTTATATTTTATTTTATTTTTGTTTGTTATTTATTTTTAGCTGAGGCCACCATTTCCACTTTTTCGCGTATCCCCAAACGGGCCTTGAATCCTCTATTCGGTATTGTCTTATTAGTTTGATTGATTTAAATCGACATCGCTCGAGAAATAAGCGGGACATTGGAGATATACTGCAGTTAAAATCAGTCAGACAATAAGGACGGCACATGAGCTAGCTAACAGGTTCTAACTCCATTACATCACAGTTACCCTTTTAAGTAATGGTATACTAGTAAATTACAGGGAATACTTTAAGTCGTACATATAAAGAAATCATTAAAATAATAAGATAATTTTATTTGAAATTTTCATAATGTGAAATAAGTGTTACGAAATAAATTAACATAAATAATCTAAAAGCAATTCAACAATATGGTGACAAATTATAAGTAATAATAATAAATAAATAATTTTTCCCAATGAAAACACTTATAAACCATTAATTAAGTTCATAATCTACTTGCCATGGTTCATGTTTCAAACATGAAACATGGTTCAAAAACATTTATTTGAGGAATATAATTGATAGAAGCTTTTTGGTTCCGAATCGAGCAATACGTAACTGG
>BMAW01055817.1:44370-129471 GCA_019974015.1 Nephila pilipes
GGAATGATGATGTGAAATATTTTGTTCGTCTTTGGAAGTTGACAGTATAATCGTCAAACACAGCTTTTAAGTAATTAAGAGTTCGCAAAAAGTTAAGAATCAATTTAATAGCAAATATAAATGTAATAAAGCTGATCACAGAAAAAATAAAAATTCGCAGATTTTGTCAACAAATGCTAGAAATAATTACCTTTTTCATAATATATCAATTATAAAAAGTCGCCAAGAGTTGACAGCTAATAAATATACATGTGTCTCAGTTTGAATTAAATTTAGTTGCAAGCTTGGTGCCCTTAATTCAACCCTTTTTAATTTCTTTTAATTTATTTTCTTTAAAATTCCATGAGTGTAAATATTTCATATAATATTGAAAACATTTTATGTTGATTCAAAGATCAAAAAAATGTCTAACATTTTCATTTTCTAACTACTTGTAGAGGCCGCTACAGCTTAGTGGTTATGTTCACGGACTCGCGGCCGGTGGTTTTCGTCGAATCTTTTGTTCGAGTCTTTTTGCCACTAAAGACTCGCTGTATAGTAGGGGACGATGCTCATTAAATTTGCCGAGGCTGAAAGTCCTCCGATCGGTGAGGTGTGGAAGTTTGGAGGGGAAGTTGCAAGCTCAGATGTCGTCCTCTTCACTTGATCGAGGTTAAAAAATACGAGGTCCACCACCAATAGCACTCGCATTTTTTAATACGACGTTAAGCAAACCAACCAATCGAATAACTCGTAAAATATATTTTGAGAACCATTAATTCACATACATTGTTTAATTGAGTAAAAGAGTTTCTTTCTTCTTCTTTTTTTTTTTAATTTCTCATTTTTAGAAAATTGTGAATCAAATTGATTTATCAATGAAAGAAATAAGAAACCGCCTAGGAATACCATGCGATAAAGCAAGGAATCAAATAAACTGTTCGTTATTCCTAGAAAATAATTTATGCCAATAAATCTTTATAAAAAATTTTAAAACCCCAAAAAAAAAAAAAAAAAAAAAACTACGGATAAATAATAAAAATCTAACTATTTTTAATCATTAATATGATAACGGATAATTTGCATAAAAAATGTTGTAAAATAGTTTTCTCACATATAGTTGAAAATACACTGTAGTTATCCTTTTTGTTTTCATTAGTTATTTTCGAGACACACACATTAAAAGAGTGAGAATTTATTTGTAAAAAAGCAATAGCAATAGCAATTTTCAGTCAAATTTCTATGCAAAAAACATAAAGATAAAACATGTATTTTCATAGATATCAATTTAAAAACAAATAGAGCAAAAAATATCTGTTAGTTAAGTTAAAATTTAGTTTCTTTGGATTACTCTAGGTTGCTGATCTAAGCTTAATTAAATTGACCGCAGCTTTATGCATTTTTAAATTATTGTATTGTAAAAGAGCTTTATTATACGGGAGCTTTTATAATAATGAAAAGAAAATATACTGTGAATGTTTATTTTAATATGCCAGGAAATATTATATATTGAGTGTTAAAGCATTTTTAAACACATTAAAAATTTGAGATTTTGAAAACTAAATCTTATTTTTCACAACGGCAAAATCATAAAAAAAAAAATTCTTAGTCAATTTTAAAATTCTACTTTAATAATAATATATTCTTTCTTACATTATATTAATAATTCCTTTATTAAAAAAAATTCAAAACTACTAAATATGTTATTAAGTTTATTAATGAAAAATTATTAAAATAGCGAAGTATAAACTATTTTATTTTATATTATAATATTTAAAAATTACAAATCGGTATCATAAGGTGATCACTCTTTGATATGGAAAGTTTAGTTAATAATTGTTCATTCGGTCCTAAAATAGTAATAATTTAAAGACTAATTTTAAAATCTAATTTGTTCAATTCAAAACCGGTAACTTATAATATTGCTATTGTCTTTCTATCAAGTTTACGAATTGTACCTGTTAAATGTCTTAAAGATCTTTGCACTTTCTTAGTATTTTCAAAATTCAGGTTCGTAATTTAATTGATAACTTTATAAAAATGAGCCCATTATATATCATAAGAAATATATACTTCTGTATGTTTTGAAGTCTTTGTTTATTGTATGTTAATATATTATTAAATTTTAGAGCAATTTTTTTTCTAGATAGCGATGTGGGACATATCTTGGAAATACATTTATATTAAATACTTTTTACTAGGACGGTCCAAATTGTTTCACGTGTTTCATCGTAAAAATACTTAAGCAAATTTTTATAATGCTATTCAAAAATCCGAATTTTTCAAAACTCTTAACTATTTATTTTTACTAAACTTACATTCAAAAAAATTTACCACATGTTTTAAATATCCTCGTTCACACATTACTTCGGAAAAATTTCTCCAGAATATTTAAATGAATTAGCATATTAGATCAACTTCTTCATTTATGATAGGAAATTGTTTCGTTGGCTACGAAAACATCAGTTTTTTTAATTTGATATTCTTTTTCCAGACAGATTATGCAAATATGTTTTCCTCAGAACGCTCTTGTTTCCAAGAAATTTAACGAAACAGGTGGATTTTAATTATGACATTGCAAAATAAAACTGTAACTTTTCTTTCCTGGATAATAATACTTCTGTATAAAAATGTCAATGAGATATAAGGAAAAAACTCCTTCAATATTTTCTCATCGCCCTTTTTCAAAGAAATAGGCAAATTATGTATGAAAAATCATCAATAAACAAACTGATAATTGAATAAGCTTGTTTTTGTAATATATTCAAATTTAATATACACTTTTCTCATCCTCAGTCTGATAAAAATTTCAGCATAAGATTAAAAGATAATTTATAAAATTTCAGCATAAGATTTCTTAGATATTTCAATTGAATACGCTTTTGCACAAAAAAAACATCTTATTGAAAAGTCTAAGGAATTTTTTATAACATTAAGCTTCCATTTGAAAGAACTTGATTTTAGGTATTTAATTTAGGTATTTTAAAAATGGAACTTGAATTTCCTATATTATTTAATGCTTTTAAGACTTTGAAACAATAAAATATCTTTAAATCCTAAAATTAACTTTTCCATTCTATTTCAAAATCTCTGCATGATACAATTAAGCCTAGGGAAAACACCTCTATTTACGCCTTTCAGTCATATTTTTTTTTGACGTTAGCTCATTTTAAGGCATGTGATGTCAGTAATTGATAAAATTTCTTATTTTAAATCATGCATACAAAATTACTATTTTCATTAAATCATATACAAGAAATTATTTTCAATCATTTAAACATTTATAGTGAAAAAAAAAAGTTTCTTTTAAAACAAAATGTCTCTTTAAAGTTGTTCATAATTCCGTATTGATAGAGGGTATTTTGGAAAATATAACTAAAATATTCATCATTATATTTGATGCAAAAGCCCAGAGTAGGGCAAGGCCTTCTTCTGATGATTCCTCTAAGATAACCTGCCTTTTGCCTTAGTCTACCAATTTCTCTCCCTAATCACCTTAAAATCCAATTCATCAAAATCAAGCTACCGTAGTTCTGAGGTCTTCCTCTTTTCCGATAGTAAAGAGCTTTGCAACTAAAATCTGTACTGGATTTTTCTTATCCATTCTATCAATATGAGAAACCCATTTCATTCGTTTTACTTTAATACATTTAATGATATCAAGTTCCTTAAAACTTTTATAAATATCAAAATTAAAACTTCTTTGCCAATAGCCATTATGTCTGTTATATATAAAGGATATTATTAACAAATAATAACTAATATGTTCAGCAAATTTAACTAATTAAGCTATCTAAACTAACAATAATAAATCATACAATATTCAGAATTTCATACATTACAATAAATATGAATGGAAAAGAGGAAATACTGATAATATTTCGAAATATAAATATCCAGGGTTATGACTATTTATATAAACATATAAATTAATATAAAATTTATATAGAATAATTAAAAACAGTACTAAATATCACAAGGCCTAATCATTATGATACGTTTATGTGTTTCATTTTTAGAATTGAAGCATATTTTTCCGAAGAAGTGAATCTTAATTTAAAGAAAAATGGGAAAGAGAATCATGATTCTCATGTTTTATACTAATTTTAGTAAAAGAATTCACAAAAATTATGTATTTAATATATAAAATGCCCGAAGCCTGCACTTTTTTTTTTATATTGGCATCTTTTTAAATGAAATTGACATAACACCCGCTTTTTTTATGAAAGATATTTGAATAGGGCTTTATCGCATGTAATATCTAAAATAAGTCATTAAGAAGTAATTGAAACAAATTATAAAATAATAAAAGGAATTATAAGGTAATTGAAAACATCCAATTATTTTCTTAAAATTTATCACCCTAGTGGTCCTGGTCGCGAACATTTGACTGGCGTATCCGTGGGTTCAAATCCAGATGCCACTATGAACTCGCCCTGTATCAGGGTTGATGCGAGTTAAATCTATCGAGGATCCAAATATTCCGGTTGGAGGAGAGTGGGAGCTCAGATAGGGAGGTTCCAGCTCAGGTATTATCCTCGTTACTTGATCGATGCTAAAAATTATTAGTCTGGCCTCGTATGACTTCTAAATGTGACGTTCATAATCAATAATTGATTTTTATTTCATTATTAAGCAATAGAAATGAATAAAATGATACTGAAATAGTAAAAGACAGTCACGTGCTTCAAACCGAGTAAAACAATTTGTATAAAATTTTCAATAAATTTCCTAATCTATGTAACATACTTAACAATATACAATATCCTCAGAAGAATAGAGTACTTCGACTTGTTATTATTTTGAATTTATGAAGCATAGTTAAAAAAAAAAAAAGGAATAAAGTTGGTGCTTAAAAGTGACACGAAAAATGGAAATAATGCTCACATAAAAATGCTGATAAAAAATCAAATGCTTTTGTTTTAATCGATGCAAAAAATTAATTTTAATGCCATTAATATCATGTCTCAAATGTCTAAAGAAAGAAGTTCTATATTAATGAACAAATATTTTTGCACTTATATCATTATTATAGAGTAAGATTTCTCATCATAGTAAAAATAATACCCAGAAGCGTTTCGTTGGAACTAAGTGTCTCTTTTTTCAGCCCTATTTAGGTAGGTTTGGGAATCATGACCTGGAGGCACCCCAGTTCTCTTTTTCTTTCCCTGTTGGTTTACTCTTTGTGGTAAACACGGAAAACGCTACCCAAGATACCCTAGTAATCCTTCTCTATTTTCTCGATCCTCCTTCTTCTCAATCAGTTTTTCTTTCTTCTATTTCTCAAACGCTTAGATCACAGTTGCACTTTATTAGGCGAAGCATAGCCACATCTGGCTCTTGCGCCATTAAGCTCCACATCACTTACTACATACGTTTTACACCGGGGCTTAAACACATATATTTTAGTACAGTAAAACCTCTTTTGGTTGGACCCCTTGAACCCGGATTGGCCTGTTCGAATTTTTTTTTAATTTGATAAGCAATATACAATTATTCTTACCTTCGTAGAAATTTCTTAAAATTTTCTTTAAATTTGCCTACAAATAAATATTTGATGACCTTTATCCTTATGGGTGCTTCAAAATTAGAAAAGCAGCCAAGAAAAATAAAGCAGTGTATAGTTATTGTTTTTTTTTTAAATCAAAAGGGCATTATCAAAACACACAAGAAAAGTTTTGTTAGTTTATAGTTTTACTGTCAAAAGAGGGAATTTTATACAAACATAAGCCAAAATTAAGACTTTCTGCAAAGCATGGTAACTCAAAAGAAAATAAATATATAAACATTTTGTAAATTGAATAATATATAATATTACCTTACCTAGAGAATGGACTAATATTTTGATAGTATAACTCTTACTTATGAAGCAATGGTAGTTCGAGTTTGAACATTGAAATTTTCCTTAAAAGTCATTGTAATTTTCACTTTATTGCAATATAAAGTAACTTGTACTCAATATAAAATCTCAAGAATAATTTATTATATGTATAACTACTTGAAAAACATAAATGTAAAATTTAAGATTCATTGATGTATAACATTTTGAGATATTGTTTTTTGCAATAATGAAAAATGTAGTTTTTAAAAATTTTCCGCTTAGAGAAATTAAAGATCAAGTCATTTTAAAACAGTTGTAACCCAATTTCTAAACAAGATAGAAACGAATCCAAACACATTTTTAAATGTAAATAAATGAATTTTAATATGAACTCAGAAATAGATAATTCGTATTTTGATCAAAAATTGTGTTTTAAAAGTGTACTGTCACCTGCCTGACATTTATTTGTTTCATCCACGTGTTTTGAAAATCTATTTCCTTTACTGAAGTTTTCTAATAATTATAAATGTATATATGAAGAAAGTGAGGAGTGAATACTTTATAAATATTTTGTGCAAAGTCACCAAAATCTTAATTACGTATCTTACCACCAATAGCAAATGGCATCGGTGCTGTACTATCCAAATGGAAAGTGCTGTAAAATAATTTTAAGCACACTTCTATTCATAACGTTGACGCTTTTTTCTTCTGTGAATATGATTCAAGCTCGATTTTTTCAATATAAAGATGATTTTTTGAAAGTATATTTTATTGCATTTCATTTTAATCCAGTCTTCTAACGGACTCTGGTCCTAATTAATCCGACATAACGTGGTTTTAATTAATTTTATACTTGCTTTATTTTAATCGAATTGAATGTCTTCACGTAATTCAAAAATATAAAAAATTTTGATTCTAAGACATTATAATTGTTGATTTTAACAACATATCAGACGTAAATTTGGTTGAAATTTCTTCATCTATTATGAATTTTCTAAATTCATTCAATTTGTTTAGTTTTGTTAATTATGATATCAACTATTCTAGACAAATTATTTATTTCATCATATAAATGTAATGCAAAAATGGTTATGATTAGTGAGGTAATTGTACGCAAGCATTTAGAAGCTTATGAAAGTAGAAAATCTGTACAAATTTTCTTTATATCAATTTTAAAAAATAAAAACAATGCTTTATGAAAAAGGCTACTTTAATATTTAATTAACAAACGAGTAACACATTAAGGGAACGTCTGTGAATCACAAATTTCATGTTAGTTTTTCATTATTATATATGAAATTTATCTTTTTCTTAACAAATTATTTTTAGTAAGAAATCGGAATCGCTATAATTTAATTACTCAAGATTACAAATAAAATCATTTAAAAAAAATATTTTTATTTAAATGATAAAGAAAATTTTCATTTATTATTTAATTATCTTAAACTAGTCAGGAGTTGGAGTTTAGTTTAGTTTTTATTAACGTCGCACTAGAAGCAACACGAGAGCTATTGGCGATGGACCTCGTAATTTTGAACCACTGTCAAGTAACGAGGACGACACCTGAGCTGGCACCCCCTCTCCTAACATCCACACCATGCCAACGGGAGGACTTTGGGCCCCAACAGATTTAACGTACATCAGCCCCGGCTACACGGAGGGTCTTTGAGTCAGGAGCTGGAAAACATACCATTGAAAAAAAAAACTTTTGTCACTGAATTTTTCAGATATTTAATATATGCTTCAACTCTGTCAAAGTATATAATATTATCCATGATCTTTACATAACAACGTATTCCATAACAGATATTTTGAAAAATTATTGTTATTTGATTATAATTCCTTCTTTTTCATTTATATTTACTTGAGAGTTACTTATAAATTTTTTTGAATTATAAGGAAAAGTGTGATAAAATAATTATTTAGAGAAGAAATTTGCAACTTGTTATAAATAAATAAGTTGTTATTGTGATAAGAATAACTTAAATATAAATATAAAGTCAATACACTATTTTATTGATAATTATGCGTATTATTTCAAGAATGTTTTCGTTCCAATCTTTATTGTTGTTATCGTAACATCTCATTCTAAGCTTGATCTGTATCAAAATTTTTCGCCATTAATCAAAAACTTGCATGAAAGTCGCAGTTAAAAAAAATTGATAGCTAAATTTATTTTAAGTTCGCAATGTTTTCTAAGTGCCCATTGGATTCTTTATGAATCTGAGTGGAATTTCAAATTCAGTAATCTCTTGCTTCACTGATTTTATTTATTTATTTTTTTAAATGGGTAATAACAGAAAAATATTTCTTACTACATATAATATGTCTTCAACATAACTACTGCCTAATATAACAAATAAATCTACTTCTACACATTTCACATAATAATTGGATTAAGACAAATTACTACCGTTTGGTGAAGGGAGCCGCGTGACTATGGTCAGGAACTTACGGCCAGCGGTGTTTCCTTCGAGTCGTAGGTTCGATGCCAGTAAAGATCCGCCGTGTAATGGAGCTGATGCACGTTAAATCTGTTGAGGATCTAAATCTTCCCATTAGCGTAGTGTAGAAGTTTGAAAAGAGAGGTGCTAGCTCAGGTGTCGTCCACGTCTTTTGACCAAAGTTAAAATTGTTTACTATTGTCGGTTTGGTGTTGTTGGAGACAGGAATATATGTCTTTGATTGTCCTTCTATATTATTATTTTTCAACATTTTAAAACTAGCAAGAATTATAAAGAGCATTGGAACAAAAATGTAACAGATAATAAACATTATATGCCTACACTCTTACATAATAAATTAAAATCGAGTAAAAATACCAGATTGGACAATTTAACCAACACGGGACTTCCAACCAATTAAAAATAAAATAATTTTAATAAAATTGAATACACTGCAAGATAGGAAATAATTTATTTTTTTTGTGGGGGGTCAATGAAACCCTCAAAACTCTTCGAGGTGACTAATAGTTCTATGGGTATAATTGTGAATAATAATAGCTCACCCCCCGCTCCCCAAGCCATCAATCTTGCAACTAATAAGAAACTAAAATGATCAATGAATATAATTTACAAGATATTATGTTGTTGAGAGTCACTCCCAAATATTCAGTAAAACACTTAAAGCTCTTTAAGACGACTTATAATCTCCTGGTTAATAATTGCGAAAAATAACTTATTTCTTCTTTGTCATAAAACACTAGTAAAATCGATCAACTTGCTAGACAAATTAGTTTACTCCATAATATGGATTTTAGTCATCTCAAATATAAGAAGAAAAAAAACTTTGTGAGGGATCTTTATACTCATGTAAAAACTTTTCAATTCATTATTTTATGGATGTAGCGTAATAAATGTGGTGGTATCTAAATAAATATCATAGGGATATTCAAAATTATTCGTCCAATCTCAAAATGATATATTTTCATAAATAAACGACACGGAATATTAAGTAATACATGGAAATTCTTTTTAAAAGTCTTCAATATAACTTGCTTTAGTTACACATACAATATCAATTCGATATGTTAATTCCTGCCAAACACGTTTCAAAATGTCGGTAGTAATCGTTTGCCCAGCAGCAGAAATCTGATGTTTTTCACATAAATTTGTGAGTAATGGTGGCGCATATTTTTTACCTTTTACAAACCCCTAAAGGAAGAAATCGAACGGGGCCATTCAGGTGACTTATGTGACCAGCTACATACGATTACATCAAGTCATCTGGTCCACTGCAACCGTTCCAACTGCAAGGTAGCTCCATGAAAGCTTCTAAAACAGCTTTCGTAAAATAGTTTCACGAAGAGTACATGAGGGCCATCTATTTTTCATAATATAAAACCTCCCCAGTTTTTTTTATACATGTATTACTTCTCATTCTACGTCGTTTATTTTTGAAAATACGGAGTTTTAAAATCAAATGATTCATTTTGAATAACCTTGAATTATTATTAGTCCAATTGTACTTTGTCGTAAAAATATAAAGAACTTCGGTCACATATCACTATGCCTTGATTGAATGGTTGATTTTATGGGATATAGAACAACAAAGTCTGTTATTCCCTTCATTATGCCTTTCTTATTAAATTTCTGGAATACCATGTTTTGCTTTCAAATTTTTGAATAATTATGAATGTATATCATTTTTAAAATTACATGCACTTTATTTTAATTACTTTATTTTAATTAGTTAATTTTAATTATGCTCGTATGTCGGAGGTTAATGACCAATTTTTAAACTAGTAATCCGTGCAGTTTTAAAATGTAATGATCTTTAAAAGGTGCATTACAATTTAAAAGTCAGTATTCCAAAGAATAAAATGTACACGGGTTTATTAAAAAATATTTATTTAACTAGCAAGTTGTTAATGAAGAAACCCCAAAAGATCTTTAAGTTGCTTTCATGTAAAATCTTAAAAATGGACATAGAGCCATACACACACACACACACACACACATATATATATATATATATACCTCTGGTAAGTAACAGATCGAAACTCTCAAAGAAAATAAGTCTTTTAAGTATCCAATAAAACAAGCATAATTTATAAACATAATAGATCAATTTGAGCTGCAGAATTTCAAGATCAGTCAGAAATTTCTTCCAGAAAAGCATTAATTTTTTTCCAGGTAAGCACGTCAGCATAGTGATCATGATCGCGAGCTTCGTGACCAGTGATATTTAAGTAAGTTGCGGGTTCAAGTCCTAATTTCATCGAAAATCTATCTTGAAGAGTAATAAGATTTTCTAAAATTTTGATGTAACTGGAACTCGGGTTATAAAATTAAAGGTAGTGAGATTTTCACAACCTTTAAGTGCATGTGTCAGGTGTCGTGCATGTCACGCGACTATGATGAAATTTCTAAACCAGTCACCGATAGTCTTCACGTTTCTTTAATGTAATGTTACTAAATGAAAAAAAAAAAAAAAACAATCTGACTTTCCTGAAATAATTAATTTTGTTATATTATGGATCCAGAACTGTTTGAATTACTCACATGAAAAATATTACATGATTAAAAATACTTAGGCGAAATCACCGATTCTTTTTTGAGTGTCTTAAAAAAAAAATCTAAATTAAATGACATATTTTCTTTTTCTAGCAATTCTTCGTTTTGCATCAAACTTTCCAAAGGGTTAATTTAATTATTTTTAAAAACCAGTAGAGAGAGAGAGAGGGGGAGAAAGAGATTGTTTAGTTAGCTTATAATTACACTACACTAGAGCAACGTAAAGATAGCTAGAGAAGAATTCTCATAATTTTGAACTACGGTCAAGAGATGGATATAAAACTAGAGTTAACACCTTACTCGTTACATCCAAGCCACTTCAAGTGAGTAAGTATTCGGTAAGTTCTTGGGTAAGAGTTAATATTCATGACTGCCATATCGAGTATGTAAGTTAATTTTGCATGATTTATCGCTTCGAATCTATAGAAACATTAGGCCGCGGTAGCCTAGTGGTCATGACTTCGGACTCGTGACCGGCGGTTTTCGTTCAGTCGCGGGTTCGATCCTTGGCCGCCAAAGATCCTCCGTGTAGCCGGGGCTGATGCACGTTAAATCTATCGGGGCCCAAAGTCCTCCCATTAGCGTGGTGTGGAAGTTAGGAGAGGGGGTGCCAGCTCAGGTGTCGTCCTCATCACTTGATCGTGGTTCAAAATTACGAAGTCTGTCTCCAATAGCCCTCGTGTTGCTTCTAGTGCGATGTTAATAAAAACTAAATCTTTTGAAACACTTATTTTTGTTACAAAATTTTATCGTGTATAAAAAAATTTATGTAGTAATTATCAACTTATATACTAGATTGAAATAATTGAAACAGTTTCTGTAGATATAGGTTGAATTTACTATATTAATTCCATTTTATTACTTAATATATAATTCAGAAAAAGAGATTATTTCTAAAGAATGTAATGCATTTATCTCGTATTTCTGGTAATTTTCGCTTGTTGCTTCAAGGATGACAATATAACGCATTTCCTACTGTTCGCATTACAATTTTTAAGCCAATTCATTTATTTATTCTTATTGAAAGTTCGATTCTGTTCAACCAAATCCTGACACCCTATCACATGTATATTCTTTTTTCTTCTATTTTTTTCGTATTCTCTTTATTCCTTTTTGTCGGACCACTTCGCAAGGGAGTCACCTCGTCTATTTCCTCCATCATTGTTATTATCCGAGCCTAAGAAAAGGATACCCACTCACAATCATTAGTCAATTATCATTATCGAGGACATTATCGTTTTCTTTAGAGGACGACTTGTCCTTTTATGAATGCAAAAAGGAAACCTCCCCTTCCGGACCCGATGACCTCATCTTTTAAACTACCCCGTAAAGGGGGGGGGGACATCGACATGTGCCCTGTACAGGTCCTTGTAGGCGGACGAGTTGAGAGTTGTACCCACCAAAGTATACAAACACAAAATTAGATAGATCGGTTTTTTTATGGTTGTTTTCAAAACTGTCGCATTTTTTGGGTGCATACCTACATGAAAATCATCAGCAATCACTCACTGATTATTGGTTGAAAGGAGGGGAAGAGGGCGTTCCGTATTTTTTGAGTTATCGGTGAAGTTCGGCAAAGGGTGAATCGAAATTCAAATTGTATGCATTTATTAAAAATAAGATGAATTTGCCTACTTCGAGCCACCTACAACCCCAGTAGTATTCACGCTATGTGGGCGGACTGAAGATTAATTAGATGTTCTAAAACATTTCATTCTGTTTTTCTTTGCTCGTTTTCGAAGTTTAGGATGATTCTAATGAAAGGTTTTGAGAAGTACTAAAAAAATCATTATTTCTTTTAACAAAACATTTGTGATAGATTACTTCGTGTTCTAGGTAAAAAAAAATAATAAAATGATAAGGAACTCTCAATGTACTGGAAAATTACACTTAGGACTTCATCACATAATAACATTCTATTTTATATTTAAAAAAATGTTGAAGTTGTAAAATGTAATGTAAGACAAAAGACATAAAAATTTTATATTCTAAGACAAATAAAGTTATATGTAACTTTTTGTTTATATTAATTCTTTTTTTTTTTTTCGTGTTAATCCTTTTTGTTCATTTTTAAATCTTTTTAAAAGCTTGATTTGTTTTGAAGTGGCACCATTTTCTAGAGCATAGGTTCCCAATAACTTTGGCATACTGTTCTCTTTCTCGGAAAAAAAAATTACACTCCACCCCTTGTTCATAAAAAAAAGAAAAGAAAGAAAAAGAAAACACACACACACCGATTCCCGTTCTTGACATCAATGTAACCTAAAGTTTTCCAACTTTTTTGGGGTTATAGCCCACTTTTTCAAAAAGTGATTCGATGACGCCCAACTTAGGTGAAGTCTGCAACCTTATGTATTGGAACACAAGGATGGATTTTTAAATTACTTTATTAAAAGATATTTACATGTTAGAGAATCGCTCAAAAGCTTGATCAACAAATACATGTAAGCAGGAAACTCCGTAGGATTAACATTGAAACTCCATTGGATTAATTCGTGATGGCATATCAACAAGGAGCCTTAATCTTGTCATGACCTGCGCAAACTTATAAATATAAGTTTTGTTGATTGAGTCGGAGCCTACGCTCGCTAACTGGGGCTTCGTGTGGTACTCTGCATAAGCTTTGACTCGTTCATGTACTAGTCTAAAAGGTATAATGTACCAATACCTACTTTTAAAACTACTTTTATTTTGTTGAAATGATATTTAGATCAATTTGTTGAAGAAAGAGTGCGTTGGTTATATTCAAGCATTTCAACACGCTCATGTATTGCTTGGGGAGCGGGGAAGAAAATTAGTCCCTTACATCCTCTTACATCTCTTCAACGCCCTCAGGGGGGCGGTACTGACCCCGTTGAGAACCAGTGTTCTAGAGTATTTCAGTGATGTATTACATAATCTTCAATAACAGTCAAGTAACCAAGTAATTAGAGGAAGAACCATTAAGTAAAATTCGAAGGTTAATTGTTTTGAATTAATATCCTATATGTCGAGCATTACAAAGGTTATTGGTGATGTTCCTAGTAATTTAGAGCTTTGGCCAAATGATCAAGACGATGCCTGAGTTGATGTCTCATATTTAACTCACATCTATTGAATGAGTTTAATGTGCATGTAAACTAATTAATCCATAAGGAGGTGGAATATCAAATGAATGAAGCAAAAGCCGCCGTCTAATGACCTCGAGACTATGATCATTAGGTTACTGCGGCCTCAGTAATCAAGAAGAATGTACTTAGTTTATTTCAAAAAATATTAACTTATACTATTTTTATACAAAAAAAAATTCGCTTATGGGTTTGATAAAGTAAATGTATCTTTTTTTAAAAATAAATTGATTTGATTGTTTTAGAAGAGAACACTTGAGGTAATAGCGAAAAACCTGGTAATTTTGAACCTAGGTCAAGTGACGAGGAAGACACATGAGCTGACGCCACTCTCTCGAAACTTATACACCACACCAACAGGAGTCTTGGGACCTCGACTAAATTTAACGTGCAACAGTCTCGCTACACAGTAATGCTGTATTGGTATCAGGGCTCGAACCTTCGATTCGACGAAAACCGCAGGCAGCGAGACCGCGGCCGTGACTATTGGGGAACCAAGGCTACATTTTTTAAAAGAAATAAACGTCATTTTTAAAATGGGTGATAGAATTAAAATTTGATTCCTTAAAGAGGAGTTACTTTAACTCGGAACAAAAAAAGTTTAAATTTTTTTTTCATTCACACTAAATATCTTACAGCCTCTCCTCTTCCCCCCCCTTTTTTTTTGTTGATGGAGGAATTGTAACGGAGAACTTATTAGTATTATTAAATAATTATAAATAATTAACCTCGTTATTTATAATTTCTTTTTTATTGCATTAATATTTTTAATTAAGATATTTCAAGAAATGTTTGTAAATAATTTCTTTTGCAACATGAGTTTCTTGTACAATATATATCAAGGTAAAATAATTTTATTCTTCGTTTTCAATCTTCTAAAATTCACTGTTTTGTTATGTAAAACTATTCTTTCTATGGAATTTTTATAAATTCATTTTTTTCCTAAATTTTGTCCTTGATGGCATAAGAGAAATTTTACTCCTTAACCTGAACAAACCTTTTGTGTGTGTGTCTGTTTCTGGAAGTGATTAGCTAGTTAAAAGGACAATACTTTTTTAAAAAAAAAATTATCTACAAAATTATTAGTATATCAGGCTCTATAAGTTGATTTAAAATGTTTCCGCAATTAATTAATTAAAAAAGAATCGAAAAAAACAGATTAATCATATTAAGTGAACAAAAAAAAAAATGAAATATCCCCCTTAAATAATTTATAGCATAAAATCTATTTAACCATTTACCAATCACAACAGGTACTTCCACTTCAATCCATCATTCGAAAACGAAATACTGCTTAAAATGAACAATCACTCTAAAAGATGACACATTAATATTAATCCAAGCTCTATTAGAGTCCCTGAACACAATGCAACCCTCGAGGATCCAACGTCTCCCAAGTATTCCCCCTCGGTTGGCCCCCTTTCTTTTCTTCCGTAGATGATGCATTCTCCATGTCCGGGCGGGGACGAATTGCGGGCCCAAATTCAAAAAGACAACTTCAACAGCGTAGGGCGGCGTTAAGTATTGTCATTAAGGGGATCCGGGGCCTTCTTAGTCCCATAAATCACAACCTACAGAATCCTCGGTGAATAATTACAGGTGGACTATTGACTCACTTTGGGTTGGCATTGTTCGATGCTCCCAGAAAGAACACCCACCGAATTTCGGTGCCGCTGCTATTAAGTGCTGCCTTGGGACTGGGTCTTATTATTAGTTTTTTTTCCTTCCTTTCTTTTAGGTGACGTTGGGTGGTATAGATGGATCCCTAACCACAATTTTAATTGATGAAGTCCCTTATAAGATCCTGGTCTGGTAGAATTTGGGCTATGTGGTTTTGATTCAAAAAAATAGAAGATATTGTTTCTAAAAGAGAAAACCTTTTATATATATATATATATATATATATATATATATATATATATATATATTAAATACTCTATTTTGGCTTTCGCTTTTCTTCAATAATTAATTTTTTTCAATTTTTCAATTTATATCAAGTTCTTTCCGGTAATTTTGGTTGTTATCGATGTTTTTATATACTTTCTTTTGGAAATTTCTGCAAAACATAAGATTTTTTTCTTTGTAGGTAAATTTACTTATTTGTTTTTATTCATTTTTCTTTGTTTACAGTGTTTGTTTTGTGTATTTATATGGATTGTATAGTTTTTTACTTAATGGTACAATAACGTTTTCTTACATATTGCTTTACTTTTTAATTACTGAGATTTACACACACACACACACACACACATATATATATATATATATATATATATATATATATATATATAATAGGTGAGAAAGGATGAGGGAAATTTTGAAATAAAAAGAGCGATACCTAAAAAGCCCTTGAAAAAAAGGTATAGTTGGTGTTTCTTTATTTTTTATGCTTATTTAAGGAAAGTTTACAGTAAAATAACAATTTTTATTTGCAAATCTAGTCTGAAATAAAGACTTCATATATACCCATTAATACAATAACAAAAAAATCTGTATAAGAAGTTCCCGAATTTCCTTTTAAAATAATTAAGTAATATATGAATATGCCGAGCTTTCAAGTTATAAAGAACAAGAAAGTTTAAGCTGTAGCGAACTGTTTCTAAAAAATACATGTCGGAAAGTAGCGCTTTTTTTCTGTAATGTAAGAAGTACAAAATTTTAATTTTCTTTTAAAAAAATTTAAAACTAAAACATTTAGCATTATATTAACAACATTTAAGAAACTTTGGCTTGAATTTAAATAAATAATTATATTTTACAATTCTTCGAAGATCATCTTGAATTCAAAAATGGTGCACTCGAATGTTCTCTATTCTGTATACAATATTATTTTAGAATTTTGGTGTTTACCAAGGGATACACAATGGATTGGGAAAAAAAATTATTAAAATGTTTTTTATTTAAACATTTGAGTTACTTTATTTTTCCTGGATTAATTTTTTTAAAAATGGCGATCTTATTAATTTTATTGCAATTTTTTTCGAAGTATCCAATACGCCATAAGAAGTTTTTGAATATTTTACAGTTGAAAATAAGAAATGAACACTTCCACACGATTGCCATTGCAGCATATTGGAAAGGACAGAAACTTCGCTATACGAAAAAATAATAAACAAATTTAACCGCAGCTTAAAAAAACAAGAAGCAACATTAATAACCTTCGCAATTTTCATTGGACAAAATTGTCAGCACTCTTAAGAGTGCCATTAATTAATGGTCCTAAGAAACTAAATTGCGATGTTAATTGGTTAATTAGATTAATTAACGCAATTAACTTCTAAACATAATTTTTTAAATATCGATTTTTTTTTTTCTTCATGCACTCGATTTTTTAAAATAAAAATGTCTGAATTTGAAATTTTTCAAAATTCTGTTTGAAAGTGTTTCAGTTGCCGGGCCTAAAAATATGTCTGTGAACGTGAAATGAATATCTCAAGCATTTGGCAATAAAAAAAAAGGTCTGTTTGACTCTTTTCAAAGTACTTTATACCAAACAATAGGTAATGATTTTTATAAAAATAAATTTTTTTAAAAAAAATTATGAAAAAATGCATATTATTAGCAGTTTTTTTTTTTTTTTTTAAAAAAAAAGTGAACTTTAACACACCTATATTTTTACATACGGAGATTTCTCATATTACGCAACTCTTTTTTTTTTCGAAAAATCTCTCTCTCTTTCCCTCCAGGAAATACTCAGTTTTAAAATTATGATTTCATATGGCGGAGTTTTAAAGGGTCAAATACTAATTTGTAAGCCTCTACTATTGATCCATCTGTCGAGTTTAATTTTTAAAAAAAGTAGAGAATGTATTAAAAGTAAACTGAGCGAAGAAATTTAGTATATAGTTCCCTATTAGTTTTTCGCAAATATCTTTAAATTAATGATCCGAATAGAATGAATTTCGGAATACGCGATATTTAGATCCTTTTCTACCTTATTCTGAAAATTTGTTTGTAACTTGATGGAAAAAATTACTTTTAGAAATGAACTAAGCATGCTAATTAAAATCATGAATTAATCCGATAACACCCTAATTCAGTTTCCTTTGAGAAACAAAGATTGATAGCAATTTGCTTAAGTTGCGATGGAAAATTAGCAAAGTTATTAAGAGGGATCGATTTTTTTGGTGATTGTACCAATGTTAGAAATGGGAGATGGCGTATATATTTTTCAGATTTATTAATTTTGAAAACCTTATGTACTATGGTTCGTTATAAAATTTGATATTTTAAACTGATGTTACTTAATTATCTTTCGTAACATGTAATATTATTAACGACAGTTCCTTTTATCGTTGCATCATTTTCAGTTTAAAAGGTATTATTATAAAAACACATTACTCATACTCTATGGCCATTTAAAAAAAAATTATAAGGAATTTTCAAAATCATTTAATAGAATTTATTTTATTTCATTTTGCAGTTTTTTCTCTTTGAATAGAATATTACTATCCTGGTAATAGAAAAAATATGCAATTGAAATTAAATACTTTTCAAAGCATATCAAAGAGTGATTCTCTCGATGATAAAACGAGATTTAAAATGATAAGTTTAGCTTTTAACGTATAATAAGGTAAGTGGGTCTTCAATAAACCCTTAGAAATTCCAATAGATGGCGCTCGTAGCATCGAAAATTGTTTGTTTTTATTTAGCATCATGACTCACTAGATAGCTGTCTAAGTCTCAGTTACTCTTATTCGTGATCATGAAGCCTTTCATATCTAAAAAGTTATTCCTCATAACTTCTCCTACCGATAAGAGCATCTCTGCCTTATTTTAGACAAGATCCACCGGTGACAACTTGACGTGGTAATAGTCAAATTTGGATTTGGCAGTAAATGACTACAAAATTAAAACGAACTTATGAATCAAGATCAATTTTTTCCCACTCCGTTTAATAGATGGCAGCACTCACTGTTAACAGCAATTTACCTTAATGAGGCCATCTCTCTTCAAATGCAAGTACTTTTTGAACTACTCTCGAAAACCATTTTTCAGAAATGTGGCGGATTTGTAAAAGTTTCGATTCTACTAAAATATTCAAATATTTGCAAAGGCTCTTACTAAATTGAAAGGTTTAATTACATTTTTTTTGTCGAAAATATTGTAAAATTGTCCAAGGGAGTGTTTCAAATAAGTAATAGAACTAATTAATTATTACAACTAAAATTCTGCCTCAAAACTTTTCTGTACAATCTGAAAAGGATAAAAGATATCACTTTTAAGGCATGATAGATATTGTAGAAGTGTATTTGCGCCTTGATATACCCGTTTGAGTTCATAATTTTATTTCCATTTAAAATTTTGTGAATAAATTTTTATTGATTCTTCGTTTTATGAGTATTTTCAATCATGATATTTCATCAATCAAATTTCTTTAAAAAAAAATTTGAGGTGGGGAGAAGTGAGATGCAGAAGACAATAGGGTTCTTTTAGATATCGTACATAGAATATAAATACTGTTTCGAATAAAAGAGAGTAAAAAATATCAACTTCCGAATAAAAAATAAAACTGCATATATAGATGGAATTTATTTTAACATAAATTACTTTTTTTGGGAAATGGAAAGCAAAGACAAAAAAAAATAGGTACATATTTTTTTAATCCTTAAAATTACGATCCTTTTTTCGTTCCATATACGATCAACTTGTTATTAAAAATAAAAATACATATTTAGTCTAATAAATCTATTATTAAAATTACCACAAATATTTGAAATATGCATATTTAATATTTCGCATTTTGTAAGATTATTTTAAAGTACCATTCCAAATAACAAGAGCTATAGCAAACAAATCATATTAGAATCCTGAACAAACGGACATCAAGCCAAAATTTTGTAGTCATATTAATCATCTGCCGAATACGATTCGCTCTTAAACAAAATCCCTTAACTTCGATAAAATCCTTTAAGAATAAAGGGAAAGAGAAAGAAAAGGACATCGTTAACGTTTTCTGGATTTAATTTAATAAATATTTTTGTCCAACAGGTTTTTTTTTTTTATTTTATTTTTTTATTTATTTGTTTCTTAATTGTGATGGAAACTCCATTTACTCTCTTAATTTTAGAAGTTAATAGTAACTTTTACTTATGTGTTATAGAAACTAATTTATTCATGAATGCTGTAATTTTAATGCGGTTTATGAAAATGCCCATTCTGTAATTTACTTACAGAAGGTCACTAACTGTAAAAACCACGATTTTTTTTTTTTTTTTTTTGAATCTATATGTAAATCATGTTCCTTCAATTTTCTTATCGTTTTTGCTCTATATATTTTTATTCTAAAAATTATATTTTCCTCACAGTGAATACTATTTTACATAATGTTTCTTTATAGGTTTCGATATGTAATTTTTATTTCCAAAAACGATATCTGTAGTTTAGAGTAATTCCTGCCTTGTATACAGTTTCCCTTTCTTTATTAATTCAGAAAAAATTTACAGATTCTGGATAATCGAAAAGAGTCTTTTTTAATTGATTTTAATTATTTAATTCAATAATATCTGAGAAAGCTTTGAATATAACTTAATTCATTTCAATAACTCTTATATTACTTACTCATTAATATTACTGACGAAGTAACTGTGATAAATTATTTTATAATTATTTTACACTGGAAATATACATTATTTTTAATTGGACGAATATTAATTATTTTTGTTTTTTCGTCACTGGATTATTTACCTTTTTTTCCCCTTTCTTTTCTTTTTTTTTTTTTTTTTTTTTTTGAATCTAAATTTTATCCCGAGAGAAAGATATTTGTAATTATAAACAATTTCCAATAAAAATCACCTAATGAACTATTTTCATTTTTCTAATTAAGCCACACTATATAAATTCATGTTGAAAAGGGGAAAAAAAAGCACTTGTGCACAGTAAATTCTTATAAAAAAATTGGATAAAAAATTTATACGCATAGCGTACAATAAATTAGATGCAACAAAGGTTAAGTCCAAGGAACTCGTCGTAACTGGACACATACAATTACTCCAAAATGACCAATTACCAAAATAATCCATTACATCAACTTCTCAACTGTGTGTGCGGTCCACATAATATTAGATCTCTACCGTACATACATTTAATACTTTAATCGTCCATCTCGTGGTAGAAAATTACAATTCGGATAGACCTTGCCGTTCTTTTACTCCAGCAGCAAGGTTGACCAGAACAAAACGAAATAATTCTTATTACGAGTTCCATTGCAGAAGAAAAGAAAGTAGGGGGGGAGGGCAGGTTGCAGCGAGTATTCGAATTTTCTAAGACCTGAGGAAGGAGAGGGGGAGGGAGAGAATCTCTGCCACGTGGATGGCGCGCGTTCACGTCACGTGCATTGTGATTACACCGCTTCCTGTGAGGATTCATTCAGAAATCGTGGTCTCCTCCACCCTCTATTCGACAAAGAACAAGATTATCTGTCTTCTTCTTATACCGGGGCGACTTGCAAGAGGTCACAGACTATCCTTACTAGTATACGCCCTGAGGATTGGCGATACACTTCTTCCAACTAGAGAAGGATTGTTATTTTGACTTTTCTTTTACTCCCCCCCCTATTCCCTGTGGTGAGCAGCGCGTACTGGTGTATGTATGCGCGTGTCACTGCAGCCAAAGGCGTGATTGGAAATAATTGGCGTGCTTTCTGAGTTACGTGTCTGCATTCATTAATTGATGTAGACTGAAGAAAACTTGACGCTAATGTTCAGGTGATGAATGTTTCTTTGATATCTTGTAATTCAGGTTGAATGGTTAGTTTATTGTACATTCTCTAGCCACACATTAGATATTCGTTGTATTATTTAAATTTCATTGAACATTACCGGATTCGATAACAATGAATGGACTTCCCATCGGCAGCCAGCCTGAATCAGTAAAATTAATTGTGTGAGTAACATATATATGCGAGTGTATGTGTATTCAATTGCAAGCTGACGGATTGGTATATTGTAGAGTTAATTGCTCATTTCTTGTAGCTGATCACTACTTTCGTCGCTATAAGTTAACTAAATAGAATTCTAAATCTATGTATGGATGTTTTTTTCCCCAAGATCTTTTTTTTTTTTCAATAACCAACTCATACTTTTCAAAATGAATATTGTACTGGTGTATGTGGATATTGTTGCAGCCAAAGGCTAGGACTGGGAATACTGGTTTGCTTTGAGAATTATCTGCCTAGATTTTTAATAATTGATGCACTTTAATGACAACTTGAAGCTAATACTGTGATGATGTAAGCTTCTTGATTTGTCGTTGATTGTGGTTGAATGGCGACTCTGTTATAAATATCTGGCTTTTGCTCATCATTGTTATTTTGGCCATTGTATAAGTACTATTAAAATTATTGAATATTTAGACATTTGAATGTAATTTTCTCTCATTAGGAATGTAATAACTATAGTTACGAATGAAACGTACATCCTTGATTTGATTAATAGCATCATCGAAAATACTGAATGTGCGTAGACGGTATTGTTAAATTATTACGCTACTATTGATGAAGACATATTTGAAAATAACTAATTATTATGTTACTGACCAACACTTCATTCTTTGTGAGGGTCAAGTCCACTTTAAATTTGAATATCCCTCTTATTGTATACTTATTTCTGTTGCCTGTTAGCTATATTGTTCTAAGTTTATTAAATGTTATAATTTTGCTAGCATTGAACAGACTTTCAATTTTGTTCTAATATATATGAATGTTATGTAACATTTATTCAGGCAAAGTCATACTCTCTGTGATCAAATGTGTTACTAAAAATAAATATAATGCTTTTTTTTCTGGAATATTTCTCCACATTCATAAATTTATGTATATTAATGAAAATTTAGGCTGGCGTTTAGATAATAAATGTATCTGAAGTGCTACAATTCTATTTAAATGATGAGTATGTTGCTTTTGATTTTCTCTTGTGTTACTTCAAGTTATTGGAATAACGACAGAATTAGATAATTATTAACGGGATTAATATTTATCCTTTTGATGGGCAAACAGTACTTGTAAGAGAAGTGTAGTTTACAAAAGTTTGTAATTTACAAGCGTAGTTTTGCTGTTGCTGAAAGTAAGATTAATTACAAATAGTGCGCACCTTGAATAGATTCTCTTCCTTCAAATTGAAATAATAACTATCTACACTTACTTGGTTTTTGTTGATAGTCTTATGTTACTTCAGGTTTATTGAGAAACTTTGGATTCGATGATGCATTTAATGGTTTTCCCGCTTTTGATCATGTAAATTTACTTCCCACTCTTTTTTTACGGTCTTTTGTAAACTACACTTTTTCATCCATGCAAAATATAAATGAGGAGAATTGGAATATTATTAGTCCAAATTTATGAATGCTGTCTTCGCCTAGTGTTAAAAAATGAGACATGAACTCCTTTTTTTTTGGCACACTTTTTTCAGATTAAAAAATGCCTCCCCGTTAGTATTAAAATCTAAATGAACTGTCTTTTACTACATGTACTTCCTTATTAAATTTCTCAAATTTGTACAAATCAACTGATTTTTTTCGGATATAAAATGCACTCTATATTTAATATCATACACTGCAAATGTTAAATTGATAATCAACACTGTTAAAGTAAAAATTGACGTTTATAAAATAGTTCAAAACATTACTGCAATATAATAAATAGATTATGTGTTTTATATGGTACATGACATCATATTAAGAAATTTTTTGAAACTAAAGACGTAATTCAAATTCAGGTTTTACACTTCGACATTGGGTGGAGATGGTTTTAAGCACACAAAAACTAATGACCTTAGTATTACGATTCTATACCAAAGTTGTAAGTATTAAAGCACTTTCATCCCAAAACTCATGTATTTTAGTGAATGCTTATTTGACGTTTTGAGAGAAAGCATTAAAAAAAATAACATTTTAGAAATTTTTATATTTAATTCTATCCGAGCACAAGATGTTATAGTTCTAAAGCAAAAATAAATAAATAAGTAGATAAATATTTAATGATCTGAAATGGAACACTACAAAAGCTGTGACTAATTATATATATTTCTTTTGTTTGAAGATGTATAATAATTCGGTTGAAATGTCTCACATTTAAGTTTTTTCAATCGATATCCATATTCTTCGTTATAAAACAAGTCCATCTGATGCTCCAACAATAAATCAGGCGTCACCTAAAAAAAATCAATTAATAGCAAAACTGTTTACAATGATGTACTAAGAATTCAACTCACAATATTTTTTAAAAATATTATAAATATAAGCTCCGACAATAAATTGGCATGCACACCCTCACTCATCCCCATCCCCCATATATATATATATATATATATATATACTGTTTTCTAAAATTTTCTTTTTATATTTAGTTATAAATTAGTTTCCTAGATGGGGTTGTTTTAAATTGATTTTCTTGCATTTCTTAAATTTAGTTTTCAATTATTTTCGTCTTTTAAGATTTTTTTTAATAAATTTTTAATTTTATATTCTATTCGAAAAATAATTTTTTAATTCAATATGTCATATACGTTGTTCTGGCCTTTAACTATTGACTAATTCACTCAAGAGTTAATTGTTGGCATTTTTACAACGCCTAAAATTCTTCACATGGAAAGATTGCACGATGTTACGAGCTACAAGGCTATTTTGACTAATTTCTTATGCTCTTTTCAAGTATTTGTGTGACAAAATAAAGCATTCATGAGTTATTTTTAAGTGAGTAAACCTTCTTTCTAAATAATTTGTTACTTTCAGGTAAATTTGTAACTCCGTGTTCATTTCTTTGTATTCTTTGTACTCATTCTTTATAGAAGTGATGTGTTGAACTTGGAAAATTTTTTCCCCTTTTGAGTTGTGTATAACTTTTCGTTTCTGGTAATTTAAACTCTTGGTTCTTAAAGAATTTTTGGGCTTTTTGTGTGTTTTTCTTTTTAATTTAATTTTGGATTTAGATTTCAGAATTATTTTTCGCTTATATTTCGGTTTTACAACCATTTTTATAAATATATTTTGTTGTGGGGATAATTAAGCAATAATTCTGGAACAACTCATGCTTGAGTCTGAAGCTTATTACAACATTTAACGTATTATTTTCTACTTTTTCATATATATATATATATATATATATATATATATATATGTGTGTGTGTGTGTGTGTGTGTGTGTGTAAACGAATAAATAGCGTTGTATTTGGGGAAAACCGCAAAGACTTTGAAAAGTTTAAAAATAAACAATACATTTACCTCAACACTCTTATATATTCGACGAATTGTATAAAATATGCTTGACATGGTAAAAGCAAACAAATTTAAGTACACATGAAATTTTATCGAAGAATAAAATGAACAATATCAACGCAGCACCAATCTATTAAATAACCAAAATACCGAAGGAATTAAATATCACCTGCTCACCGTAAACGTATACGAGTTCTTCAAGTGCAATAGGACAATAATTCAAAAAGAACATGCATTTGTTGCTTTGCAAACAGGAGATCGCAAACGGTCGGAAACCTTTCAAAATTCAAAAAGTGAAAGTTATTTCCTTATTTTGAATAAATTTTTTTTGATAAGCTTTGATTTAATTTCACATAAAAATAAGTATATTTATTTAGATCAAATCTTGCAACTCTATTTTGAACCACTTCGTCTTGTCCAGTTGCCTTCAAATTCTGCATAAGTACCCTATGTAGTCCCGATGACAGAACAGTTATATATTCCAATGACCGTAGCCTGATGCGGCAGACATGAAAAGCCAGCTCGATTTCTCCTTGTCGACCTCCACATCTGTGTCGCCTTGACACCCCTACTCTACACCACTGAATGAAAGTTAATATTATTTTGAAACGGCTTAAGTAAAAGATTGTGTTCAGGTTAAAAAAATAATAAGTTTCTATCAAGTCTTCGCTGGTTTTACTTTTTCACTCAACAGTTTTTTACTTTTTAAACTCAACAGTTCCTTTGCAATAGAAAACTAGGGGAAAGAGATAGAATGTATTACTTACTATCCCCTCTTCCGTTAGTGCATAAGATGTAGCTCAATAACTTTCTTTTCAGTCTAGCCTAAATTTATTAAAAAAAAAAAAAAAAAAAAAAAAACATTTCCATAATACCATAAAAAAGTAGGAAATTGGAGGAAAAAAAATTATCTTTATTTAAAACCAAAATATTTCTCGCACACAAATAAGTAAGCAAATAATACATAAAATAACTATTTTTCGCTAATTTTGTAAGACTTTAGCCCTGCTTTACTTATTTGTATAATAATATCATATTTCCACGGATTCTACAGAATTTCCCATTTTTACACCGAACTTTCGGGGTTTAACAAAATCTATTTGCTTTCATACCACATGATTATTAGCGACCTGTTATCCAAACCCAGATCACATTCTAATGGATACTCGATAACAGGGGACAAAAATGATCCAATTTCCCACGATGCTTCCAATTAAGGGGATTTTTGCAACGAAACATAAATAAAAACATCATTTCCAACCTTCTCCTTCCCAAGCATTTAATCCTATATCCTGGCCTGTAATTTCGAGATGATCCCGCTATTAATGCCTGCGTTATCACCCAATAAATCTTAATACCCTCTCGAGGAGGAATTGAAAGTTTCTGTACTAGAAGAAAATGAGGAACGTTGTGTAATTATACAGTAGCGGCAAGTAATTGCAGATTTTGTCGGTGTTGACCAATTATCGATTCTTCAGGGTGGTCTGCATGGTTGACAGGCATGTCACATGATAGACTTTGTGAAATGTGGAGATGTGTCGATGTGGTGATTCCAGAGATTTTCTCAAAAAGCTTATTTGGGTAATAAGTATTATTTTACAGATAAATAAATATTTTTTTATGATTAATGATAGTAATTTTTGGTACATGAATAATGCATTGCAATTTTGGTATAGTTTTTAACATGAATGGTCGATTGGATGTGCATAATGAATTCGAAACTGAGTTATGTATTGTGTTTTTCGGTTGACTGCTGTTTCTGTAATGTCGCTTTAAATGATTCATATAGTGAAGACGATTTAATAGAAGAGAATTTATGAGGAAGTTATTTCATATGGCATATTGGATTGAGAAATTATAAGTGGAATGTAGTAAATACTTTTTATGCAGGAAAATTAAGTTGCGCCATAATTCCTATTCAAACCGTAGTTCTAATTTATGAATAATTTTAAAATTACTACCAGATAACTGGATTACTTGAGTTTATAATAACTGTTCAAAAAGTATACAAAATAATATGTTTTATTATTTTCTATTTTTGAGAGAAAGGTTCTCACAGAAGTATTTTCAGATGGCGTCAAAGAAAATGGTCTTTGGCCAATACCTTTTAATTCTAAAATTTATAGAATTTGTATAATTAAATGTATATAATTTGTATAATTAAATGTATATAATTTGTATAATTAAATGTATATAATTTGTATAATTAAATGTATATAATTTGTATAATTAAATGTATTAAAATGAAACGGGTTAATTAGGCTTCTTATATCGTTAGAATAGATGAAAAGAATCCAGTAAAGAAGTCTTTTGTTGAAAGCCTTTTACTAGTCGGAAACGAGGAAGACCAAAACTTCGGTGGTTTGATTCTATTAAATCAGATTTTAAGGTGATGAGGGAGAGGAGTTGACAGACTAAGGCAAAAGTCAGGTTATCTTGGAGGAATCCTCAAAAGAAAGGCCTTGGCTTACCGAGGGCTGTTGAGTCAAGTATGATGAGGATTTTCTATTAGTAAAATGTTATTTAAAATTAGAACCATTGATTATAATGTAGTTATTTGAATTATAACGTAACAATTTTTCCATTTAATATACTATGTTTTATTATTTCCTATTAATAAAATTTTTATTTAAATGCGGAGCTATTATTTACGCTATAATTTCTTGAACTTTTCAGACATTTTTAAAATAATGTATGCACCTTCGTTATATTAAAAGAAGGGGGGATATTTTTGAATAAGATAAAAAATAAAAGTTTGAAGTATGTACGAGTAGTTAAACAACGCTACAGTTACATTTTACTTATAATGCCGAGCTAAAGTGAGATCAAATTACAATTATATTGTTTTGAACTTAAATGGGCATTTAATAATACCAAAAATACATTATGAGGAATGATTATTAAATAATGAGACTGACACTGTAAAGCATTTTATTTTGATGTCGTACATATTGACATATTATCACCTTCAATATACACCCCTCCTCTATCCCTACAACACTCCATACGAATCTTCAATTGTTCGAGATAGTTCTAAAAGTCTTCTTCTGTCAGCTCTTTCAGAACGTGTGCCGCTCTTTCACAGCTTCTACGACTCAAATCTTGTTCTTTTTAATGCAGATTGTACCTTAGGAAACAGATAGAACTCGCATGGTTCAATATCTGGTGAATTAGACGGAACTCTGGGGGGCTGTACTTGGCTAGAAACCTCATGACGTACATTGTGGAATGAGCCGGCACATTGTCTTGGAGGAAAAGTTTGCATTATAGATTCTTTGTCAACTCATACAGTCTCAGCAATCGCATGAATACTTAATCGACGGTCACATCGAACCAGATTACCGATTTTTTTTCGATATTGTCATCCGTTTTTGGCGTGGGAGGGGGAGCCGGGCGTGAATCATCTTCATTGTCTTCTCGGTCATCTTGAAAAAGCTTGAACCACTCAAAAACACATGCACCCGATGAAGATTCTTTGCCACGTACTTATTTAGATAATTATAAAGTTTCAGTAGCGGGTTTTCCAAGTTTCATGCGAAATTTCTCAACAATTCATTGCTTACTTATCTTTTTTCCGGCGAAACAAAAAAACTCAATTCTAATACAATTGAAGGCTATGGGTATACGATTTGTTTACCGAAATGAGAGGCACTGCATACGAAAGAGAAGACTTCATGCTAAACACAGCTGTTGGTTTGGCGCATGTGTTCTTCTGCAGCAGCGCAGTCTCGTTATTTAATAGCCATTCCTGGTACACAGGATTCGTTTGATTTTCTAAAATAAAATTCCTTTTTCTTGGAAATGATTCTAAAATAAAAAAAAATTTCAACTTCCATCAATTGAAACATCACAGCGGCATGTCGTCTATTCCAGTTTCAAAAGATTATGTTTTATTTCTTTTACAATCTAGCTCTCGCTGTTGGAAAAGAAAAGCTGTAAATTTAGTATTTACATGCTCTGAACCTTTGGAACATACATCAGTTTTATGCAATATTTTCAAAAGCCTCAAGAAATACTCACTTTTCTTAGTATTCTTCTTTGAAGAAGCGGCTCTTCAGTATCCGGGTGGCCTCGTGGGACATTTATAAAAAAAATATGTGACTCTTTTATGATCGTTTCCTACAGGTAACCAACACCGTGGATTCATACTGAGAAAGGAAAGATAGCTTTAAGTGTTCTGACACATGAGTCTAAATGTCTCTGAAATATGTGCCTACAAATTTAGTTTGTAATAAAATGGTGTAAGAGGCGCTTATGTGTTTTATAGGTTTTAGAAAAAAACTATTTAAAAAAAAGAATATTTTTTAATCCAACGTTATATATATAGTGCATAAGTATCTTTTTAAAGTTGCATAATTTATTTAAAATTTAGTTATTCACGCATCAATGATTGACAGATTGATTGCTTTATTAAAGACGCACTTAGGAACAACACTAGGGTAATTGACGACGAGTCTTGAAATTTTGAATCTCAGTCAGTGAATTCTTTCTTGAGCGAAAAGGACGACATCTAAAATGGCACCAATGGGAGGACTTGGAGTTTCAAGAGATGTTATAACGTGCATCAGTCCCCGCTGCATGGCGTGTATTCAGTGGCATTAGGGCTCGAATCAATCAAACAAGCAAAACAACACCGGCCACGTGTTCGCGACCATGACCACTAACACGACTGCACACACAGCAAAAACTGATTAATAATATGTAATTGTATTTAAGGCAAGAAACTATGAGGATTTAAATTACATTAATACAAATGTAATGATTAACTAATTTCTTAAACTTACTTTAACTGTTTAATTGCTCGAATAGTTTCTTTTTAAAAAAATTGTGCTTCTACCCTACATTTTGTTTCTATGAGGAACAAAGTATAAGAAAATTTCATCATGCATATAAAAAATCTGTTATCATACTGCATTTTTTTAAAGAAAAAAATACATATTGATAAAATAACATTTAAGAGCACAACAAAAGCATAGTTGCATGCAAATGTGTCTGTAATAATTTCTTGAATAAAATGGATTGTTTTAAAAACCTGAGACTATAAAAACTGCAATTAGGATTTGTTCTTTTGATACATTGTATTTTATCTGCATTATATAAATATGAGTAAGAGATCTTAAATTAATTCTGAGAAAAATATAATTATTTATCAATTATTACATATTAATAATCCTTAAATATTAAATTAGCTCAATTGGTAGTTTATAATTAAAATAGTTACTTAATAATCTTAAATTTTCTTAAATCTTATTATATATATAGCCATAATAATTGTTACTTTATATAAATACATACATTTAATAATAATTACTGAAAACTGTAATTTATGTTACTAATTAAGTATTATCTGTAAAGCTAAATGAAAAATAGGTGACGCAAAATAATGCAATATTTTTTTTTATCTAAAACATTCCTTTGAAGGCTTTATTAGAAGGATTAATTTTTTTTTAATTTGAATAATAATATTAACATTTTAAGATACATTAGCAATTTATTTATAAATTAACAAATCAGTGTATATGAAAATGCAGTTTGCTCGATATTAGAAAAAAATGGGAGGTTTGGCTAATTATAATAACAATTTTAGCTTAAATAATCACGAAAATTGAGGTGTTACTACTATCATTACCATAATGACTTAATAAATTGTTTTTACTGTTCCTTAAGTACACACAAAGAAGCAAATCTATAACATTAGGTGTTAAATGCTTTCGCCTTTATAAGTAAATAAAAACATCGCTTTAGTAAATAAAAACGCCTCTTACAAATGCATATTTCGCATTCAAAAGAATGTTTGAGGTTTTAAATGAAGTGTTTATATTTTGACTATGGAGGAATTATTCATATACTTATTGATTGTTACAAATCATTCTTGTACAATGCAATTGGAAAGAATGATGGATTAGAGGAATTTTAATGCTTTTCATTTTTTTAGAATCAAATTATAATGAAATTTACAAATTTAAAGATTTTGCAAGAATTTTTAACAAACGATATGTGTGATTTGAACACTTTTGATAAAATGTTTCTTTTAGAAAATTTTCTGTGATTAATATATTCATAAATACTTTTTAAGAGACTTATGTGGTTTTAGAAATGAAGCCTTTTAAGATTTTGATTATCTTACAAAAGCCTTTGTAATAAAGTAAGAAAATAGGTAATAAAGTAGTAAAAAAAAAAAAATTAAAATGAAACGAGATAGTAAAAAATTTTGAATCATGTTGAATCAAATAACAGGTCAATTGAAAAGTCCCCGGCCTACCATAGTAAAACACATTTTTTTGGCAAAATTAGTTTTTTTTTATTCAACATAATTCCCTTCAAGGGTGATACACTGATTATAGCGTTTCTCCAACTTTTCGATACCATTTTTGTAGCACGATTTGTCCTTTGCTTCAAAATAGGCCTCAGTTTCGGCGATCACCTCTTCATTCGACGAAAATTTCTTCCCAGAGAGCATTCTTTTGAGATCTGAGAACAGGAAATAGTCGCTGGGAGCCAGATCTGGAGAATACGGTGGATGAGGAAGCAATTCGTAGCCCAATTCATGGATTTTTGCCATCGTTTTCACTGACTTGTGTGCATTTTCTTGGTGAAGCAGCACTTTCTTTTTCTTCAAATGCGGCCGTTTTTCGGCGATTCCGTCCTTCAAACGGTCCAATAACGCTATATAATAGTCGCTGTTGATGGTCCTTCCTTTTTCAAGGTAGTCAATGAAAATTATTCCATGCGCATCCCAAAATACAGACGCCATAACCTTGCCAGCCGACTGTTGCGTTTTCCCACGCTTTGGAGCGGGTTCATCGTGTGCAGTCCACTCGGATGACTGTCGATTGGACTTCGGAGTGAAATGATGGAGCCATGTTTCATCCATTGTCACATATCGACGCAAAAACTCGGGTTTATTACGCTTGATCATCTTCAAACACTGCTCCGAATCATCAACTCGTCGTTGTTTTGGGTTAAAAGTGAGCTCGCGCGGCACCCACTTTGCACAGAGCTTTCTCATACCCAAATATTCGTGAATGATATGATGTACACGTTCAGTTGATATCTTTAGAGTGTCTGCTATTGCATTCAATTTCAATTGACGGTCATTCAAAATCATTTTGTGGATTTTTTTAATGTTTTCGACGGTAACAACCTCTTTTGGGCGTCCACCGTCTTCGATGCTCATTTCACCACATCTAAACTTAGCATACCAATCCTTGATGGTTGATTTTCCTGGGGCAGTGTCCAGAAACTTGGCATCAAGCCAAGTTTTTGCTTCAACTGTATTTTTTCCCTTCAAAAAGCAATATTTTATCAACACGCGAAATTCCTTTTTATCCATTTTTTTCACAATAACAAAAGTTGCTTCACTCAAAATGCTATAATTCACAAACTAATGATCCGACAGCTGTCAAATTAATACACGCATCTTTTGAGGGTTAGGGCTAACTAAAAAACATATGGATTTAATTCTAGTAGCGCCATCTATGTGTCAGGCCGGGAACTTTTCAATTGACCTGTTATTAATGAACAAACAAACAAATAAATAAATAAAGTATGAGAATAATAAAAAAAAAACTTCAATTATATCTTAACTATTAAAATATGTTAATTTTCAAGAAGTATTTAAATTTCACAGTCAAAATTTTTTAATGAAATTAAAAAAAGAAGACTCAGTTACAGAATGCCTTAGAGTTTTCTGTTTATTTTTAATTCATTTCGAGATAATTTCCCAGATTTATTTTCGAGTCTATATATTTTTAAAAAATTTAATTGTATCTTAATTTTTAAAGAAGGGACGCCATGGTAGTTTGGTAATCATAGTCGCAAACTCGTGGCCGGGAGTTTTATCGAATCGTGGGTTTTAGCCCAGATACTACTAAGAACCCACCGGGGCTGATGCACGTTAAACCCGTCGAGGCTCAAAGTCCTCCCGAAACATATTTAATTTAATTATATTCTTGGTTCAGTTAGAGTGATTCACGACATAGGAGCTGGCACCTCCTTCTCCAAACTTCCTTTCCATACCAATGTGTGAACTTGAACCTCGACCAGATTTATTGTATATCAGCTCATCTGTGAGGTGGGTCGTTAGTGGTATCAGGGATCGAATCCAAGACTCGACGAAAACAATGCGAGTCTATGACGAAGAACACTAGGCTACTGTGACCATTAGTTCAGACAGAAGTGCTATGATTACTTTGAGTTAAATTTATTTTAGCATTTACTATTCATATTTGCAATTCATAACCATGTAGAGAGACCCCCTTTTCATAAATAGGCGATAATATACCCTAAATACTAGTTTATTTTAATAAGTCAAAAATGGGCGTTAGGTAATAGTACTAATAATAGTATACATGGGATATTCTGCAGGTATTTCTAATCAATGTACTCAAAAAACAAACATTGAACTTAATAAATCCTTGATTGTAATTGTAATTGAAATACATTTCTTCAACTTATGCTTTTAAGAACTTGACATTTCACTTTGAAGAATTAATATTTATATTAAACTGTGTTACAGAAACTATCGAAAATTTTCTGCTGAAACAGAAAAAACCTAGTACAATTATAATCACTTTAACTAACTCTTTTGAAAACAAAATAAAAATGGCGGGCTTAATTAACCTAGGGTCAACAGAAAAAAAAATCGAAGGAAAAATGTCTTGATTAGAATTATTCCTCTTCTACTTCTTTTTCTGTACATGAGTCATTCTTGCCGGCTGGCCGTTACAGCGTCTGGAGATAAAATATGATGTAAGAAAAAAAATTATCCCCCATAACAAGAGCGCAAACCAGGACAGGAATGTATTCCTATAAAAGGTAAGATAAGTATGCAAGGGACCCTGCGTGAAGCCATGGAGACATTTTCCATAACGGTTTTTTTTCAATAAACAAAACGTTTACTGCGAAATAAATGGATCTGACGGGACGACTTCACGCGTGTTTTCAATGATAGAGAGAAGTTTTGTCTCTGCTGTTTGTCGGAATAGGGAAAATGATTTCTTTTAGTTCTGTGTATCTATGGGGAAGAATGCGTTTCTCAGTAATATCTTCAAGGAAAGTAGGGAGAAAACCACATCGGATACATCGTTACGAAAGACATGTTAATATATATTGCAATTATAAGAATGCAAATGATGATTCTCATAAAATAGAAAAGAAATAAATGGTAAAAACAAATTTATTCAGGATTATTTCTGTCTGAATAATTAATCAGCTGTTGCTGAAGGCGTGTATACTTTTAGAAGTTAGATATACATATTCTTAATGTAATATTTGGGTCTATGGAAATTTTGGGCTAATTTAAGTGAAAGTTTAAAAAAATTATTATAAATATAAAACTTTTGCCACTTTTTAATTGAAATCATGCGGAAACTTTTCACTAATATATACGGCTATCCTAGATTATATAATTTATACGAAATAAATAATCGTAAAAATATAATAATATAATACTATATTTTTAAATTAATTAATTAACTTAATTAATTAGAAATAATATAATAGAATAATATAATTAGAAATAAATAATAAACTAATGTAACAATTTTATAATAAGTTTTATATATTATACACACGCCCGCACACACACACACACACACACATATATATATATATTTATATATATATATATATAATTATATATATATACACATACACATATATACATATATTATAAAAATTATTTTAATGTCTTAGACTTTCCCCTCCCACTTTCCCACATTTTACCTCGTGAGCCTAAGAAACATGGCCCATAATTGAGTATTATTGTTTTACATAAATTCATTTTATAGCAGTTCAATTTATTCTACTTTTAATATTTCATCACGTTATAAGTATCTATCGGCGTATGTAAGTATGTGCGTTAAAAATTACTTTTTAAATCTAGTATAGTTTATGGAAAAATATCAACACTAAACAATAGAATAAGATGTTTAATAAAAATATAGTTAATATTTAGTTATTCATTATGAAAAAAATATATATACATATTTTTAAAATTTCTTCTTATGGGTGTGATAATAATTCTGTTAGAAATGTGTTACAATATTTCAGTTCACTGGAAAGATAAATATTTGCTTATTTTTTACTACAAAGCAAACTTGACCATTATCGAACAATTAATTAGATGAAAGTAGTATTTAATCACGCATTTCTTGAGAACTGTAGTTTTTATAATTTTATGGTACTCGTGCCATCAATATTGAGAAAAATTTATTTAATTTTCATTAAATTCATCCGATTAATATTTATTTAATGATAAACGTTTAAAAAATAGTCATTAGCTAAGCTCGAAACTTCTTTAAAAAAATCCCCAGTCTTTAAATAGCTATCTGAATGTCAAAGATGACAACTATTTATAGCTAAATTGAAGGTGATTAACATGTTCTTGTCTGGAATTGAGTGCTCCAGACTTGGAAACGGTTTAAATGGGTATTGAAATAATCTAGTCCTCTACAACCAATTAGTGTAATCGCATTTTAATCGTCCTCTACAACCAATTAGATCTTCTTTTCCTTATCTGAGATAAGTATTTCGAATCACAAAACTGTTCTTTAATGGGTATTTGAAAGTATCTATATGAAATGAGAAGCAACCATATTGTATTAAATTTTTGAGAAATTTAGAGATAGCTGTTCATAATTTAAATAACAAATATACGACATCAAAATTGTATAATATATTTTATTTTGTTCTATTGAAATTTGAAATAAGTAAAAAGGTCAAAGATATTTTTTTATAAGAAAATATACATAGAAATTTATAAGAAAACTTATAGAAATGAATAAAAATAAGTAATCCACTTTTTATTAAGACAGTAAAACTTCGTCAAATCGGATTATTTGGGACCATAGCCAATCCGAGTTAACCGTAGAATGAGAAAGAAAAAAAAAATAAAGTAAAACATACAGAAAATCATCGTTATCTTGAACAATTAGGTATGAATCATATTTACTTGATGAATAGATGAAAAGATGATAAAAAGATGTCGCTTTTGTGCATACAAAAGAAGTGAGCTTAAAGTTGTTTTATTGCATTTCCCATTTAGACAATGCAGCTCCATTTTGACATTTGCCACTGTGGTAAGAAGTGTTACTAAGATTTTGTGTTGACTTTGCACATAAAATTTGTCCTCCTTGTTAACATATTTAAAATAAAGAATTTTGTTTTCAAAATACGTGGATGATACAAATAATTTTTATTATGGGACTCCTCAATTTGAAAAAAAATATTTTTTTCTTCATACAGACCAATCCAGATTAAGATGGCTGCCTTAGCCAAGTGGTTATGATCCTGAGCTAGAGGCCTAGCTAGTTTCCGTCGAGTCATGGGTTCGATCCTAGGTGCCACTGAAGACCTGTCATTTTGTTGAGCTGATGCACATTAAATCTGTCGAGGTCCAAAATCCTCCCGGAGACGTGGTGTAGAAGTTTGGGGTAGGAAGTGCTAGCTCAGGTGCTGTCTTCGTATCTTGACCGTGATTCGAAATTACGAGGTTCATCGCCAGTAGTCCTTGTGGGTTTCTCAGCGTGAAATCAATAATCAATCAATCAATCAAAAGATTTCTAGCCTAACAACTAAGATTCACTAATCTCAGAGACTTTTTTTTAATTTGAATTGTATAAAATTACAATTCCTTCCAAGTCAAAATAAAATGTGATTAGGTAAATCAGATGAAGATAGATGTGAAATGAAGTGATTTAGATATAATGATATATAAATGAAATAGAATTAATGGAAAATGAAGGGAGGAGATAGAAGAAAAGGACTTGCGCTTAGAGGATTGCTATTGAGATTGAAATTCTTCTGTTATTTTTGTGGAATGAAGAAAGTTTTCCAAACAGTATTGATTTACGTTGTTACTGTCAAAATTAATTGTAAAATTAGGTACTAGTGTATTTGTATGATAGATTTCTTATCTAAATCATAATCTAAGACCGTGAGTTAGGTTGGAATTCTAGAGAGTGTGACCGTTATTTAACTATGGTCAAAATTATTAAGTTTTAAAAGAAATAGTATTAAATAGTTTTAACGTATCATAAGATTTATCATTGCTGTTTCTGATTACTTGGATGAGCTGTCAAAAGTAAAAACTCTACAAAAAAACTCATCTAAAATTCACAGATAAACAACTGTGAAGGATTTGGAATTATTTTAATTCAATAAAATAATTCCAAATGAAAAATTTCATTTCCGTAGATCTATAATGTTTCATTAATCCTTAAATAAAAATTTATTTTTAAAAATCCCTTATTTTTAAAATGCTAATAATTAAAACTTTATATATTACATGAACTATTATTAAATAGATAGAACTATATAAGAATACAAATAACACGACTTCAAATTTCTAAAGTAAATTAATTCTTTACATATAATTCTTGCTTAGACAAAGAGTTCTTTGTACGTAAGTTACTGCACCAGTATTTAACTTAAAAGATGATGCTTATAAAAATGATTCAAAATAATATTATCAAATAATTCAAAATTTTTACATTTTGTCCAGATACCTAATATTATTTCTTTTGAAGCTAAAGAGAATCGTGTCAATCAATAAATTCAAGAGGACGTATATAATGGTGAAAAAATATTAAATTTTTTTTTCCCCTTAAGCATTAAGCATTTCCACTCTAAGGACCAATACAGGGATTTTTTTAAGGGATTTCCCTTTTGCAATTCATCGTCCGCGTCTGGCAGGAGCTCCATTGGTAGGTGGCGACCCCATGTGGCCCACTGCCCCATTCTGATTTTTCTTTCCTAATTTCTTCGGTCCGGGGAGGGGGGGGGACACAGGGGACATCTGATTTAAGAGGCTCGAGAGCGGCGTACGATCTCAGCACGCGTCCCCAATCGTTGCTAATGATTCGGCTAGTGACGCTGGAATTTGCAGCTTGTTCGGTGGGCAGTAGCCACATCAGCATGAAGTCGGTAGGTTGCGGAGGGGAAAAAAAACAGCTACTAAAATATGTTGTCGATGTCAGTCAGTAAAAAGAAGTAAGGAAGGAATTCCCTCTGTTAGATTTATGATATGGTGTAAAAAGCGAGAAATTTTAAATTAAACTGTTTATAACATTGTAGCATAGAACTATTTATGAATCTATCATGCTTCATGCGTATAACAGATCAAATGTTTTCTTCGATGTACATTAAAATGAGAAAAATACTTTTTTTGTTTTTGCTATTTTTACTACAGCATGTATAATTATATAGTATTAACATATTTCTGATAAATTTCGCTTAAATCCAATTTAAGACTAAAATTATATATCTGTGTATAATGGTTTATGTGACTTATGACTATTTGTACTTACGACTACGATTATAAGCTTTGAAAAGGCATTTTCAATGCTTAACGTATGTATCATGAGCAGGAAAAACTTTCTTCACAGAACAGTTTTTTAAATTCATGTAATGTATGTGAGATTTCCTTTGTTACTTACTATTTTTCATAATAAATTACAATTAAAATACTTGATTCAGGTTGCATTTATGTTTACAATTAATACAATGGAGCCCACATTATGTAATTCTCACTATATATAGTAATTATTCGTATATAGAGTGCATATTCATATTCGAACAGACCCCGCTTGAGTGAAGAAAAATGTTGAAAAACACAAATCTGACTTACGGCCTGTCAGTCGATAAAGAACTCATTCGTAAGTCGAAAAGATCCTGTATTAAAGACCCTGTTACCTTATTAAGACCCTGTAGACTAAAGAGGGATTTTTCCATCTGTGTAATGATAAAATTCGAGCTTAAAATAATTTATAAAGAAAATGATTTCAATGATAAATAAAAGAATCGTATAATTTCAATTATGAACAAATGTGAATGAAAAAATATATTTATAATATATGTAATAGAATAACATATAAAATTTAAATACTTATTTCTTTATTATTCTAAAAAAGAGAGTATGTAAACACATTTGTAGATGTGCTATAATTTCACAACAATTACTTAAATTTTATTTTGTTACCAAAATTAAAAGTTGATGGAAATGTACTAGTAGCGCGTATCTTTGAATTTCTTGGCATCAATTTTAGTTTCACTACATGATTCAACAGCTATATTAAAGACGTGGAATAACGTTTTATGAAAATTATAAGATTATTTCAAATGCATAGTACATTTAAAATACCAAGTTTTTGATGCATTTTTAATAAAAAAAAAATTTATTAAATAAATTAACGCGATAGTAAGAACTGGTTTAAAATAAAAAGGATCAATTTCCACAGATGTCAAAATATTTTAAAATATTAAACCGATAGAAACTTTATTTAAAAATGTCTGAAATATAAATTATCTGAAAGTTAAATTTTAATTTCTTCTTAAGAATTTCCAAATAAGAGGTTTTTTTAAAAAAAATTATGCAATTGAAAAAAAATATCTAATAAATATAAAACTAGAATATTTTTACTTAATTACAAAAATACAAAGCTTTACTTATAATCTATCGTCAAAAATATTTTAAAGCATCTGAAATCCAGATTTTGAAGGTAATTTGTAGAAAAATTTAAGAGTTTTGATTTACGATTTGCATTGAAGTTTATACTATTAAAGCTCCAGTAGAACAAGGTTTATAAATAACACCATATTATTATTACCAGATTTTTATTAGACAATTTTACCAGATAATTTACCAGACAATTATCAGATTTTTTTTTCAAGAAAATTCAAATTTTAAATTTTCTGGTTTCGTGAAGCATATTGTAAATCCAGTCGTAACTCAGCAGAATGAGAATTGTATCGTAACAAAGGATAAATAAAAGAAATAAAAGAGAGAGAAAAGTTAGTGTTACGTGATTTTGGATTGTAGACCCCCTAGGGATCGGCAAATGAAAGCTGATAATACGTGATGAACATATTAAAAGCCATTCAAAGTGAAAAATCATTTTTTGAACTAGACAGTCGTTTCTTTCTGTTTTGACTTTTTTGAACACAGTTCTTGTTTTCTTTTATTACCTGCGTGAGAGTGCATTTCGAAAACATCGTACGTTTTTTAAGTACTTATAGCTACTTATTTCCCTTGACAATCCATTCATAGTAATTTAGTGTTAAAACATTCGGTTATAGTGTATGAAAAGTGTTTTTTTTTATCCTTTATTTTAATTTTGTTGAATGGTTAGGGCTGTTGAATAAATCAATTTTTCTTTCAGAAAATTTTTACTGTGAAGAAAATTTTCTATAATTTAAAACATAGTCAGCAAGTATAGTAATGAACACTGAAATTTCCACCAACATATAAGATGGTAATTCTTATTTGAAATATATTTTTACCTCAACGTAGACTTCTGGAACCTTTATTTTAAAAAATGTATTTCGATATGAATAGCTCAAGATAATCAATAAAACATTGGAATATACATATTATTCATCATATGTATGTGATGATTATAATATGTTAAACTGTCTATGATTTATTTACCGAAAGAAAGTCATGTTAGTTTTATTTGTTCATCTTCTAAAACTTATTTCAAAAAGTACGTTTTTCTCATAATGTTGATTAAAATTTTAGACGTATTTATAGAAACGTGGTAGTATGGAACAAAACAAAATAATTTTTAAGTAAATGGCTTATACTTCTCTTCGACAGTTTGTGGCGTTGGGTTATTCGCGATTTTCTCTTCACTAACCTTGGGGAACTTTATATCAATATGAATTGCATAAAAAAATAACGATTTCTTCCCAGCCCAAATGAAACGTGATTTGGTAAATTAGAATATAGAAGGGAAGTGAAGTAATTTGGAGATAATGACATATAAATGAAAAAGAATGAAAGAAAAGTAGAGGGAAATAGAGGATAACGCCTTGCTGATATAGATATATGTAATTTGGATTGAAACTCTTCTATTAGTTTTGCCGATTGAAACGGATTTTATAGTAAAAGTATTAAGATAAGAATCAGCTGATGTGAAGTGGTAGAATCATGCAAGTGAACTGGTAAGCTAAGAATTTATTTGTTGATTAAAAGTTGCAATTGATAAGTTGATTTTCGGATTAGAGAGAGAGAGAGGGAGAGCGACTTCACACACACAGCTATCTATCAGTGACTATCGATAAAAGTATTTTGGTTTCTTCTTATATTGAGGATTCTACGTAATATGATGAACCAGCTGCTAAACAGCCACTTTTGCTTTGAATATGTTGGCATGGCAGCAAACAGGGCTGGAAAAGAACGCTAAGGTGTCTTCCATTGCAGTCAGTATTTGTTACTTGATATCTTAAACTAGGATATGACGAGGGAGCCGATTGACGAAGAGCAGTCGTTGCAAGTTTGCAAATGTATATGTTCATGTAACTCTTACGTTTATCATTATTTTTCTTATTCGTATTCTAAATACGAATAAGAAAAATAATGATATTGCCGCCTATAGATGGCGTTGTATGTATCTTTTTCTTTTTCTTTTTTTTTTTTTTTTGTAAGAATAACCAGAGTGAGTTTTAGTTTGTTACAATGTTCGTTTTTACTCCTCTGAAGTGTTCTTTTTAACTTATGCAAATTGGCACAGCTCGCTCATTGCTAGCGGCAAATCATTATTTTTACGTGTGTTAATTTCGTAAATGTTATGTGTTCTTCGTCCAGTTCTATTTTTGTGTGTGAATGTCAATAAATAAGAAAATATCAACTAAGGACTATTTTTTGGGTTACACACAACACGGATTGTTTACAATATATTTAACATTACATAGGAAAACCTAGATATTTTTAAGAAATATGAACTGTATATTTTCTTATTATATATACATGTGTGTGTGTCTTTTTATTTCTATTTTTCATTTGTTTATTTCATGCGGCATTCGTTACGATTGTAATATGAAATAAAATAAGTAAGAAAAAAAATAAAGTAAAAGAGAGAGTACCGGGAATTTTATAGGAAATACTAAGAAAGGATTGAATATAAAATTTTAGAAATATATTTTTTATATTACAGCTTCAAATTGGAAATAAAGAACAATTATAAACACCTTTGGGAAATATTTTACACTTTTTTTTTTTTTTTTTGAATTTTGAGCTGCACAGAATAAATAACGGCCGATACACATAACTTTTTTTTATATTTTTGAGAATAAAACTGTACAATTAGTCGAGTTAGGCACAATGATATGTGCAGGATTTATTTTCAATTTGTGAAGAATGACATTTTCACTTTTTAATCTTTGCACTTGTTAAATTTAATTTTTAATTTATTCTTATTGTATTATTTTTGATAAAACAAAAACAGATCGACCAATCTATTTTCAAGTCTTAAAAATTAAGTAAGATGTTAAATGATTCACTAACTCCATAAACGTTTTTATTACAGAGCTTTATACATCGTAAGAAAATAATAGAAATCCAATTATTATTTATTATTATAAAAACATCTATATAAATTTGAATAACTGAATTTGTAAAATTAAATCAATAACAAACAATTAACTATAATCATCTTCGAAAGTATAAAGTAACTTATGACAGCAAAATTTCAATGCCGTTTTTAATTAACATGACAGGTATAATATCTCCCCATGAAATGAATGGGATGTGTAAATAATATTTGATACTGACTAATTAATTGATTGTCAATTAACGTCGTACTTTGTAGCAACACGAGAGCTATTGGATATGGGTTCATAATTTTGAGACACGATCAAATAACGAAGATTGTATCGAGTCTATTGAACTGTTACACCACTCTCGTAACTTCTGCACCGCACCATCGTGGGAACCGAGTTCCAACAGATTTAATTTGAAATTGCCAATTACTTCCAAAACCACAAGTTACTGTATAATGTTATTCATAATATTAAATAATAACGAATATTTCTCTACATTAAAATAAATATATTTTTATTTTATAAAAAAAATAAATAAAAACTTATTAGCAAATTTTTTTTTCAAATAAATACAAGTAAGCAACATTTTCTCCGAAATATCTAAAATCCTTATTCAATATAGTAGATTATGGTTATACGTATACGTCGCTTTCAATATGTTTTGAAATACCTCAAAATACGGAATGTACGTAATGTATTGAGACAGTGAGATCACGCTCACACCACAGCGTCTGTTTTGAAAGTTTGGTAAATAAATGAAATTTTATATAAGCTCAAAAATTTCTTGAATGTCGAACATGTTTGAAATTATACATTACAATACTTTCTTGAGTGATTCGTAAGAAATGAAATTTGAGGGGGAAAAACAAACATTTGTAGTAGAAGTAACTATACATTATCTTTTTTTAAAAAACAAACAAACACATTTTTGATGTTTTTATATATTTTTACTGCGTAAATGCTTACCTTTTACTTGAAATAATAAAATCGTGAAACGTTTAGTAAAATATTTGTATAAATAAAATTATATCGATAATCGCAATTTGTCATTCACCCCTTAAGGCCAAATTGAATGTAAACGCTCTTAATCAACTTGCCCCCTTTCCACTCATCATTCTCAATCCCCTCGCAAAATAACAATTGGTCGGGGAGAAGGGCAAACATTTCATCGATTTACAACAATCTACTTGTGACAGATTAGGCATGAACCATCTTTTTCACGGCTGGCTGCCCTGAACAGCTGTCTACTTGGGTATTTACGCCAGGGTTCTGTAACGTAACTTTTTATCACTATGAGGGGTGTCGAACGATGGAATGAGTTGAGGTTGAAAATGATGGGTAAATAGAATGGATATTTGTTTCCCTTTGTATTGCTCACCATAATTGGTTCGGGATAAATATGCGTTAGGGCCTTCGTCAGAGAGTAGAATCCAAAGATGCGGAACATTTTTTTTTTTAACTAGCAAAACGCCTAACATTAAAAAGAATATTTTGACATTATCTCATTTATTGTGAAACATATTTAACTTTTTACTGCCTGTTTCTAATTGAATCAATTTAATTTTTTTTCCTATATAAAAATATGTTTTGTATTTCGTCTTCTATACTGTTATGCCAAGTGGATTTTTAACATCGCATTGTGTATTAAAATATCGGATATCCTAAAAATTTCCTTACTTCTTGTCTTTGAGTAATAACAATTTTCAGATTATCTACTATTGGGAGATTATTTTCAGAAACTTTGATGTTTAAATAAGTTCCTGCCTACACCTTGAAACGCGTTTCCCAAAATTTGCGCAACCGAGTTCAGCTTTGTCTCCAAGAAAGGGGCGATTTTTGAATACTTGCTGTTCATGTCAACGCAATTTTTTTCACTAAGTTATGCTCAAAGTGCTCTCAACTATTAATATTAAAAAATAGCTAAATTAAATGTGTTGTTTTTGAATAGTAAATTCACGAATCGCCAATAAGTGATCTAATTGTGTATTCGAATTTATAGAAATTTCAAGGTACAGTATGATAACGGCGTGTCTTAAGTTATCATCACATGAATTTATGTTAATATTAAGACATATATTTATCTGAAAAAGTATTCCAAGCTTAGATCTTACTCTTCAACACTTAGCAAACACAGCCAATAAAAGTAGTACTTAGGATTACGGCATACTATTATAATAAAATGCCCCTATTTCGATATAATATGGATTCATTTGGGAAATAATAGACAAAGGTACTGACCTGAGATTGAAAAAAAGTACTTCGAATAATATATTGTTTGAAATTGAGCTGGTCATTTTGAAAAGATGTAATCTCCAGTCACCAATTTTACAGAAGCAAAAAACAATCTCTTTACATACTATTTCCAGAAAACTTATATCAGTAATTTTCTATCATTAAAGGGGATTACACGTAATGTAAAAATGTCTACATATGTTCCTAATGGAGGCCCAGGAAAAATATTTTCTCCATGCTGAGATGATCAGTTTTCAAAACGAACCAGGATTTATGAAAGATCAAGTCCCGTTTAACTATCAAAGATATATATATATTTTGAAATCTAAGATTTAAAAAACAAATATCACAGTAAAAACTTATTAAATTTATAAATAATAGGCAAGATAAGTGAAAGAGATAGTTAAAATTGTTCAGATGCTTCGTCCATTTCGTAGTTTTGGTCACTCCTCTATTATAGAAGTCTTTGTAATTGGTGTTATTTATTACTAGATCTTCCTGACGTACTGCATTTGAGATCAGTTAGGGCATGAGAAGTAGTTATTGCATGCACATGACAACAGAAATGAGAATTGAGCTGCAGAAGATGACCCTTTTGAAAATGAATGCTCGAATGAGATCCATCCAGAAATGATCGTTTAGAATACATGAATCGATGCTAAGGGAATGTGAAATTACAAAAGAGTGAGTTTGTGAAAAAATTAGAGAAGACTTATTTTTAAAATGACTGATTCAGTAAACGTCTTTTAAATAAATAATAATAATAAAAATAACAAGACATTTTATAATTTGAGAAAGAGGAAATTCTTAGAACTCTATGTTCGACTTTTCAGAAGCACATTTAGTCCTGGGTTCCTGTTAATGGAAAATTACGCAAGTCCACAGAGGGCTAAGTTGATCGACAATTACCTAGAAAGTGAGAATATTCGCCACATGGATCTGTCAGTCTTAACCGGATAGAACATGTCTAGGATATGTCATGTTGCAGGAGGGGGATCAACTGCTACAGGGATTCTTCAACTGCCTCCTTTCCTATATGCCTTCACGCTATACGACTTGTCCCTATATTAGAATCATTTTCAGTTCAATACCACAACGTAGATTTTTGACATCTCTGAATTATGAGACTTATTGATAAACATGTGTACATAAAATGACCTTTGAATGGGACATATTTCTATGTTATATTGTATATTCATACCAAATTTCATTAAAATCTATGCATTCGTTTTTCAGAAATTCGATATAATATGCAAATTCTTTTAATTTTGTTCATGGGTGTAATAAAGATCGCTGTCAATCTAATTTCATTCATCAATTAAAAGACTAAACCAGCAACTTTGAATTTTTTGACTTCACAACTAGTGATTTTAAGATTTTCAACTTTTGATAGGAAAGTAAGATTGATTCATCTTGTGTAATAATAAGTTGTAACAATCTTATTGTGAATCAAATAATATTCTGATGCCGAAAACATTTTATGATGACTCTCAAAACTCTATTTTGTACAGATTACGAATTCTTGGATCAGATCATTTGAATATGATTTGATTATATTAGTTTGTAAAGAACATAGTCTTGCTAGACTTAGTGGATTTAAAATTCTCATACAAAATGTTTTTCCTTTTAATCACAAAAATTCAAGTTTAATTTCAACCAAAAATTATTTTTTTCGTGTTTATAGCATCTTTAATTCATTACACCAATAGTGTGACTTAAATTAAAATCCATGTACAATAACAAACCTGGTAATCTTCTGTAGAAGATATTTAATTTTTAGGTCATAATTCATAATATGCAGGGATTTCCCGTAAATGCCGGTTTTCCCATAATTCCTTACGTCAGGAAAACAAGAAGTGTTACAGTGTTTAACACACTTGATACGCTAAACAGGTCATATATTAATTACACAGGTCACTCAATAATATGAGCTATTAATTTAATTACATTTAATCTTGCAATTATAAGAGTATTTTTTCAATCTTATCGAATCAGTAAAATTGAGAATAATTTGCTACCTACAACTATGAAAACTACTACAGCAATTGTAGAATTTGCTAAAAATGTTTTTCACTGTCCATAAATTGGGCATATTTGGGGTCAGTAACAGAATAAGAGGATTTTAAGTGGTGCAATTAAGATCACATCTTACGTGATATTGACATAAACATTGATCACTTCCTATTAACCCTTTCAATTATCGACTTCTAACCTGTTATTAAATATCGTTTGCTTTGATTGACGCTGAATTCTTGTGGATATCGATTATTTTAACCGATTAATCTCTTCAGAATATTAGCATTCAAGATAACAGATTTCTTCAGGAGAGAGAAAATTAAGAACGTTAAAAAATCGCTGTGGGGTATATGGAACAAAATGAATTTTCAAAGCTTACAGTATTCATTTGTTGATAATTGTTTTTTCTTTTAAAAACCTTTGCCTGATTCGGGTTGCTTAAGTCACAATGAAAATAAATAATCATGCATAATTAATTAGATGTTCATTTATTTAATCTATTTTAATTCACTACTTATTAATTATTCTTTAATGTGAATGATTATTTTGATAATAATAAGGAAAAATATTTGTTTATTGCAATTGTAATAAGTAGATAATAGAAAAGCATTAATACGTGCAATCGGAACCGTATTCCGATTCGTACTTTTTATTGGTAAGTTGGTATTACTGTTGTTCCAGACCAACCCAAGGACTTTCTTGAAGAATTTTACAGCCATGAGATAAAGCCATAGTAACAGCACTTAAATTAGTACTTCAATCTCCAAGCTTTCACATCACACCTTGTAAGGATTTTGAAAATCCAGCTTAAGTTCAAAGTCGACGTAATATAGTCGATTATATTACGTCGTATTATTTACTTGATTGTTTTGGTGGAATCGAGACATGCACTACAGATTTGAATAGAATATCACCGAACACGAACACTGAACATTAGCTAAAAGGAAAGAAAGGCTCCTCGTGCATTTGATTGATTGTTTACTAACATCTCATTCAGAAGCTACACAAGAACTGTTGGCGACGGAACAACTGATTTTGAGTCTCGAATGATACCTGAGCTGACGCCTTTCTCCCTAGTCTTCTACACCGCGCCAATGGGAGGATTTAGAACTCGACCAGATTTAACATGCATCGGTCCCGCTACACATCGGGTCTTTTGTGGCAGAATGCCTTAGAAGACCGAGCTCATCCAAGGGGCTTTGAGCTAGAAAACGAGCCCCCCGTGGGGGATTATTGTCTTCTCCCTACAGAGTGGGGAGACAATAGACCCTCAACTCAGTATTGACTGGGGAAAATATTTTTTTTTACAATTTTTATAACAATAGGGCAACAAATAACAGTAAGTAACAGTACATGTTGGAGCAAATAACAAACGATAAGACATAATTTCCAAAATCAAAAGAAAAGAAAATCAAATAATTTGTTTACGGAGACGTCATAGTTCTAATACTTCAAATTTTTCACTTTTCTTTTCTTTCTTTCTCTTTTTTGGAATGCTTATCATTCTGTATCCCATTGACGTCATGATATCTTGGTAACAATGGATCCTGATACTAAAATTCACGCCGACATACGGTGACAACTTTGGTCCAAGGAGTACGAACAAAAAGGAAAATTGAAAAATTCAGAAATGAAGCAGTAGACATAAATATATACGTATATACTATATAAACTAAGTATACAATTAAAAGCACACAATATGGAAATTCAAAAATTTAGAAAAGAAACCAAATATTGAAACAATTATGAAATTTGTTGGATAATTTTACGAGTGTAAGAATACGGGATTTAAGCATAAAATGCAAATTAGGATTTTCACACACTGACTTCAACCGAATCTTAGCGGTCTTTAGTGACATCAGACCTCGAATCCACGATTAAGAGGAAATAACGCTGGCCGCGAGTTCGTGACTAGGAACATTAGGCTACCGCAACCACAACAGGCTTATCGTGCAATAGAAACGGAATGAAACTCAAAAATTAGCGCATCGTGAATATGGAGAATGGATGGAAGTAAGAGTTTTGAGGGGTGTAGTGCCAAGCTCGTGAACTTGCCGCGGTTCAAAATTACGAGGAGTACTGGTTGTGGTTAGCGGATCTTATGTCGTACAGAAATACGGCATCTGGAAAAAGTCCAATCAAAATAATCAAACAAAGCTCTAAAAATACACGAATCTCAATTATCCAAGTATCAAATCCATGATTTCATTAAATCGAATAACTAAACCTTATTGTTAGCTGTAGTACGTTAGAAAAATTGAATATCTTAAGGAATTATTTGGTTCCTTACAAAGTGTGTTTGTTGATGATAATTTTTGTTATTTCGTTACCTACATCTCGATTAAGTGACAAGGACGGTACTTGAGAGCTGGAATCTCCCTCTTCTAATTTACACACCGCACCATTGGGTGGACATTGAGCTCTGACAGATTTAACGTGCTACACGGTGAGCGTGGCACGTGTTAGGCTCTTTACCCCCGGCTACACGGTGGATAAAGGGCCTAAGCGAAATTCTTGAAAGTGTAATCATTGTCAAAATTACAGTAATTGTAGAATTATTTTTCAAAAAAATAAACTCTTTTCATTAATTAGATTCACCTCAGGGGTTTACCTTGCTTAGGTAAATTCGGGAATCATGATCAAGAGGTTCCCTGACGATCTCCCCGTTCCCTCTTATGGAGTTTACTGTCTTTGGGTAACTGGCTAGAAAAAAGTACCTAATCCTTTTTTATTTTTGACATTCCTTCTTGTAAGCCAATTTGCCTTTTCCTTCAATATTTCTAACATTAAGTCACAGTTAATAGATATAGCATAGCCAGATCTATCTATCGCGCCATCAACTCCTATTTTCCTTTCACTAAAAATATTCGCTTCTTTGACTTTTTGTATATTTTTATTTCCTTTGCAAAAAGAGAGAAACAAAAAATTTTAATTTTAGTTTTTTTTAAAAAAATTAAGATTTAAGGCTTTGAATATATTCCTCATATTATTATTATATTTCTTATGATTCCTCATATTTCATTCAGATTTATTCATGAAAATTCGTTGTAAATTAAAAATAAATTTTTCATAAACAAAAAATTGTTTGCTTGAATTCGAGAAATTTCTTGAGGATCACGAAAAGGAAAACTTTGAAAAGATGAATTTTTTTTTTATTTTTATTAATTTTAAAATATTTAATTTTAAACATGTTAAGCTCAACCAATGAAAATAGAATGCAATAATAATTAATATTTTTGATGTACAATATTACATATTACATTCTTACGTGTGTAAGCTACTTATGAATTTATATATACATCAGTTTCTATATTTTCGATATTATTTAACTTAAAGAAATCTTTATTTCTCTCGAATATGCAGCTTTATTAAATAACTCAAATTTCTTTTCCTGCTTTTGTTTATGTATTTATTTTGAGTTATCAATTTATACGATTTTATGCTTTGTATGTGTGTTATTATGTTTTACTATTCCTCTAAAATTATTGGAACAAACTAACTTTTGTTAGATTATTATTTTTTTGGTAAAAAGGAAATTAAAAAATATTATCTTATTAATAGGAATTGAGTTGATCAATAAACTGTATTAATGACTGATCAATGACTTTTTGAATTTATAGTTTTATTTGTATTGTTTGTTAATTTTTTTTCCGAAAAATTGGGTTTTTTTAGAAAGATGTTAAGGTGGCAAATATGCCTTCAAAACCCAAATTTTGGTCAAAATATTGATTTTCTTATTATTGGTTTCATATTAAAATTAAACCTTTTATCTCTAAAATTCTGTCTGAATTTTGTTATTATGTTGTTTAGAAGCTAAGTTACAGCTGTTTTAATATTACTTGATCGTGAATTTCTCTGACCGGAAGGGCTCTAAAAACGACATTTTTTCATTATCGCAAAACGCAACGTCTCAAAATATTATAAATCAATGAAACTGAAATTTTTATATATATGTTTTCAAACATTTATACATATGATAAATTATTCTTGAGGTTTCAATATTAAGTAAAAGTTTATTTTTATCTTACACTAAAGTGAAAACTGCAATGACTTTTAAAGACAATTTAAGTGTTCCGTACTCGAACTACCATAGCATCCTACATAAGGGCTGTATATCAAAATAATAGTCTATTCTCTAGGTAAGGGTATATTCTGTATTATTCAATTTGCAAAATGTCAACATATTTGTTTTTTTTTTTTCTTCAGAGTTTCCATGTTTTGCGAAAAGACTTAATTTTTGTATATATTTGTATAAAATGCCCTCTTAACAGTAAGGGCATTTTATATTGGTATTGATATAAGGGCACTTGGGTATTTTTCTAATTTTGAAGCCGCCCCATAAGGTCACAAAATGTGCATTTGTTGGCAAAATTTACATTAGTTCAAACACATTTCTACAAATTTATACTGTTATCTTAAGCCCTGATCAAACTTAAATAACTCTTCTCATACATTTACAATCCTAAATTAATTCGGCGCAGGCCAAATTCCTCTGAGATAAGGTATTATTTCTTATTAATCATTACTAAAATATTTAATTTTTGATTTAAAAAATGCTATAACTCTATGAGTGAGTCAGTGTTTATTAACGTCGCACTGAGAAGCGACACGAGGGCTATTGGCAACGGACCTCGTACTTTTGAGCCTCTACCACACCAGCAGGAGGACTTTAATGTGCATCAGTCCTGCTACACGGTTGGTTTTGAGTGGTGTATGAGCTCGAATCTACGGAAACAATACCGGCTGTAAGTTCATGACCATGACCATTAGACTGTCATGGCCACAATGCGATAACTTTAACAGTATTGCTAGTCAAAGTAGCCGGCAAATAAACCCAAAACTTTCATGCAACAATTATTATTTAGTTTAATACTTCTTAAAGATTCTTCTCGCGTTTTTATAAGCTTGTAAATTCAATCTATTGAGTTTTAATACTTCTGCCTCTAATTGGTTTTATTATTACTATCGATGAAAGAGTAAGTTTATAGTAAAAATCAGCAATGTTTCAGATTAATTCAACTTTCACATGAATACACTACACATTCCCAAATAAAATTCAGACCTCCAAAGTATTTTAATTGTATGAATGACATATTACCATTTTACAAGCTTTAATAACTTCTGTTTGGTTCAGTCAAAATTATTATTGAAAGCAATCAAGACATGTCTTTTTTTTTCCTCTCCTTAAAAACTGTTATTATACATCACTAGCCCTATTTGATGGAGTAACAAACAAATAATAAAGCCAAAATTTTTCGTAAATACTATTATTTTCTCACAACTCGCTGAAAACTTTTCATAACATGCAATTTCATCTTCAAATCTGTTCTACCTTTCCATTTGATTTCGAATTCTCTGCTTTTGTTCCACAGAAATGAACTACAATTTGTTTTCTAATTTTGACGTGATAAGTGAAATTACAATAGCGGACGCTGTGCAACCTCTTTTCTGCTACTCCCTTAACATTTCATTCATTTTTCATCAGGTGTTCGCGTGTACAAATGATGCTTTCGACGAAGCCAGACACCAAAGCGTGTATTTTGAATATCACTTTCGACCATGATAAATATTCCACCCGCCTTCCCGTAGAGAAGCAACCCGAGGTGAACGCCATGTCTGAACTCTGCAAGGCACCCTTCTTGGAACAAGTGCTAACAACGCATCCAAGCAGACGTCAGCACATTTCAACATATCCGAAACCCAAAAGATAAATAACGCGTTTGCTTTCTTGACAAATCACCTGACGGCAGCATCCATCTCTTTAAATTTGGGTTACCTATCCTTGCAAAAAAACACAAATATAAAAGTTATTCAAAAAAATATATAAAAGAAAGTCTGGATGTGTGCCCCCTCCGTGAATGAAAAAGATGAGTAATGTACTTTACTACTTACTGCCAAGGGATATTTCCGGCCTATTCAAGATGGACCTCAGTCAAGTTCAAGGGCCAAGTGGCTTAAGTCTTTTCAAGGGCTTGCAACAAAAGCTCAAGATGGATGTGGTTAGGAAACAGAACGGAATAGTAAGATGTTTTTTTTCTCACAAAATGAATTGAAAAGTTTAATATTTTTAGATGTGTTGCTGATGATTGCAAAGGCTTACGATGATTCATCTGAAGGTTTTACGATGATTGTCAAAAAGGGAGGTGTTTTTAAAATAGATTGAAAAGCTTAATTTTTAAGACATTTTAATGATGAATGAAGGAACACGTTACAGATGAGGTTTTTGGAGATGAAGTAGACAGAAAGCTTTTTTTTTTAAAAAAAACCTGAAGATTTCAGGAACCCTTTCTTGAAAATAAGGAACATTTGAGCACATTGAAAAACATAATAGTTTACAATGACGACATCGGAGATTATTTTGTGATCTTTCAAAGTTTTGATAATGTATTGATATTCTGTGAACATTGTAAATCAAAGAGACTTGAATGTTAAATTTGAACATAAAGTATCAGTTTTAGCCTTGTAGAATTATATCTCCATGGATTTGTTTGTTTATTCTATTGTCACATAATAGTACTATAACGTTTCATTGGTAATGGACCTTGTAATTCTAATTTCTGCGGCATATTTTTAAATATATATATGAATCAAAACATAATATTACAAAATGTGTAAGATACATAATAAATATTCTTCGGTGAATATTTAGAGGCTGTTTTAAAAGAAAAAAATCACTTGAAAAAAAAATAATTTAGATGTAAATCTTTGACAAATCTTAGACGATTTACAATAATTGTAATTATGTAAAAATTATTTATCAAGTTCTTTAAACAGCATATATGCATGAAACTTATACAATATGAAAATATTACTGAATTTCTTGACTAATTATACGATGAGATTGTTTCCTCTTTTATTTTAACGAAACTATTTTATACTTCTTTACCCAAATCAATTCTCAAAAGGATTCAGAAAATCAAATACTCGAAAATCTTTTAGGTCTAAAATATTGTTACTAAACTTTTCACCTTGTTTAGGAATTTTTCGCTTAAAATAGTATAATTTATAATTTTAATTTGAGTTTTATAATTTTTGCTGGTTATATGTATGTGTTACTACTGATATGTTTTTACTCTACTAGTATTACTATATTAAGTTTCCTTCTATATAGTATATAAATGTTTCAAACGAACACTGATATATTAATATTTAGATTAACTTAATAACTGAAATTCTATCTATTAAAGTATTTTTATAACAGAAATTTAGATTTTTTTTTTATCGAAACTAGTTTGTGCTTTTTATTCTTAATTAATCTGTATGATAGTAAATATAAAGAAATAAATTATGTGAGTAGAAACAATAAGGTTCAAGGGGTAAGAATGATTGAAGATTAAATAACCTACACATATAGTTTACCTATTTAAATTGGAAACTTATTTTAGATAGGTTTCAGTCATTAACGATATTAATGATATAAGATGTCTAACTTTTATAATGAAGTTATTTAAAACTATCATAAAGAAAATCACATATGTGTAGGTTTTTTTCTGTGTTTAATGAGTAAATATTTATTGTGTTATTTCTTTTTAGATTATTTAACACATTTTCTTATAAATTGTTCATTACTTTTTCTAGATATTCCATTAATTAGGATGAACATTTTCAATATTCGTATGACCAACAATTTGAGATAAAGAGAATTTCAAAGTTATGAATTAATTCGGGATTTTAAAAAAAAATTCCACGAATTTACTTAATTAGAATTTTTATATTGCTTTAGTTAATTTAATACAAAGACATGTTAAAATTATTTTTATTTGTAATGAATACGTTCATAATGCTTTTTCTTAGTTCTCAAAAGAAATTGAAAAATTAATTTTTTTTTAAAAAAAAGGAATTCATGCTACTTTTTTTTTCTTTTTTTAAATTTCAGATTACTTAAAGCTTTTTTTTAATTATACTACGTTAGTTTTCTTATCGTATTTTTTGTAAAAATTAAACCTAATCAATTAAGTATATATTATAATTATAATAAATGAAGGATAATAAAATTAAGTGAGAAAGGTAAGGAACTCCATATAGCAAAACTGAAAATTTTAGAAAAACCAAGGCTGCACCCATATCCATAATGCTCCTAAATCTGATAAACACGATGGACATATGATATAGTGAAGCTATAATTTTCAGATGTGATATTTTTTAGCACAACTTGCTCTTGAAAAGATTCAGTCGTTGATAGTTTAATTACCCACTCCTGCACTTATCATATAGCAACTAAAGGACTTACACCATTTTGCTATAACTCCACTTTAATATCAAAAAGGCGTAGCATAGAATAAGCGTCAAAATCAGGAAATCCGATGTTCATCAGAAACCTTTTGTACTCTGTTCTTCCAACGCCCCCGCCTGGTCATCGTCCACCCTCCTAGAATCTTCTTCGAAACGAACTTCTCCGACCCTTCATGATTACGTTCTATAATAGAAGACATTATGAATCATAAAACACCTTTAAACCGTCGGCCATTCCTCATTGAATGAAAATAACTACCACAACTACCGGTTGGAAACGAAATCTACAAGATAACGACGGGTGATATGCGAAGGAGTGTATTACTTATAATGATAAGTACTTAGCGATCGTTCTTTTAAAAGCTAAGTAATTAAAATTATCGGTTGTCTCGATCTGAAGTTTGGCGGAAGGAATTTTACGTTTTAAAGGTGAGGGCCTGAAGGGTTTGTTGGCGTAAGTCAAGCTGCAGGTGAATTTGGTGTATGATATATGTCATTAATCCTCTGGAATTGATGGTATTCTTTTGGTGTTAGTTAATACCTCTTTCACCTTGTTTATTTGTTTTATCAATATTTTTTCCTATTCAAATGTCGAACATTAACTATATTGATACAATTCCATTAATATTATTCTAACATGTTCTGAGAGACGAATGATTGTTTTAAGTAAACTTAAAGAGATTAATCAAAGTGATAATGAATATTAAATGAAAGATGTGGAAGTGTATTTTTGAAATCATTTTGCTTCGAATATAATTAAGTTAGAATTGAATTATTTATCTAGTATCTCACTTTTATTTTTAGCATTACAACCATTAAGTTTTTAATATCGTCTTGAGAAATAATGTACTTTGCCTCAACAATTTTTGAAAAGAATTTCACATGTTTGCGTTCAACTGCATATCTAATTTTGAATAAATCTTTAGATTGATATTTTCTTTGTTTTCGTAATGATTGTTCAGGAAAATGGCATTAAAATAGGACAAATTACATATATTTTAATTATTGCTGAGAAAAGACATAAGGGAACACATTTAATGGCACGTCTAGCTTTATAATTATCTAAAGTATGAACGCCAATATTGAGTTATTGTAACTCAGTCGTCCTAATATTGAATTCATAGTTGATGACCATTCAAGTCCTCGTTCCTCCAGAGACCATCATGCTGCATGTTAAGTTTAATTGACTTCCAGTATAAAATGTAAAATTTGGAAGAGTATTGTACCAGCTCTCAGAGGTTTCTCTTTATATCACGTGATCATTATCAATAATCCTTGCATAGGTCTATAATGACATTCATCCAGACCAAACAAGCCAATATGGTATTTGAAAATCAGCTTTATCTCAACATGTAAAGAAGGCCTTAGTATCTATGGTATATTCACGGATTCGTGGTCAATGTTGCATTCAATGAGTTTTGTGCTTGTGCCCTGATGCCGCTAAGGACCCTACGTGTAGCAGGGTTGATGCAGGTTAAATCTGTTCGAGGTATCAAGTCCTCCTTTTCATATGGTGTGGAAGTTTGGAGAGGGAGGTAGCAGTTAAGTCACTTGACCGTGGTTCAAAATTACGAGATCTGTCGCCAATAGCTTTTATGTTGTTTCTAAGGGTGACATTAACAATCATATTAATCAATATCAAAAGTTTCTTATTATTAAAAAAATGTTTCAGGGTACAGACGATTAAAAATGGAAATTTTCTTATGTTTATTTTATTACAGAGGATTTATAAACAAATATATACATGAGGCGTAATGATACACTATAAAAAAAAACTTGAAACTTAAATAAATATACAATGTAAAAATATTTCATCTTATAAGTGGCTTTATTACTGCTCTTATGAGAATAAAAATTGAAAAATTACCAATAATGACATATTCAAAACATTCTTTTATCATAATAAAATTGTACCATGCATTTTTGGGATGGGTTTCCTAGTTTGAATTTTTATGTACTTTACTTTTTTAAAAAACTCTTTATCTATAAAAGATTCCTATTTTTTTTAAAGACAAGCTTTAGATAATAGCTGCGTATCAAAAAAAAATTATTTTCAACTATCCTACTTCCTGCACCTTTCATACAAAAACGAAACAGGAAAGATGAGGAACGACACCCCAGAATACTCCCACATTTTACCTGTTGAACACTCGACTACCTGCAACATTAAAAAATCATTAAATTCCCGGTAACAATTTTCCGCCGTTTTTGCACCACGTGGCAGTTTTTCTATGTTGCGAAACCATGAGGGCAAAATTATTCTATTCGAGGCATAACACGGCACCCGTATTATCATAATGGGGTCATTTAGATGATCATCTTTAATTCTTTGGGTGGCGTTATAGACATCTACGAGCAAGGTGCGCGAAAAGATGACTCCCGTGTGGGCCACTTCTCTGTCCGGCTTTCCCTGTCAGACGGCTCGAAAAAATGCAGACTCAACTTCGTTTTTATCTGTAAAATGTTAATTGCGAATAAATATAAAGAAAGTTATCTACGACTTTATATTCTTGTTGAAATTTTAAAAATGTGGTTATTTCAATAATATACAATAAAAGAAAATGAAAGAAAGAGAGAAAAGTTGATTTCACAGTTGTTTAGTTCCGTTACAGTAATGAACAAATCGAGATACAATTATTATGTAACTCTTTAAGTCGTGTTGTTTGCTGCAAGGGTTCAAATTTGTCTGACTAATACATCAATAATTCCAAATTCCTTCAAAAAACATGCATTGTTATTAATAAAAAAAAAAACTCCCGTATGTAGAAAGTGCCAATTAATGATCACAGTGATAATTATGGAAAATGGAGCAGTTATAATCTAATTGGTTAAAACATTTCTTTCGTTTGTTTTGTTACTGTTTTGAACGTTTTCTGTTTCGATTTTTGCACAACTCTAGATCCACTAATCACGAGCAATATGTCACTTAATTTTGAAGAACCGACAGATGACGATATCGACAGTTGAGCTGGCATCCCACTTTCCATATCTATACCCCTATAACGTGAGGACTTTTTGTGAAGCTTGCATCATCTCCTCTATACGATAGTTTTTTTCGTTTTAATGTGCTTGTTTTTTTTTTAATTCCTATTATTAGTTCACACTCTCCCTATATATATCTTGTTCAAATTTTCAATCGTTAATAAAATACTTTTTATTAATCCACTCAGTTCAAATACATTTTTACAACGTTTTTCTGAATTTCACTTGGTGTGTGTGAGTGTGTGTGTGTGTCATCAAATTTTCGATCATTAATTTAACCAACTTCCCATCAAGCTAGAGCTTTGAAATTTTGGGAATCGTTCGTACTGGCCTAACAATGCAATATTTAGACGTTTGCGAGAAGTTTTAACTAATATTTCAATAATTTTAATAAGTCAAAATATTCTTTCCTCTCGGCGCTTTTAGGATTGAGGAAAAAATTTCTTTCCCCCTCTGGGAACACCGGGCACTCACCACACCACATGAGGCCTCGTAAAACTATTACACTCACAAAGGGGAGATACTATCTCCCCTTTACTATCTCCGAGATAGTAAGGGTTGCTGACTTTTAGACAGTAATCATTCGCAAGAAAGAAAGTTTCCAATATTTGGCACCATGTCTTATCACAATAATTTTTTCTGAATTCTGGTTCCCATTTTTTTTTTAATAGAATGACTTACAAATTTTCAAATGCATGTTTTGATTTTATGAGTATTATGAATTTTTAATACGCTCACAAATGTCTCTTTTTTAAGTAAATTTTAAAGTTAAAAATAACCAACAGTTTTAACTAATATTTCAATAATTTTCTTTAATAAACTTTGCCACCATATAAAAACGTTGTTTTTAAAAACGTTGGTTTTTATATCGAATTATTAAACTTGTAGCGGATGACACTTGATGTTAATACAGTTTTCTCAAATATTAATTAAATTTAATTGAGAAAAATGCAGTTTAGCCCAACCACTTGGCTCAATTTCAAAAATTGCCAAACTCAACCATTTTTTTGGCTGAACGTTAAGTCAGCGAATCGGATCAGGGTAGCCACATTTGCAAAATACCACCAAATAATTCCTGTCGCCAAGGCTGGTTGGGCTAAACTGCATTCCAACCATTTAATTTACCGGATGAATTTATTTTGCCACTTAATATTGTAACTCTGTCATATGGAAAACATGTTATATTAATATTAATTATTTAATAAAAAGTAACTAAAATAATTTTTTTCTTTGTTGACCTAAGTAGGAATTGACTTAATTTTTTTTTTTATATTACTTGTTTAAATTTACTGTCATGTTTTAGTAGCATTCACCGAGTAACAAAATAGGCTGATGGCAATGGGCCTTGTAACTTCGAGACAATTTTCATATCTAATTTTGTGTCTCACGCATCAAACTTCCATTAATGTAAATATATATTTCGGATTAATGTCGTAATAGGTCCGTTGGCAATGAGTATCATAATTTTGAACCACTGTCAAAAAATTAGGAACACATCTGAATTAGTATCTCTCTTTGCTAACTTTCTCTTCACACCTGGATGAACTTCATCATCCATTCACCTTTTAAGAGCAGAAGGCTCCATTATGAGTCTGAAATGGAATCAAGAATCGAACACGACGCTCGACATAAGAAATCGTCGGTAATAAACTTATGTCCATTGAGCTACTGTAGTCATTAAACACCTACATCATACGACGGAAAGATTTTGATGTTTAGTTTAATATAATTCCAGTAATATCCAGAATTCCTTTTGGTGGCCCTGGGTGATGCTTGGGCTCCAAAATTATATTTTTCTAGCCATGAAGAACATGGATTTAGTAATAACGTGGTCTCATCAGAGTCGGGGTATGTTTCCACCGAAGAATAACAAGAACTGCTGGAACATTAAATTTAATCGGACATCAGTGCGGAAATTCGAAAGCTGAAATAATAGCTTAGGGATTGTCTTTGTCACTTGATCCTCCTTTGCATGTTCACTTACTTTTGTTGTAGACTATTTAATGGGTTCTTGACAAGGGGAGGAAAATGTTGTTGAAGAATAATAATGATGGTGTTCTGCATTATATTTCTTGAATTTTACATCAGTAATTAATCATTTCAAAATCCAAATTTTGAAGATTAAAGTTTCTTGTCTATTCTATCAAATAAAATCTTCGCAATTCTGATATTTCATGGAAAAATAACGTTGTTTTAAAATTATACATGTATATTTTGCGAAATCCATGATACTATTTGAAATGATTAATGACCTACATTAAAATACACTCATGGACAAAAACATTAGCGCACCAAGAAAGAGTCGTCAAAATGAAACGAAATTTTACATACGTAATGACTACTTTGATATAAGTAAATGATCAGAAAATCAAAGAAAAAGGATCATTTATTTCAGAAAAAAAGGCAAAAGAACGGAGGATTTAATACCCTGTAGAGCGAATGCATGATGCGATACGATCAGGCATTGAGGCATACAAGTTCTGTAAGATGTCTTAAGAGATTTCGTTCCATATTTGCTGTAACCTTGCCTCTAGTTCGTTCAAACTCGTGGGATGCCCAATTCGCCATCCCAAATGATCCCAGATATGCTCGATTAGAGACAAATCTGGGGATCGGGCAGACCAAGGAAGGGTAGTAACAGTGCGGAGACAGTCTTGTGACACCCTTGCCGTGTGAGTTCGAGCATCGTCTTGTTGAAAACTGGCTTCTAGCAGCCGTTGCATGAGTGGTAACACATGTGGTTGCATGATGTCATGGACATACAGCTGGGCTGCCATGGTGCCAAGGATCAATACTAGGGGTGACCGTGTATTATAGGCAATGGCACCCCATACCATCACACCAGCTGTGAGAGCGGTGAGTCTCTGTAAAGCAAAGGCAGGATTGAGGCGTTCACCACGGGGTCTCCACCCACGAACACAATTGTCATCACTGCTGAGATTGAATCTGGATTCGTCGCTAAAGAGGATCTGGTTCCATTCCGCTGTAGTCCAGTTTCCTCGTGCACGGCACCACTCCAAACGGAGGCATCTATGGGCGGGCGTCAAGGGTAGCACATGTAATGGGCGCTGCGATCCCAAATGTCCTTCAGCCAGGCGTCTTCGTATGGTTCGAGAAGACTCAGGGGCCCCTAGTGAAGGTGCTACCTGTGCCTGGATGGCGGCCGATGAAGCAGGTGGCTGTACGCGTGCATTTCTTACGATGTGGCGGTCTTCTCGACGACTGGTCTGTCGAGGGCATCCTGAGCCTGGTCTTCGTGTAAATGACATCTCTCGGATCCACTGGTACCAACACCTCCTCACAACACAATCAAAGCGGCCTAATTGACGAGCTACTCGCCTAGCTGACCATCCAGCTTCCATCATGCCGAAGATTCTCCCCCTCTCAAACTGCGACAGCTGCTCATATTGTCTTCGAAAACGGCGTAATGGCATGTCTACCTCAGCTCTTCCTTTGTAAACGATTCAGCACACTCAAACAAGCTTTGGTTATCTGTTTTATACTCCACGAAGAACGACGTCAAACGCCCTCTACCGGCTATACGTAATGCGCAATCACGCTGCATTTCTAATCATTTGCATATTTTCCCGACATGTACCTTCATGCCAAGCAGTTACGATCTCGCAATTATTTCTTGGTGCGCTAATTTTTTTGTCCATAAGTATATTTTGAATGAAATTTCAATACATGATAAGTTCTAAAATATTTCTGAGTGGTTGTGATTACAATAAATTAGAATGAAAAATTAATTTAGCACCTTTTTCCAAGACTTTTAACAAAATACTTTTTATATCTTAGGATTTTGAAATATATTTTTAAAATTAGTGAGATGAATAGGGGAATGAAATGAAGTGATTTACTCAATCCCTGCATCACAGCAATTAGTAAGATATACCAATTTTTTACTTAAATCCATCATGATGTGGAGGAAAAACGTTATTTTAAAACCCATTGCACATACACAAATACTTCATTCAGATTTTTATAATTTTCTCAACGCTATAATACTAGTTTGATAAAACTATTTGCTAACAGAATCGTTGTATGTGATCAAAATTTGGTAAACGTAGAAAAGTTTCATTCCTTATTGCATTCAGGTAACTCGTTTTTGTAATTAAAACATCATACATTATGCACATTTATATCTTCTGCATAACAGATACCCTGAATTAAGTAAACTGCAGGTGAAAATAATCCAACTCCTTTGCTCACCAATTATTTGTCGTGTTCACTTCAACATGTAAGATCATTAATTTTAGATTTGTTCAGTTCCGAAACCTGCAAATTACCAAATTCATTATTCATATTATGCGGGTCCTCAGTTCCCGTCAAAGGCATTGAGTTCCTTATTATTAAATTCGTTCGTTCAATTTGTGATTAGAATATCACAAATATATTGCTTAGCATTACTGTGATAGAATATTCAGATATGCTGGACTTAGAGCAGCATGTAGAATAATTGCATCCTTATTTTTAGAAAAGAAACTTTACGAATAACATGGATATTGAAAATACATAATGGCCTAGGCAGATGACATCTGGAATAGTTGCTACATATATTAGAAATTCGGTTTGAAAAGGTGTCGAGAGATGTATCAGTATTGTATCTACTTACGAAGGGTAAATTTCAATGAAAATGTATGGTATTCGATATCTCTAATTAGAAATAAAATTCATGACGATATGGTGGCAATACGCTGCTGTAGTTGTTTCACAAAAAGACAACAGCAAGTATAAGACATAAAATAGCATGAAATGGATTTCAAATCTTTTGAAAAATTAATGTTTTTCTTCCCTCATACTTCGATATCATCTCTTGCTACTACTTTATTGTCGAATAATATGTTTGATTCTGATAAAATACACAGCCTGCGACGGCATCCTGTTACCCGTATCGTCTGTCATTGTAAATGTTATTTTAATTATAATATCTAAATTTCAACTTAAGTTCAAGCACAGACCAAGAAAATAAAACCGTTAGTTCTATCTGAATTATATGTTCATTTAATTTTCTAATTTTAGGGTGCTTTCAAACAGTTAACTTTCTTTAACCGCGATATATAACAGAATGCGCTTGATACGAGTACCTCCTACAATTGCTCCGACAGCGTTGAGTCCTTATTCACTATATACGCCAGAATACTTCAGAGCACATCACACAAACACTCTTTTTAATATCATAACCTTAATTAATCTCAATTAAATTATCTGTCGCCTAATACAAATTGATTACTTGTATGTCTGTTTACTCCTACTCTTAAGTTTTCATTGTTCGAATCATGTTTCGTTTGATCGGGAATAAGTTGTGTAATCTTCAAGTTTAGCGGTAGCGACTGCCTAGTGTTATAGTCGTGAACTCGCGGTTGGCTTTATTTCCGTCGTTTTGAGGGTCCTGATGACATTGAAGACCAACCATGTAGCGGGGCTGATGCACGTTAAATGTGTAGAGGTTTCAAGTCCTCCCACTAGCGTGGTGAAGAAATTTAGAGAGAGAGATTTCAGGTCATGTGCCCCCATCGTCACTTTATCAAGGTTCAAAATTAAGAGATCCGTCGGCAATTGTCCTAGAATTGTTTCTAAGTGCTGCATTAATAAACAATCATTCACTATCAGTTGTTGGAATAAATTCAAAATGTTTCAAATAAGAAAATATTTATATATTATTAATCTTTCGTATAAAATAGTTTTAAAAGAAATAAATTCGCAAAGAAAGAAAGGAAAGGAGAAATTTAAGGAAACAGAAAACAGAGTTCCGCATCGAATATTTGAAGAGCGAGAAAAAGATGCAAAATAAAGGTAGATTACCCCAAAAAGCAATGGATTTGGCAAGTGCGATTTGTTTTCTAAGTAATCATATATTTGATTAGTGCTAGTCGTGTTTTCGAAGTTTAATAATAGTTTATATTGCATGATTTAAATGCCTTTATATTCTTTTCAAAATAAATCTACAAATAGTGTACATTTATCAGGTTTTTGTAACTTTGTATATTAGATTTTATATCTTAATGAATTCTGTTGTCAATAGTATTAAGGTTTTACTTACATATTATTTAGGCTCAAACGGGAGTGTGAATTATTGTTAAACTGTTTTCTCACAATTCAGCAATTCACATTCTGCTACTTAATTTTCCATTTGTGTGTTTTTGTTTTATATTTTACCTTTTAAATTTAATTGTTTAATCATATTTTATGATATTTCTAATTAAATTATTACTATTTGCAATAACTATAATTTCTAAAATGTTGCTGTCAATCAGTTACGTGTTACGATAATTTAAATGAATGGGAGTATTTTAATGTATGGAATATAGGGGAAAATTAAGTTTTACAGTGTGTCAATCTGGATTTAGTATTAAAGTTTCTTTTTTTAATAAGAAGTAATAATTGAATTAATACGAGATCATTGGTTATACAGATTCTTGAGCAAATCTCTAAATTTGAATATCAATTTTTATTTTTAAACTTCCTGATAGAAATCATTCATATTTACTGCTTACTAGTCTCTGACTTTCATTGGAAATTAAATTACGAATAAACTTACACACTCAACTTACTAAATTAGATTATTTATGGAAATACCATCCTAGAATATTAATATTTTTAAGAAATACGAAACCTTCATTTAAAAATTCTTTAATTACGGAATCTAATATTTTAATAGTAACTAGTAACATATCAACAGCAATGGATAAATAGAAACATTACAATGTTACACACACACACACACACACACACACATATATATATATATATATATATATATATATATATATATATATATATATATATATATATATATGTATATATATATATATATATACACATGCAGGATTACCCTCTAAAGAGTCTCTCCTTGCCCTCTTAACTGAGCGGTTGCTGCTATATTCATAAAAGTGTTGTCTAGGTATAGTAAAGTAGCCATGCGCTACTGAATGAAACCACCTACGGCGCCACCCGGTGGTATACTGCGGAATTAGCATTCCTATCTCGAGAACGAAACGAGATAGGGGAAAAAGTAATTTTCAAAGTTCTAAAGTATTATCAACTTATTTCGAAAAGACACTCTGTGGACATTAATGCGAAGAATAGAACGGTTAAAATGCGTATTTGTTTTTTCGGGATTTCTCCACTGTGACCCATTGCGATGTCGTATTTTGCCCGAAAGATAACCGTTTCTCCTTCCGTTTTAGTTTCGTGATTTAACAGTGTAGGAAATTACGAAAAAATAAATGCGTACTTTAACCGTTCTATTCTTCGCATTAATATCCAGACGGTGTCTTTTCGTAACAAATCGATGATCTTCTACAACTTTGTAAATCACTGTTTTTCCTTATATCTTTCCATTTTCGAGATAAGAATGCTAACTCTGCAGCTTTCCACAAGGTGGTAACAAAGGTGGTTTCATTCAGTTACGCATATTTACTTTACTATATCTTGACACCACTTTTATGAATATAGTATAAACCATTCCGAAGTTAAGAGGGTGGCAAGAGACTTTGGTGGGCACACTGTGTATATATATAACGGTGTAGTGCGTGCGTGCGTGTGTGTTTATAAAAGAGAAATAATTTTAACCATTTCTGCTCGCGAGACCCAACGTCTCCCCGTTATTAAGTAGCCCGTCCTCGATGGAGTTTTAAAAATTGGTTGCTCATAGATGACGTTGATTAATGCAAGGCTATTAGTGAATTATTTGGATGAGTTTCCTAGAATTATCCTGGTACCATCTATCGTAGACAACCCGAAATATATCAATAGTGTATAAATATTAATTTGAAATTTTAAATTTTGATTAATAACGACACAAAACTGTAATCTGGTCATTCTATCATATGGAGAGAAGCATATATTTTTTAAACTACTCAATTCTGCTTGAATCAATGAATTTTTTCTTTTAACAAATGTGTTCTAATATTTCACCTCCTGTGATTTAACATGAAAGATTAAATATCTATTTTGCATAAAGGAAAACAAAAAAAACTACGTTATCTTATAAAAATTAAAAAAATTAAGAACGCTATCAAATAAATGATAATATGTATTATATCCATAGTAATTTATAATAATATTGGAGCATTCCTTCTACCTGAAAATGAGGTCTAAGTTTGGTCCCTATTTTTTAACATTAGTCGGAGACAGCCTTAAGCTGTGTTGCGAGGTCTTTATTTGGTGAGCAGATCTCACCGATAAATAATAATAATTAATTGGTATGGCGTTTATGTAGAGAGTGAGTTATCAGCTCAGATGTTGAGTTAGACATTTGACCGTAATTTAATGTTAAATGGCGTATTATTCGTAGTTAGCGATTGTTGTGTAGGACAGAAATATAATTGGGATGCATTCAAAACAAAACAAAAAAGTAAAATAAACATTTTAATCAATTATATTATCCCTTCTCCATTTTTTCCCACGAGTCTGATTGTAATAATTGAATGACACTTTCTACATTGCAAAGAGTTCTTATAAATAATAATACAGATTTATTAACGGAATACAGAATCATCGATTCATCTATCACTCTTCTTGAATCACTACCACTATGACACGGGAACTCTAGAGGGAAATATATATTAATATAATCGATGTGTTGGAATTTTTTACCATCATACAGAATTAAATATATAAATTCAACTTCTAAAATAAAATATACATTTGAAATCATCCCAATTTTAAAGTCTATCAAATCATATCCCTAAACTCAAACCCCACTTCGAAATATAGAGGAAAATAACTAAAATTAATATATTTCACATATATTCATATATAATTGAATATATGTGAAACAAATTAATCTTATAAAATATATAAGTGAAATCATCACATTTTTAAAACATCAACTTGGAATATAAACTCTTAAAAAAAATTTTCATTTATTCGTAACCATTGAGTTGAGCAGCAACTGGAAGCGTTCACTTAACAAATCAACAAACAAATAATAACAGCAATGATAATAATTGCTCTTATAGATGAAGTACATTGTTCACACATTAAAGAGTAAAATTCAACTGAATGTCGAAAGAATTACAAGCATGGAAGCATATTTATTACGAATTTTTACAAATGAAGACACTTTTCAAATTCGTGACATGCGAATTTGTAGTAATATTCAATTTGTTTTGGAGTTTTTACATTTCACATGTCGACGTGCTCTTACGGTTCATTTCCTTATCAGAAAATCATATCAATAAACATTCACCAAGCTGATGATAAATATTTTATTTTTATGGTCTTCCTTTTGATGAAATTCTTATCTTAAACTTCATCTAATTCCTGTGGGTCACTTTTCAGAATAGATGTTAGTTCTCTGTTTTTAATTTCGTCCTTTCATTTCATTGTTGCGAGGCTTGAAATTTCCATTCTTATCTCTCTAATCAAGATTTGATGAGATGTAGATGCAAAAGCATTGCGGTTATTTTGTTTTGTGTTCCATCTCAGTGTGAAATGGAATCAGAGGGAGCTGTCAGCATAGTTCCTGATTGGCTACCCCCGCAAAAGCGTTCCTTTGCTTCCCCTTCTCCCCTCGATCAGTTTCAGGGTGAAAAAAAATGCATGAAGGCTGTTATCGATGACAGGCGATCACATTACCTATCTTAACTAATGAACATCGTAAAATCGCTTGACGTTTCGAATTTAAACCGTAAGAGATAAAAAAAAATAATAATAAATAAGAAGAAGAATGAAAGAACGGATTCGAAGAAATGAAGCGATAGAAGAAATTTAAAAATATGTCAAGTTTGATGTAATAGTAAAAGAACTGAGAAATAAAATAAAATAGAGTTGTGTTAAATTTGTCTAGAAGTTTGAAAAAAAAAATTTTTTTTGATAAACTCATCTCTTCGGACCCGTAAATTGGATAAGGAAAAAAACAAACAAACATCGGTGCATTATCTTTATTTTTCGAAGAAACTAAAAAAGATTGTGTTGTATAAATGTAATCAATGTATTCTCATCAAGAATGCTTCAATGCACTTTGTTGTTGTCGTTTTTAGAGGTAAACGAAATTCTTCATATTGGCATGTCAGTCAAAAATAAAATTTGTACTTGAAGTATATATCTTAAATTGAATCAATAGATTACTATTATTTAGATTATAAGGAATACGAACTACTGTTGCAATTATTATTTATGCATTAACGTTAAATGTGTTGAAAAAGAAGCGCTTGTATTATTGGTCATTTTTTTTTAGTTAAATTTTTTCAACTACAATTGATATATTTTCTTAGGAAAATTTTTATGTACACAAAACTGTTTAACATAAAAATTGGTTAACGCGAAATAATACTGCAGTCCCTACAAAATATTATGCTGTTTCATAAATATACTTTTTTTTGACACGTAACGAAAATCTCTTAACACGGAAATATTTGAATAAAACTGTATCGAACAGTTTATTGACAATTTTATACTGAAAGAAACACTACAAAAAAAAAAATTAAAAAAAACTATAGTTTTTCTGGAAATTTTTTTGTAGTTTTTCTTTCAAAAAAAAAGTAGAATTATTTTTTGGTTAAATATGTACAATAATTTGAAGATTAAATATGGTATCTAACAGGATCGGTAGAAATTCCAATTTTTAAATGGAAAATCAAATACGTGAAAAAAAATTCTGATTCTATAATGGTAACATTCTGTTTTAGCAGTAAATTGACAATGTTAATTAATTAAGCCATTAACATATTTAGTTCTCTTTGAACCATTAACATTGATACTAATTTTATCCAGCTGCAATGACAGTTATTAAGGGTGTCTCCTACACATTTCTAGTTTTTTTTTTCTTTTTTTTTCTTTCTTTTTCTTTAACAACTGTACATTCACAAATGAGAAGTCTCAATTATGTTCCTTTCTATAGAGTTAAAAATTCCAACCAAAACGAAAGGTTTGCATAGCAATTGCCATACCTCAGAGTAATACAAATGATTGTTATAGTTATATATTGACTTTAATATGTTATGAAACTATTTGTCATTTCTGTTCTTTTGAATAAATAAGAAGAGAAAAGAATATTTTCTAATAAAAGAAGAAGAAAGATTTAAGGATACATCACAAAATATAAAGTTAAATAAATAGAGTTGTGTCGATTGTTCAAGCTCATAAATTCAATGAAATATTTTCTAGATCCACATTGGCTTGTAAATCGATCTATGGACTAGAAATTTTTTTTAAGAAACTCTATTTTATATAAATAAAAAAAAAATAGCAATTAAAAACTGACAAAGAAAACATCAACATTTAAAGAATTAAAAATATATTGAGATTTTAGGCAAAAATGGGATTTGTAAACATTGAAAAGATTTTTTAATAATTTATTTGATGCCAGGCACATTATACATTTTGTGAAGTCTCACTCATTCAGAATAAATTTCACAGGCGTTTTTTTTTTTTTAATCATATACTCATTTATTTTGAAAAACAAAGTTATTTTAGATCCACAAATAAAAATTTAAATGTTTACTAATAAATTAATGAATTATTTTCAACAACTTTTGAATTTTGTTTGAAAATCCTATAATGAATTTATTGTAATAAATAAGAAAAATCAAACGTGCCATCTCGAAAAAGTTAAACACGAATTTGAAATCATTAGAGGAAATGAAGAATGGAGTAAATTTGATATGAACAGCTAAATAGTGTTCCTTGAGAACTATAAATTCTATAGAATTTAAACAAAAAACTATACAGTTAGTCCAGGTAACTTGAACAGGAGGGTGTCTTTAACCATTTCAAATATATATATATATACATCAAACTTATTTGGTTATATGCTAAAACATGCTCTCCGACCAGCAAAAGGAACTGTGTATGGGGCTGGCACTCCAACATCTGTTTCAGTATCATGAAGACCCCGCTTTCCTGAAGCGTATCGTCACAGGTGATGACAATTGGTGTCATCACTACGAGCCAGAGACCAAGCGGTACACCATGCAGTGGAAGTATGCGTCGTCACTTCTCCCTAAAATGTTCAAAGCCATGGTGTCAGCAGGCAAGGTGTTGCTCACCGTCTTTTTCAACGTCCAAGGTCCGTTACTTGTTGAATTCCTCGAGCACAGAACCATTAACTCCGATGTGTACTGTGAGACACTCCGAAGCCTACGCAGATCCATCAAGAACCGAAAGACCTGGGCTGCTCTCGGAGTGTGTGTTTCTGCTTCATGATAACACGCGTCTACACGTCTCCAGGGTTACGCACGCGGAACTGGCCAAGTTCAAGTGAGAGCAACTTGACCGTCCACCCTACTGCCCGGACATGTACGGCCTGCGATTTCCATGTGTTTGGTACCATGAAAAAACATCTGATTGGGAAGCGCTTCAAATCAGACGAAGAACTCAAGGACACTGTGAAGGACTGAGTCTCGTTACGGCCTCAGGAATTCTGAGAATCAGGAATCATTCGGCTCAGGGATCGTTGCGCTCAGGCCTATGGAGAATACTTTGAATAAAGTCTTCATATATACCCACAGTGTCATTTCATATTTTTTTTTTATTTGAACGCCCCTTGTATGGACGTTGCACTATTTTTTGACATCATTACAATTGACTTTGAGACATTTGTCGTAGCGTGCAAACAGCTTGAAGAAACCACACTGGTAAAACTCGGTGCCCTGCTGGGCAAGAAACTGTCGCACAGCTTGCTCCACCTCTGCATTGTTTGGGAGGAACCTGAGCACGAGTAATACGCTGTGTAGATTCACGTCTGACAATATTATGCTCCAATCCACTAACACTATGTCTATACCCTAGTAGTGTTGTTTTCATTCGTGGATGTGGAGGGCCGCTCACTTCGATCTTCTTCCTCTACATTCTGCCTTCATTCACTGAACATGCAACACCAGCGTTCAACCATTTGATGAAACATGACCTGTTCACCACACATGGTCTGAAGGTGTTCATAGATGACTAGTTCTACTCACCCATTCATACTGGATAACAGCACACACTTTCATTGCCGACCATGTTGTCTGTCATGTTTCGGGCACGCTGATCAGCTGCTACTCTCTTTTCTTCATCAATCCTCGCGTGCGTCATTCCTCCTCCATTGACGCTATTTCCGTCGTTGAGCCATCAATGGGTGCGGATGCTTATGGCGCTTTTTTTGTTTCATCTAGTGTACCATAGATTCATTCAAAACAATGACTTTCGAAACTTACTTTCGGAAGATCACTTGTAGCGTGTGTCAGCTTTGTGATTCTAATTTGAGTGAAACTGATTTGGATGAGAATAGAGATGAATATCGTTTACATATTCCAGAATAAGATCCCCTTCTGATTTAGATTTTTTTTACTTGTTTATTTATTTTTTAATAGGAGATCTGAAACACACAAAGCTATTTATTAAAGCAGATAATTGAAAAATACCACTCAATTGAATATTTTTCTAAAAGAGAATGACCCTATTTTCAATATACTCCATCGTGTTTTTCTAAAGACATTTTTAATCAAATGCATTTCTCCAACAGAAAAGAAAAGCAAATCAGCCCCCCAATATATAGTTTGCTTTTCAGTGTGGAGAAGTAAAAGGAAATGATTTACAAGGAAACCAATCTAGATATTTTGTCCAGATTGTGATATCGGGTTCTGTGTATCACCTCACTTTGGCATTTATCATATGCTATCTAATTTTGATTTATCGTTGAATACTGTACACTCAGAAGTTACACTATTAAAGCGACGGATCCCTAAATTTTGAAATTTGGTTAATCGTCGAGGACGACACCTGAGTTGTCATCCACGCCACAAAAGAAATCCAACTTAATCAACTGGCGTATAGTTTGCTGTTCAAAACGGAATAATAAAGAGAAAAGAAAAAGAAGGGATTCAATCTAAACCTCCGGATTGTGATGGATTGGATTCGTTGCTCTCCGATTTATCGTACGCACTCCAGTTTTGATTGATTGTTGATTAACGTCACTCAAACTTTCAACTAGTGATTGTGAGAGATTGCCCTTAACATCGCACTTAGAAATAACACGCGAGCCATTGGCAGAATGCCCAAGAAGATCGAGCTTACCCAAAGAGTTTAGAGCAACAAACCAGCCTCCCGGGAGACAATCAACCCCACACTCAGGATTTATTAGCAAAATGAAAAAATTATTTACAACAATAAAGGGTAAAATAATTCGATATAAAAACCAACGTTTTTAAAAGCAACGTTTTTATATGGTGGCAAAGTTTATTAGAGAAAATTATTGAAATATTAGTTAATACTGTTAGTTATTTTATCTTTAAAATTTACTTAAAAAGAGACATTTGTGAGCGTATTAAAAAATTCATAATATAAAATCAAAAAATGCATTTGAAAGTTTGTAAGTCATTCTATTAAAAAAAAAAATGGGAACCAGAATTCAGAAAAAATTATTGTGATAAGACATGGCGCCTAATATTGGAAACTTTCTTTCTTGCGAATGATTACTGACTAAAAGTCAGCAACCCTTACTATCTCGGAGATTGTAAAGGGGAGATAGTATCTCCCCTTTGTGAGTACAAAAGGTTTACGATAACCTCATGCTGCGTGGGGAGTGCCCGGTGCTCCCAGAGGGGGAAAGAAATTTTTCCCTGAATCCTAAAAGCGCCTCGAGGAAAGAATATTTTGACTTATTAAAATTATTGAAATATGAGTTAAAACTTGTCGCAAACGAATAAATATTGCATTGTTAGGCGAGTACGAACGATTCCCGAAATTTCAAAGCTCTAGCTTGATGGGAAGTTGGTTAAATTAACGATCGAAAATTTGATGACACACACACACACACACACACACCAAGTGAAATTCAGAAAAACGTTGTAATATAGCGGTACATGTCGGAACAAAGAACGTAAGATATCACATTTTTTCGAAATTCAAAAGTAAGTAAAAGCTTACAATGTCTTTGCAAAGTGTGACGTCATAGTTCTTATACTTCCCTTTTTTCATTTTTCTTCCTTTCTTCTTTAGAATGCATGTCAATTTGTAATCTATTGACGCCACGACTTCCAGAGGAAAACGTATGCTGACACTGTGACTCTCACTCACAGACATTCTGCCCGGTGACGACCGGCCCTAGCGTTTGTACAAGATATGCACACAAAAAGGAAAAATATAAATATTCAGAAATGAAATCAAAAATTGAAACAATTATGAAAATTGTTGAGAAATCTTATGAGCCTTAAGAATACAGGATTTAATCTTGAAATGCAAACTAAGAGTTTCAAACATGGACCTCAGCCAAATAAATTTTGCTTCAATAGTAGGGAAAGAAAAGAAAATTTTTGATAAAAGGGAAGGACAAAACGTAGTCAGCAACTCCAACAAAGCCACAGGAACATAAATTTGTATATTTTTCAAACAAAAACGATTTAAATAACAAACAAAGGGACCATGACCAGTTAAGAAGGAGTGGTAAATCTGAATTGGAATAAAACTTCTAATTTGATCTTGAAATATTGGACTGGACCCTAATATTAATTTAACAAGTTGACAAACAGAACTCTTAGTTAGGAAGAAGTTTATTTCTTACAATCTTAATTATATGAAACCAGGGGGCAAGAACATTCATATCCTCGCCATCGAGGATGCCAGAACGAGTTTTGCAAATAAATTTGCAGTTTCATTCTAATAATCTCCAATATCGGCCCGAATCCCCTTTATAAGTTGTAAAAATCAAAATATAAGTTTCTAATTTTTCTTTAATTATATTAACAAAGGCCGATTTATTTCTGGTACTCTGCAGTAGCAATATTGATGACAAACTGTGGAAATAAATAGTAACTTTGAAGTTATGAAAGACGGCCCACAATACGTCAAACTCTATTGCCGAAAGCTCGGCCTGGAAAACTGAATAAAATAATTAAGTTTAAAAATGTAGTCCCTGTTTAGGACATCCCGGTGGAAGAAAAACCCAATTTCGGACCCAATCTTTGATTTGTCGGTGTAAATCTCGCACTAGTAGGGCCCCGAACATTTTTAGAAGAAAATAATTTATCTTTCAGGAAGAACAATTTGCAATGAAATATTTGAGTCGAATGGGATATTGTTAATCAAGTGAAAAAAAGTTTTAATTATGTTGTTTCCAAATTTGATATTTAAGAAAATGAAATTTTAGGATAAGATGAATAGAGGAAACCTCAGAAATTACCTGTAAAGCAGCAGAAAGAAACGTCTTATAGGCCTCCGTAATTCTTAAAAGGTAAATTCCCTGAATTAACACACACACACAAACTTGGAAATTCTAGTAGAGGTTACAGTACCACCCCAGACTCCCGCACCATAGACTATTATGGGTTCGATAAGAGATAAGTACCATAATTTATAATTTTTGGAATTGAAATCACAGTTGGAAATCTAATTAAAATTTAATGAAAAATGGAAAATTTAATTTTGAAATTCGGTCAAGTGAGGAGGACGGCACCTAAACTGAGGTTCTCAATCTTTAAATTTCCCCACTACACCAAAGTGAGGATTTCGATCCTCGACAAATTTAACGTGCATAGACTCTGTTATATGGCTAGTGAAATCAGGACGATTCGACGGAAACAACGACAGCCGAGAGCTCACGACTATGACCATTCGGCTATCGTGGTTGGGAATCAGTTTTGATAACTAAATATAAAATGAAGAAATTATGTAAATGTTTTATATTAAATTAAAACGTATTTGTTAGCTTTAAAGTTAATTATTCCTTGCATTGCATTTCAGCTAGTTTGAATTACTTCAAAAATATAATTTAACAGGCCATTAATTAAAAAAAGAAAATTTTATCAGTTGAAATTTTCACTTGTAAGTACACACACACACACACACACACATATATATATATATATCAGTCCAACACATTTTTTTCCTACTTACACTTAAAAAATGTATTAAAAATTTAATTTTTTAAAATTTAATTTATTTATCTTTTAACGCTGAATAAAAATTTTGTGTTAAAAGGGAAGAAAATATTTGAAATTACACAGTATTCAGACAGCACCACAGTATTATTTTACGTTAACCGCTTTTTCATTTTAAGCGTTCACGTATTAAATGTTTTCTTTTAATTATGTTATAATTGCATTAAGCGGTATCTATATTACATCTAAACCAGTATATAGTTATAATTAAGCATTTAACTAAACATTATAGCATAGAGATTAAATTTTATTGTAGTTGCACTATCACAGTATGGTATGAATCGTCTCTCTCTCTCTCTCTCTTTATTTATTTATTTTTTTTTTTGAAATTTCACTTATTAAATTTCATAAATTAAATTTTATAAGAAATGTTCGATTAGTATATGCATATTTTTTTGAAAAACGAAACAACGAAAGAAGGTTTTTTTTTAGCACTTATCTATGTTCACGAAATTTCGTACAACTTAAGAATAAAATGCATTAAATTGCTCGAGAAAGGAAGCAATGCTTTTACACCTGCCATTTCTACCAAGTCATAAATATCTTTCCCATCGTGTGCTGTTCGCAAGCCTCCACAATTACACATAAACAAACGATAATTGCCTATCGTTAAGAACAAAGCGAATCAGTCCATAAATTTCACCTCGCTTTACTACTTCTTTAACCCTTTTCCGTAACCTTTCTCAGACTTATTACTCGATTTACGTTTCATAAATAAGTAACTAAATCAAAAGAAGATGGGAAAAAAAGTAATAACAATATTCCAAACATGCGAAAAAAATACTAACTTTAACCGCAACCGCTATAAGCAACATAATATTCCGAAGTTCGAATCGTCCACCTACGAACAGAAGCACTGGTGGAATATTAAGAACTTTGCAGCAAATGATATTACTTTGAGGCTATACTTTGAGCTTTGACCCCCATGGCGTTTTTTAGGGATTGGTCTTCGCAGTGATGAGAGTGAATCATTAATAGGTGCTCTAAAGATAGAGTTTTTGTACTTGTTTTGGGTTTTTCTACGGTGGAAAATATCCAGGCAGAGAAAGAAAATCCGACATGTTATCGCGAACAGTACTTAAAAAACTTATAAAACAGTCAGCCTTGGATACTGAAACTGACAATGGAAGCCTTACCACCCCCCTAATGAATTAGATTTTGTCAAAAGTAGTATCTATCTATTCGCATTTATATGAATGCAACCTTATTAAAAATAATAAAAATTTTAATGATTTTTTTCCTACCTACATTATGTAGTCTAAAATCTAGAGACATTAAAAAAAAAAAAAAACTTGAATTTTAATTAATTGGAGAATTATTTTAAAACGATATTCCAAATAAATTTTAAAACAGGTTTTTCTTTCGGTTTCATAATCTTCTAAATTTAAAGCATCGCTGTAAGACATTTTTCAACTTGCATTGTACAATAGCTTTCTTCAGCACACACGGAAATTATATAGTGTTTTCAACTTTTCAACTTTCCTTTCCTCTTAAACTCTCTCTCTCTCTCTCTTTTATAGGTATTTCCATTCTAAATATCTAACCAAGTCATGTTTAGAAGGGAAGTAACTTGTTTTAATTACGGAATAACACTTTCATATATTCTCATCTGTAGATTCTCAGACATAATCTAATTAATTATGCTGCTCTGTTTTCCTCAACATTAATAAGTTTTCTCATCTCTAGAAAGAGATAAAGGAAGCATAGAACCTCGCATGGAAATTAAATCTCTATCCTATTTTCATTGTGACAGTGATTAGTCTGCGATCGAATAAAAAAGGCGACGTAGGAAATCTTAAAAAAATACAACAAAAAATGTTGTTTTGAGAATTAATCTTTATTTAATGAATTAATTACTAAGATTCTATTCTAATATTTAAACTGGCTTTTGAATTAATTGTTTTCCTGTGCGTTCTGAATTTAAAAATATCCTCGTTCTTTTGATACGTAACTTAAAATTTAAACACTAAAAATATATATTGAATTTTAATTAAGTTAATTCGAAAATGTATTATTTTGGTGAAAATATTAATCTAAATATTTGATCAATTTTTTTTGATTATTTTTAAATAATGTAATTGCAATATATTGTTTTACAGGGACTCAAATGCATTGAAAATTGGAATTTTGACTAAAATAACAAAATAATAATCTAATTAAATTGTTTGAAATCTAAGATTTCTAAAATGTTTTGTACTTAGATGCGACGCTAAATAGAAAATAAATTGCAATAACGTACTTGTACTTAAAAACAGTGTGAACATAATGAGATTGAAATGCGGTTTCTGTGAAGCGGCATGTTCATAAAAAAAAGTCCAATCGGTGAAAATAAATGCTCCAAAATTACTTCTGAAATTTTATATAATTTCTATAATTGTTTTTTTTTATTATTATTATTTAACGTATTATTTCAGAGGATGCATTTTAACGAACAGATTTGTTCAGTTTTTTTTTTTTTTTTTTTTTCAAAGTTCAAACGAGCGAGAGATGTTGACAAAAATTCCTAATGTTGTCATTTCGATTTGTAATATTTTTATAAATTCTTTCAACTATATTAATATTTCTACTTCAGGCCATTAATAAGAACCAATCATATATAAAGAATTAAAAAACATTTATCATAACAATTTTGCTTTCAAATAAAGGAATTTTTCGGAAAAAAACGTAATTTTTTCAGCATTTTTATTGAAATATTTTTCGTATTCTTAGTTAACTATTTACATGGTTTTTATTCAACTTGCTTTAAATGTAAAAAAAGTTACTTATTTACATATTCTTCAAAAAGAGTTCTGAGCGTAAACGGGTTCTATAAATTGCATTTGGTTTTTGTATGTCCTTTTTTTAACCTTAGAATATTCCAAAGGGCATTACAGAGCACTTCTTATCTTCAAACGGCATATATTTGCGATAATATCAACAATATCGCTTAATGTTTTGTGTATTCTCACTGAAACAAGGTATGTTAATAATAATATGAAGTTATTTCAGAAAAAAAAAATCTAATTTTTTAAAAAAGGCCTTGGTGACGCTGAAGGGCTCACGAATATCTAAGATGATGCAAAATGATATAAATGATTTTCTTATTTTTTCAATTTCCTTTTTTTTTTTAAAGGGAAGGGGGTATTTTTAGAGAAGATGTATAGCAATTTTAACACGCTGTACAATAGACTTTAAATGAAGGAAAATTGGCGATGGATTCTTTGATTGTTTTAGGCTAAAATAAATAAAGCAGGAGTAAATTAATTTTGTAGAAAGACAAAAACGCTTATATAAAATTCGATGAAAACTGTGGAAAAAATAATTTATTGATCTTAGATTATTTTACGTTCAGATAAGATATGAATAAATGCTTTAATTTTATTGAGATACAAAAAGTCACTCAAATTTCTCGAGATAAATATTTCTCCTAAAATTTTGCATGAAAGATGTAAAAGAAACTTTATTATTTAAGAACCATATGAAAACACGATACACATGTTGAAACTCACAAAACTATAAGATAGCCTATTTTATTCAGTCAGTTGAACAACATGCCATAAATCCAAGAATTACTGACTGTATGTATTCGTTATGATCGAATAAGAATCATTAAGTAGACTGCACTGGATGTTACATTAAAGTCTGTATAAATCAAAATAATATATAAAACAAAATAAATTTATTGATATATATCAGTGCATAACAACGATCAACTCTCCATCCGAATGTTCTAAAATTTTAAATTTTCCATTATCTTCTACTATTTGAAATGCTGAACTCATGCATAAAATAATTCATTATAACTCATTTTAATTAATGATCTTAATCTGTTTCTTAATCAATAATTTTCATATTATTTTCTGAAACTTCTAATGTTAACTAATTCAATGCTAACTATTTTATAATAGCAAAATAATATTTAACTTAAATACTTAATTTTAAAATCATCCGTGATATTTAAATATTACCAATTAAATCTTAGAACTCTGATGCATATTTTTCTTTTGAAAATTTTTTTGATAAGTGCACAGTTACTTATATCTTAAATTTCATTGCTCACACATCCATAAACGGAATAATATCACTTCGTGTTAGTATATTGAATAAGATTTTCGCTGTAGAGAGCAAAAGAAAATAAGTAAAAGTTGCTGTGTCAGTAAATATAGATAAAACTGAATAAATTATTATTTTCTTTCCAAATTTCTTGCAAAGAATAAAACAAATTTTGACATAATATATCCCTCTGATAAAAGTGCTACTTTTAGTTAGAATGAAGGAAATAATTTTGTTAAAATAACCAGTGCTGTCAGGTGAAATCTTCCATAAAATACGCAAAACTGTCATTCCGTTTTGCCGCTCATTGCCAACAGTGTACAATTCTCCCAATGACATTGATATGGCATTCCCTTTTGAGACAGTCGGGACTTCTCAACGCACCTGCTAACTCATAAAAAACGCGTCTGGTTTCCTGTCTTATCGACGTGTTATGCAAATGAGCCATTTGTATTGTCTGACTGACGGACGGACGGACGATCTGGATCATTCGTGACGCGAATGTCGTAGTATATATGCGAATAATTCCGATAGGCGAAAAAATAAAAAGCCCACTAAAGTCTCTATCTCGCACCATAATTTAAGCTTAAATTGTCTTGACGATTAATTTGCATTTTAGAGATAACCGGAAACGGAAATAAATTTTATATTTGAAGTTAAATGAGAGAGTTTTATAACTGTTTCAAAAGTTATATGTGAGCCTTTTTTCCTTTTCAAAGTGTATATATACGAGTGTGTGTGTGTGTATAAAAGAATTCAATTGATCAATGATCTGGAATTTAAAAAAAATGCTTAAAATAATAAAGTAAATCATTCGCAGTGAAGCACTTTACAAGGATTTAATTCGGTTGACCACTGATTGCAGAGTTCTTACGGCAAGGGGTCTTAAAATGTTGATCGCACCGGTCTGAAAATATGAACGATACTTGAACTGGTATTTCACAAGAAAATCTTCTTCCTATGCTACACTTGAGAGTATTCAGAATCTATTAGATATAATTTTCTCCAACCTTCAATTTCGGACGATAGTGTTGTGGCCTTGGTAGACTACTGGTGAAGGTCGCGGGTTAGCAGCCAGCATTGATTTCGGCGAGTCGTGGGTTCAAACCTTGATGTCACTAAAGACTCTAGCGGGACTGATGCATCTATGTAAGTTATATTTGGTCTAGGTATCAAGTCCTTCTTTTCGTGTGGTGTGGAAGTTTGGAGAGGGAGGTGCCAGCTCAGGTGTCGAACTCGTCGCTTGATCGAAGTTTAAATTTACGAAATTCGCCACCAATAGCCCTCCATTGTGCAACGTCAATCAACTCACAGACCGCAATAGTGTTATAAAACTTCTCAAATCCGCAAGTAAACTTCTCAGTGCAACGTCAATAAACAATCACAGTCCGCAATAGTGTTTTGAACTCCAGCAAATCTCAAGCTTGTAATCTTCTTAGCTGCGAAGCTGCAGCTCTAACTACTCCAATCCCCGAGATAATAATAATAAAAAACTTACGTATAATAAGTACTGCTTTCGAAAATGTTAAACTTGATGAAAAGTTATTACTTCGTACAAGTGCATCACCTTAAAGATCAGTTTGTTTTAAATAACTTTATATTTGTTACTTTTTTAGAGATACTTGGTATTACAGGAAATGAAGAAAAAACAGGTAAATTCTAAAGTAACACAAAGCATTGTATCAACAAAAAATTCTGCCTTTAGAAAACGAATATCTTCAAACGCTTTACTTATTCTCGTTAAATGTGAAAAAAAAAGGAAATAAAAATAAATCGCATCTAAAATTAAGCATTTATTTTGATAAATGATGATTTTAATGTATTTTGATTTTAATGGATAAAAAAAAGTATTCCAATGTTAATTATTTGATTCGTATTTCACTAACGTGTTAAGAGGAGCATATGAAGTGTGACTATTAAAAAACGAGACTAAAGCTATAAAAATTTTCATTTTGATATCATACATATGTACTTATTATCACCTTCATTTACACACCCCTCCTCTATCCCTACATTGCTCCATGCAAATCTTCCATTGTTCGAAACAGTGCTGGAAGTTTTCTATCAGTTATTTCAAGACGCGTACCGTTTCTCTTCAAAGTTTCAACGGACTCAAATCTTTTTCCTTTTAATGCAGATTTCACCTTAAGAAATAGATGGAAGTGGCGTGGGGTAAGATCCGGCGAATAAGACGGATGGTCTCACACTGGGATGTTGCACTTGTCTAGAAACCTCTTGACAGACAACGTGGAATGAGCCGGCGAATTGCCTTGGTGGAAAAATTTGCCAAATGGAATTGTTTGTCAATTCTTGCAGTCTCAACAATCCCACGAATACTTAACCGACGGTCAGATGGAACTGGATTACCGATTTCTTCCATGTTGTCAATCGTTTTTGACGTGGAAGGGTGACACAAGCATGAATTATCTTCAGCGTCTTCTCGGCTATCTTGGAAACGCTGAAACCACTCAAAAACACGTGCAAGTGACAAATTTTCATTGTCATACACTTCTCTCAATAAATTATAAGTTTCATGTGAAATTTCACAACACTTCGTTTCTCACTTATCATTTTTCCGGCAAAACAGAAACAAATAATAGTAACTCTAATGCTACGGGCATATTAATTTGTTTACTGAAACCTAGAGGCACTGCATTTAAAAGAAAAGACTTCACGCTAAACAGCAGTCGGTACCCTGGTGTTTGGAGCATGCTTACTTCTGTAGCAATGGCAGTTTCGTTATTTAATATCCTTACCTCGTATGTGTGTGTGTGTATGTATGTGTGTATGTATATGTATGTGTGTGTATGTGAATATATATATATATATATATATATATATATATATACTAAGGAATTGAATAGATAAATTGTTTCAACTGCTTTTCTGTAAAAACTAGATGTAATTAAGGGTCAAAACTAGCTTTTTCGTTTCATTTACTCACAATTTTCTTTTATTCTTTCATGGTTTTTTTTTTAAATCCGTAAGCAGGCAGAATGAATGGTCTACTGAAAAGAAAAATAGAAGAAAAAGGATATTAAATTTTCTTAAAAAGCTATAAATAAAAATTTTATACCTACAATATCGTGTAAATGTTCGATAGAGAATCTTCCATGCAACGTTCCTACTTAATTTCGTATTTTGACATTTCTTTTTTTTTTTTTTAATTTCATGAGAAAACAAGTAATTGTTTTAAAATTTATTATTACTTAAATCTGGTGCACTGTGTTACATAAATTTAAAACAACGTTGATATGGAAATGGTTACTTATGCATTATTTTTACTTTAAGAACATTTATACAAAGTTAACATCACGTATAATAATAAATTTACAAGAAATGCATTTTATGTAGCTTTGTATACGGAAAAGGTATAAGAAAACTTTGAGAATTTTGCAAAATAGAAGAAAGAATATTTACATAGATCTAATTAATATTTCATGGAGATGCAACGAAGAATACGTTATCAGGTTATAACTGGTTCAGTTTTAATAAAGTTTATTTCAGTACAAGAAAAAAAATGTCAGAATTATCTTGAGAATGAGTGCAAAGGTTATTTTTTGTATGATGTTAAGCCATAAGAATTGCAAATATCCACTTTTCAGTTGTCACTTAAAATGTATATTCTTAAATAGTGTTAAGAATTATGAAATTAGAAATGGCAGCTATACTCATGTAATGCAACTCTTATTTGAATTTACACAGTCTTTTGATGTAATAAAAGCTACACGTGGGTTGATCAATATGAAACAACTGTTCTTAATCCTCATTCATTCTTTCAAAAAAAAAATTCTGTGTCGAAAAGAATGGTTCATAATTAAAAGAATCTTGGATTTTTTCTTTAAAAAAGGACATAATAAATTTCCATAATTTTTTTTTAATAAAACGAAACTGAGTCAAAAGAAAAATGAGATTAATAGTCCCCGATGAGATAAAAAAAAATTCTAGTTCCAATTGCATAATTAAAGTGAAAACCGGATTTCGGTACAAAGGAAACCAATTAACATGTTACAATTATCGTCGTAAATAAAACACTGGACTTTAACTAATTATTCTATGGCAAACAAATTTAATAATTGAAAAAGAAGTAGTTGAAAAATAGTCTTTCACTACCGTGTATTGAAACAAAATGTTTAAGAGAATCATAAATTATGTGTGTGTTTTGAAACTGTCAAAATTAATTAGTGTGAATCTACATTAGAATCTTAAATTTTAATTTTGAACTTAATATCGTGAATCACATTTCAGGGCCTATATTTGTAATCATTGAATTTTATCGTCAAATAAGCTATTTTCTATTCGAAATAGAAACTAAATAAGTTAAATTTCTAAAATGTAATTTCATGTTGAAAATACGAACCGTTAAATTCATAGTGATATAGATCTGTATTGTATATTTAAAACATCAAACCTCTTTATGAGTATAACCTTTGCATGGAGATTTTTTTATTATTATTTTTATTTCAGTTGTTCCCAAACTATTTTGTCAATTCCGCACACAACTTTGACAGTTTACTTCTTTATCTGTGACAATTTTCATTGTTGGTGTGCTAAATACAATTCATTTCGGCGGGGGTCACGATTTACGATTATTTATATCAAAAGTGATAAAATCATATATATCAAAAGTGATTATTTATATCAAAAGTGATAAAAAATTGTTTTCTGGTAGAAACAAGGTAAGAGTAACGAATAATGTTTATATTTTTGCGTATACTGATAAATTTATGCAAGAAAAATGTAGCTTTTTTTTCTGATCATCAATGTTTTTTTGAAAATTTTAAAAAAAACACCACTTTTATGTAATTTTCTTGTATTTTTCCCGTAACTATATCCATTTTCGGATGATTTCAAATTTTATTTATTAAAAATAAAAATTAATATATTTAAGCGTTAAACACTTTTTTAAAGATTTTAAAAAAGCATTGAAAAATGTTATTTTGAATCAAATAAGATAATAGGATGTTATGCTTTTTACGCAACAGTAAATTGCAAGCGATTATCAATCGAAATGTATTTTGACGAAATAATTTGACACAAAATTCCTAAAATACGAGAGAATATTGTTTTTTTAAAAATATAAGCTTACTGTTCTTATTTATAAATTTTTGTTCCATTTAATTAAGTACTTATGCTTAATCAAGTTTCTAAGAACATTGATTAATATTTTTAGATTTTATTTCACCGATAAATACGGTGTATAATTAGGATTATAAGAATTATAATAGAATGATCAAAAGTATTCGGAACAAAAAAAAACGTGCATATAATATATATATATATATATACCTTTTTATACATCTTAGTGCATGTATCAGAGATGAACCAAACGGTTCAAAATACGTCAATTTTTTGTTGATGAGATATAATAAAAAATGGTTATAAAAAGGGAAAATAAAAATATTTTAAAATCTAAGCTAAATTTCTTTTTGTATTAAAACTAATCCAACATTAAAGTATTTCAAAAAAATTAATAAAATAAATTTCTTACTTCCAAATAAATTCGTACTTTTCTCAAAACTGTTTACTTGAGACTATGGTTAAAAGTAGGACAACGGAAACTAATTTTTCCAAGAAAAGCATTTTTTCAAAGAATTATATGAATAATAACAGCTTATTTTATGCATTTACCGAGACAAAATGACAGTATCAGACTAATTACTTTTTTTAGGTCTAATGAACTTTTCCAAACCAAGCGATTTACATACAATTTAACGAAGAGGACAATATATTGCTGAAAACTGTATTAAACAGAAACATGCGTGGGGTACTTTGGAATGAGGTTCTGTGTATGATTATTTACCTTTTATCTTTGCGCAAGAAACAAAATATTCTTTTCATAAGATAATGAGTGACTTAAATTAACCTTCCATTTACATAAGTGAGGAAACAATGAAGTTTGATTTTTGAATTTTATTCTTCTGTTTTTTTTCCCCAGCGATGTATACGAAATTGTGTATTCCGCGCGATGTTTGTGGGTGTTGGACGCCGTTAAGAAAACCACCAGATAATAACATGCATTCTGAAGGTGCAAACGAATGAGTAAGCGACAGGAAGCCGTGCCCTTCTGAAGTCGAAGTTCACTTGGAAGTATCCTATCTTGCTAGTTTATTCATGGGTTGCTTGAATAAAGAAGCATGGTTTTTTTCGTGAAAGAATCGGTTGGTAGGTGAAAAGTAGAAGCTCGAGACGTAAGGTCACATTCAAAATAATCCAGATAACAATTCTGAAAGAACATTGTCATTCGATGTATTTATTCAATGCTTAGAATATTAGTTTACTTTAAAA